>CM064580.1:25591394-25962239 GCA_032716605.1 Paralithodes platypus
GAGCCAGTTACTGGAGAGATTCACAAGATGTAACCCCATAAGACTAACTTTGTTTGGTTTTCCTCAGACCCTGTGACCATAACAGCCATGGAGGCCCACTGTGTTTTGGCAGTTTTTTTTTCCAAAAATTATTGTTATTTTTTGGGAAAACACTGAAGAAAATGCAATTTTCTTTCTGGAGAATAATTGAAACAAAACAATTATCAATCCATACACAATTTTTGTATTATTACATATGGGCCCATGATAACACACCCATTCCATAAAATATCTATTAAGCCCTTATTGGGCGGGGAACCCGACCCTTAGAGTTTCGGTAGAAAATTTTGAGAACCAATAATTGGCTTCTGAAAGAGGAAGAGTCCGAAGTAGTGGGATGGAAGCCCGGGTAGGTTTTTTTGCAGTTCCTGGACCGTTCGGCCACGCTCCCTCCCGCCGCCAAGCAACTATGGGCCCCAAACCTTTTCCACACCAACATCCACACTCACTTGGCCCCCTCCCCCTAAGAAACAGGGAAAATAATGTTCCCCCCCCCACAGGGAAATTACCGTAAATTTTTTTAGGGTGGAATTTTTTTCCCTTCGTGGGTTTTTGCACGATCCGGTTTGGCCCCCAAAGGGGGGACAAAACCCGTGAAATCGTAAGAAGGATTGGGTTTTTGTTTTCTGTGGTGTCACCCCCATTATTTTTAAACAAGTTTTCCAATTTATTCGGCCCCCTTAATGCACCGGGAATACCATACATTGATATTACGCTCCTGGGCTTCTTTGTTTAGGCATGGAAAAAAAGAAAGGCACGTGAAATTAAAGCCCTCGATTTTTAGGGTTACAAACCCCCCAACCCGCTTGATGGCAGGTAGTAGAATTTTTACCGGACCTAGTGCCCCCCCACCAGCTCCGTGGGGAGTGTTTTTTTGTCAGTGGCCCGCCCCCCCCCCCTTAATTACTATGTGTCCCCATTTCAAAACTTATTAATAGGCCTTTTCGGGTAAAGTTTGCCAAGTTTGGAAAATGGAATGTTGTACAATGGCTCAAGATTGGTCAACATGGCAGGCAAATTCCGAAACTGCCCCAGTACATAAATCCGTAGGCTTTTTTTGCAGCATTCCTTTAAACTGGTACTCTTCGTGGGGCGCAATGGCAATAAAGGTTGTTGTTATTGAATTTTTTCGGGGGGGGGGGATGTTGGAGCGTCCCCCCCTGGGTTTTTTTTTTAATTACCCCGGACCACCCCTGCCACATGTGTTTTTTTTGTTGTTTAATTTTTCATTACATCCGAGGTTTAAGGAAGTAAAAGTGTTTGTGGTTTTTGGTGGGAGGAGACAATAATTAAATTTTGGGTTTGTTTTCAGTAGTAGTTGTTATCGAGAAAGCCTTCCCTAGGGGTTTAAAGCGCCCCCCATTAATTTTGTACTTTGTTCCATTTCCCAACCTGTTCATTTAGCCTCTGAAGTAGTGGCAGTTGAAAATTGAAATTGGTGCCATGCTAAGGAATTGGTATTGCCAAAGGATTCGAAAAAACTGCAATATATTAAATCGGTAGGCCCTTGTGGCCAGCAATTCTTTAACTGTCACCCTTCCGTGGGGCCAAAGTTGCATAAAGGTGGGTTGGGGTTTGGTTTTTTGGATTTTTTTCTGGTGGTTGTTCTGAGCGTTCCTGGGACCCCCCCTCCGAATCCCTGGACCCTTGCCACATGTGTGTTTTGGTTTTTAAATTTTATTAAATCGGAGTTTTAGGAAATAAAAGTTTTGTTGTGTTTGTGTGGATGGAGAGAAACCAATAATTAAACTTAATTTCTGGTTCAGTAGTAGTACACAGTTGTTATCGAAGCAGGCCTTTCCCCTAGGGGTTCAGCCGCCCCATGTTAATTACTATTTCCCATTTGTCCACCCTATTTCAATAAGCCCTCTGGGCTAGTGCAGTTTTTTTGAAATGAATGGTGCATGCTTTAAAAGATTGTGGTTTATTGCAGGGATTCCGGAAACTGCCGATCACTATAAATCGTAGGCCCTTTGTGCAGCAATTCCCCCCTTTAACTGGTCCCCCTTCCGTGGGGGCGCAATGCCCATAAGTGGTGTCTGCTGTTTCAAAAGTGGTGGACGCGTGCCCCCTGGGTTCCGAATTTCCCCGGACTGCCCCCCACCCATGTGTTTGGTTTAATTTCATTAATCGAGGGTTTTAGGTAGTTAAAGTTGGTGGTTGTGGTTTTGGGAGAGAACATGAATAATTAATTCATATGTTAAATAAATTAAATACATGAATCTTCTGTGATAATAATATATTTTTTAAACACTTTATGTTGCCCACTTAAACTAATGTACCATTATGTACTATTATGTACTATTATGTACCATAATGTACCATTATGTACTATTTATCAACTCTGCGTAAGCAGAGTGGTATCGCCCCCCCCCCCCCGGATAGTGGTACATGCTAACCGAAATGTCTGTCTGTCTGTCTGTCCGTCTGTCTGTCTGTCCGTCCGAGAACTCCTCCTAGACCGTTTGACGGATTTTCACCAAACTTCACACGAACCTTTGGTGCGTGAATTCGACAGTAATTATTATTAATTTTGTTTTAATTACTGCAACAGTTATGATCTTAGGTCCTAAAAATGGTCCACCGGGGTCCACATTGAGCGTATTTATCAATACCCCCCCCCCCCCCCTCCCCCTTCAGGACCTCCACCTCCCACCCTGTACCTATTCCCTGTCTGTGTGTGTGCCCCGTAGGGGCACACACATCACAGAAAGCCACACATCATGCACAGACAGACAGTCCGTCTGTCTGTCTGTCTGTCCGTCCGAGAATTCCTCCTTTACCGTTTGACGGATTTTCACCAAACTTCACAAGAACCTTCTGTGCGTGAATGCGACGGTAAACAAATATTTTTTGAATTTGTGCAATAGTTATGATCTTAGGTCCTAAAAATTGTTTCCCCCCCCCCCCCCCCTTCAAGACCACCACCGCCCACCCTGTACCTATTCCCTGTGTGGCTTTCTGTGATGATGGTGTGAGTATTAGTGATGATGGTGAGTAGTAGTGATGATGGTGAAAGTTGTAGTGATGATGACAATAGTTGTGATGATGATCATAGTAATGGTGATGATGGCAGTAGTAGTGATGATGGTGACAGTAGTAATGATGATTGTAAGATGGTGATGATGATAATTAGTAATGATGGTTGATAGTTGTAGTATCAATGATGATAGTAGTGATTAAGATGGTAGTGACAATGGTGACAGTAGTAGTGATGATGGTGAGAGTAGTACTGATGATTGTAATTGTAGTAGTGATGATGATCATAGTAATGGTGATGATGATAGTAGTCGTGATGATTGTGGCAGTTGTAGTGATGATGGCAGTAGTAGTGATGATTGTGATTGATGATGGTATTAGTAATGATGATGGTATCCCATCGCAGAGTTAGGTATGCCGGTTTGATTTTGGGCGAAACGGCACGTCTACTTTATTTATATTTGTATTTATCTTCAGATGTTCTTGCTTACACAAATTAAAACCATGGTCATATATACAGTAAATACTATACTATGGTTTGTACATACCCAATTCTACTGTCAAATAAGTTACTCAGTTAACGTATTTAAGTAAATTTAATATATGTTATGGTTATTTTACCCCTTCTAACTAACTATATGGACGTCTACAGGATGCAGTTACAGCTTCACATAAATATACACTCTGATTAACACACTCGGGACACCATTACAACTTCACATTAAATACATTTTAGAAATTATGAACACTGTTATGTCGAGGGCTTATTGTTACCCTTCTCAATGGCCCTATGAACACATGTGGGACATCTTTTCAACTTCACAGAATATACACGTATAGCAATGATGAACACTATAATGTCAAGGGCTTTTAGCTACCCTTTTTGATGACTTTATGAATACACGTGGGACGTTGTTACAACTTTCACAGAATATACACTGAATACACGTGGGGCGTTGTTACAACTCTCACAGAATATACACTGAATACACGTGGGACGTTGTTACAACTCTCACAGAATATACACTGAATACACGTGGGACGTTGTTACAACTCTCACAGAATATACACTGAATACACGTGGGACATTGTTACAACTCTCACAGAATATACACTGAATACACGTGGGACATTGTTATAACTTTCACAGAATATACACTGAATACACGTGGGGCGTTGTTACAACTCTCACAGAATATACACTGAATACACGTGGGACATTGTTACAACTTTCACAGAATATACACTGAATACACGTGGGGCGTTTTTACAACTCTCACAGAATATACACTGAATACACGTGGGACGTTGTTACAACTCTCACAGAATATACACTGAATACACGTGGGACGTTGTTACAACTCTCACAGAATATACACTTAATACATGTGGGACATTGTTACAACTCTCACAGAATATACACTGAATACACGTGGGACATTGTTACAACTTTCACAGAATATACACTGAATACATGTGGGACATTGTTACAACTCTCACAGAATATACACTGAATACATGTGGGACATTGTTACAACTCTCACAGAATATACACTGAATACATGTGGGACATTGTTACAACTCTCACAGAATATACACTGAATACACAGTGGGACATTGTTACAAACTCTCACAGAATATACACTGAATACATGTGGGACATTGTTACAACTCTCACAGAATATACACTGAATACACGTGGGACATTGTTACAACTCTCACAGAATATACACTGAATACACGTGGGACATTGTTACAACTCTCACAGAATATACACTGAATACACGTGGGACATTGTTACAACTCTCACAGAATATACACTAAATACACGTGGGATGTTGTTACAACTCTCACAGAATATACTGTACACTTAATACACTTGGGATGTTGTTACAACTCTCACAGAATATACACTTAATACACGTGGGACATTGTTACAATTCTCACAGAATATACACTATACACGTGGGACATTGTTACAAATCTCACAGAATAACACACTTCAACAATGATGAACACTATTACACCGGGGATAAATTACCCTTTTCAATAACCTTATTAACACATGTGGAATGTCGGTAAAACTTCATACACTTTTTTTATTTTATTATTTTTGTTTTTATGTGGAGGAGGGAGACAAAAGACAGAACTACCTGTGACGAGTGGCTCCCCCAGAATTGAAAGAGTGACAGGGCCAAAATCAAGGAATGTTCAATCCAAAATTCCAGAACACCCAGAGTTTAAAGCAATTTAAGTCATAGGATGAGGGAAAGATGGATTCAGAGAGAGAGAGTTCCAGAGCTCAGTTGTTGAATAGAAGAAAGATTAGGAATATCATTTCACTCTTGGATTGGAGAGTTGCACAGAGTAGGGGTGGGATTGTGTTGCAAGACGGGTGCTACATACTTTATGTAGAGGAGGTGGTATACACTGAGAGAGCTCTGAGGAACACTGATTATCGTAATAGCGGTAGAATAGCGAGAGATATGCAGCATTGCGGCGTAGAGAGAGAGATTGCAGAGTCGTTGAGAGTACGTGAGTTAATGAGATGAAAGGCTTTCTTTTCTACTTTGTCAAGAAGTGGTGTGTGAGAGGATCATCCCCACACATGCGAACAATACTCAATACATGGATGCACTGTGCCCCTGTACAGATCAAGAAGCTGTGCAGGGGTAAAGAAACCCATTGAGGCCACTTGAGCACACACAACTTCTGGGCAAGCCGTTTAGCAAGAATGGTAATATGGTCTTTCCAAGAGAAGATCAGAAGAAACAGAGGCACCGAGAACACTGAGAAAAGATGAAGCGGTTGATTGTTGTATTGTTGAAGTATAAGGGATAGTCCCTCTGGGAGTTCCTCATGAGTAGATAAATGGAGATATTGGGTTTTGGAAGCATTGCAGGCCAACCAGATTTTCTATACCCCAAATGGAAATGTTTGATAGGTCAGAAGATAAATGTTCTAAGGCATCATCACATGAATTTTTAAGTGATTGCATACTGGGGGGTTCTGAAAACTAGTTGAATAGTGCTAGATACAGTCATCAGCATATGAATGGATAGGACTGGAGGTACAGTTGAGAAGATCATTAATCAATATTAGAAAGAGAATTGGAGATAGAACAGAACCCTGGAAGACCTGAGTTGATAGGTTGAGGAAGTGAACGATGGCCGTCCACTACCGCAGCTATGGAACGGCCAGAAATTAAATTAAAGATAATGGCACAGATAGAGGGATAGAAACCGAAGGGTGGTAGTTGAGATATTTTAGAAATGACACTGTTATGAATAATATTCCACTCATAGGTGGGGCCCGTGTCACTTTCGGCGAACTTCAGGATACCTGGGGCAGCTGAGGATTGACCTCCCACACATCAGACAGACTTCAGCATACCTCGAGCACCAAAGATGTTTGTCCACCACACTTCAAGCGGACTTCAGCAACACACCCGTTGGCCTATCACACTTCAGGATACCTCGAGCAGCACACCGTAGGCCTTATTTTATCAACTCTGCGTAAGCAGAGTTTGGAATCGACCCCCCGTATAGTGGGTACCACCGGAAAAAAATGTCTGTCGTCGTCATCGTCGTCGTTGTCGTCTGTCTGTCCCGAAACTCCTCCTAGACCGTTGGACGGATTTTCACCAAATTTCACACGAACATTTGTTGGGTGAATGCGAACGTCAGTCAAAAAATATGTTTTGAATTTGTGCATTAGTTATGATTTTATATCAAAAATATGGCCCCCCCCCCCCCTGGGCCCCTCCCCCCCCCCCCCCCCCCCCCCCCCCCCCCCCCCCCCTGCTATGATGGCGTTTTGTGTGTGTGTGCCCCGTAGGGGCTCCCACACAGAACGCCTTCGTTCTGGAGACGAAAACATCTCGCCCCGCATTTGTTAGGTTAAGTTAGTTTTAGTTGACATTAGAAGTGATGGTTAGTAAATAATGGGGATGATGGTGATAGTAGTGAGTTGATGGTGGTAAAATAGTAGTGATGATGGTTGTAGTTGTGCAATTATGATGACAGTAATGATGATGGTAGTGATAATGTAGACACTAGTAGTTATGATGGTGACAGCACTAGAAGTAGTCATAATGGTGACAAATAAGTGATGAGGAGTTGTAGTGATCATGATGACCAGTAGTTTTTTCTTTTTTTTTTGTGATGATGGTGACAGTATTAGTGATGATGAGTAGTGATGATGATGAATAGTAGTGATGATGGTGAAAGTTATAGTGATGATGACAGTCGTAGTGATGTCCTTGAGAGTAGTGGTGATAAATGGTGAGAAGTAGTAGTGATGATTATAATAGTTAGTAGCGCTGATTAATGGTGATAAGTATTATTAAATGATTGGTATTTACTAGTGATGATGGTAACCCCATGATGGTAGTGGACAATGGTGACCAGTAGTAGTGATGATGGTGACAAGCACGTTAGTGATGCTGGTGGAGCAGTAGTAGTGATGTTTGTAATAGTAGTAAGATGATGGATGAAATCATAGTAATGGTGGATTATGGACAGTTAGTAGTGATTGATGGTGGACAGCAAGTAGTGATTGCTGGTGAGAGTAGCAGTGATGTTTTGTAATAGTAGTATTAGTGATGAGATTCATAGTAATGGTGCATTATGACAGGTAGTAGTGATGATGGTGGACAAGCAGGTAGTGATGCTGGTTGGAGGAAGTAGTAGTGATGTTTGTAATAAGTAGTAGTGATGATGATCATAGTAATGGTGGATTATGGACAGTAGTAGTGATGATGGTGCAGTTGTAGTGAGGATGGGCTGTAGTAGCTGATGATGGTGGTAGTATGAGTTCATGATGGTAATACTTGCGATGATGGTAAACCCATCGCCAGAGTTGGGTATTGCCGTTTTGATTTAGGGCAACAAAACGGGGCACGTCTACTTTATTTATTTTTTTGTTTTCTAGTGTATGAAGGAGAAGCCCCACATACACAAATACATACATACACACATTTAAAAGAGGAGTGTTCCACACGAAGTTGCAGTTCCGATTTCAAAGTTCTAATGGCGGCATTTCTAAGGCAACCCTGTTAAAGCGGGTACCTCACTTCTCAGGTTCTTTGATTAAGATCAGGACCGCCCCCCCCCAAAGGTCCGCCAACATCTTTCTTGGTCCGCCCCGTGGTGCCACTCCTTCACATTCATGGACATGAATCTTTTCACCCAGCATAGCTTGATCCAATCATCTCCAAGTGTCCAAAACCAATCCCACAAGCCTTGACCTAGTACGCATCTCATTCAACTGTTACTCCTGGGATACCTAACCTTCTCATTAGGCTCTTCACTTGATATCCTATCTTGCAAGTTTGGCCACCACCCCACATCCATCTACACCATTCTCATCTCATTGCATTCCATTCTGTTGATATCCATCCACTTTGGACAGGTCACGTTTATTGAAAGCATATTTGTCATTGCGTTTCTAATGCCGGCATGGGGAAGCGTTACACCTTTCCCTTCAAGCTGGGAGGGAGTCTTCTCATGATGAGTAGTGGCCAACAAGGTTTTTTTAAAACTTTCCCTAGGCCAACCATCTTATTCTGAGCGATAGTGGCGGCTCTCTGCCCCACCACCGGCAGGGGGAAATGTTATGACCCAAGTCAGCAAAACACTGTCCACCATCTCCAGTGGGCCTCATTGCCAAAAGTTAACACTCACGAGCCTGTCATTTGAATACAAGTCTCACCTTTGCATATTATGCATACCAAATTTCTCAATTTCTGGACTTCTTCCCTTGGTACGAGGTACCTTTATTCTTAGTGCATTAAGTGCTTCTTCCTGTGATTATGATTGTACCCGGAGGTTTTTGGGCTGCAGCCAAGACGATACACTGGCTTGAGTTCGTGCCCACCCCTTTTCTGTATAATGCAACATGGGTAATGCCACCACTTTTTTCCACCTTTCCTAACCTAATCTATCTGTGTTTAAAACCTTGATTTAATTTATATTAACTCTTAAAACCCTGTTTACTTTGCCATGCCCTCTCTCCATCTTCTGAAACTTGGCCTTGGCATCCTACGCCACTATTCCTGCGATAAGTACTAGCTACGTATAGCAGTTCCCAGGAGGAGCCCAACTCTGAAATCACCAGATAGTGCCTCCAGTACCATAAACAAAGAGGTCTTAACACAGAGCCCTGATGCGGCTCCGACCGCGAACTGTAAAACGCCTCACTCAGTACACCTTGTCCACCTTCACTGCCGTTGGTAAGTCCTCGATACATCTTCATTATCACACGCACCAGCCACCCCTCTACGCCAAGTTTTCTCCATTATCCCGTTGCACAACTTCTCTGGGCACCCTATCAAAGGGCCTTCTCCAGGTGTGTCTACAAACAAAAGATTACAGATCCCCTATCTTCAAGTATATATCTTTCCTGCAGCTGCCTGACTATGAAGATAGCGTCGATTGTGCCATGTCCTGGCATGAAACCGAACTGCATATCGGTTCATAGTAATGGCTTTCCCTTATCATACATTCAAAGACTCTCTCACAAGGACCTTCATGAGTTGGACAAGCATTTTCAGGCCCCTATAGTCTTTACTATCCAATGAGTCCCCCTTGCACTTATATATGTTTACTATTACCACCTTTGTTTGGCCATTCATCCAGGGATTACTTCCTCTCTAATGATGGGAGTTGTTAAGGGGAGCGTCCGGGCATGGCCCAAACTGGTGTGGATTGGAAAAAATCTGAAAATTGAGATTTTTAAATTCTTGCTAGCAGTGATGGGAAAAACATTGTAGGGAGTGATGTGGCAAAAGTTTTAGACTCGTTAAATAAAAAATACCCTTATAAATAACAGGGTTCCCTTCCCCCCCCCCCCGCACTCCACAACGTATACTGTGGTATCGGTGGTATGAACGGATAGTAACCAATACAATTGGCGTTTATTAAATCGTCCTAACAAATATAGATAAATACAGTCAAACAGAGGTATCTGGCACTTTCAACTGAACATGGGAGAGTGGAGGGTGGAGGAACCCTTTACTGTTAGGGGACCTCATTAATCTAAGCCATAATCATCATTCCAGATGCCAAGACTGCACCAAAACATATATATATATTCAACACTAAACAGATCTAGCCCATCACATCCAAACCAACCCTAAACACAAACCTAGGAGTTTAATCGAAACAAAATGGCCTAACTTGGCATAAATGAGCGTGCGCGGTTCATGACCCCCCCTGCCATTGGCGCCCCCCAAATGAATAAAATACCTTTGGGGGGTCCAGTGGCATATTATTCAATTAGGACTTAGTAAAATTGCACTGGATTTTAGCTGCCCAGAGCATGTATCATATCAATCAAGAGAAGAACAGTTGCCAATAAATCGTCATTTGAGAGAGGATATCTGTTGAGGTAATGGATAAATTTCGTTTTTCGCCAATTTTCTCAAAAAAACTATAGTTTACTCGGACACACTTTTCCCTAAAACTGTTTTATTTTTGGTCCAAATATTTAGTAGGTAGGTACAAGATATCATTGGAAAGAGGAGGAAAAAATGCAATGATATATTTGTGAAAGACTTTTGATACACCACAATTACTAATTTTTGACAGGAGGGGCTTGCAACCTTTCAGGGTGTATTGAATCTTCTCCTCCTTTTCTTGTTTCCATCCCCTTCCCCTTCCCGGGTTCGGGTTGGTTGTTTCGGTTTGGTGGGGGGGGTTTTGGGGGGGGGAGGGGGGGGGGAAAGAGGGTTTTTGGGGGGGGGGGGGGGGGGGTGGGGACCAAAAAAATTTTTGTACTATAGTTTTGAGAAAATGGCGAAAAACGAAATTTATCCATTACCCAACGATACCTCTCTCAAATGACGATTTATTGCAACTGTTTTCTCTTGATTGATATGATACATGCTCTGGCACTAAAATCCAGTGCAATTTACTAAGTCTAATTGAATAATATGCCACCTGGACCCCCCAAAGGTATTTTATTCATTTGGCGCCAATGGCATCATGAACCGCGCACCTCATTTATGCCAAGTTAGGCCATTTTCGATTACTCTAGGTTGTGTTAGGGTTGGTTTGGATGGGCTAGATCTGTTTAGTGTTGAATATATAATATGTTTGTGCATGTCTTGGCATCTGAATGATGATTATGGCTTAGATAATGAGGTCTACAGTAGGGTCTCACCCTCACTCTCCCAGGTTCAGTTGAAGTGCCAGATACCTCTGTTGACTGTAATTTATCTATATTTGTGCATAATAACGCAATTGTATTGGTTACTATCGTTCATACCACGATACCACATATACGTTGTGAGTGCAGGGGGGTGGGGGACCATGTATTTAGGGTATTTTTTATTTTACGAGTCTAAAACTTTGCCACATCACTCCTACAATGTTCCCATCACTGCTGCAATAAAAATCTCAATTTCAGATTTTCCAATCCACACCAGTTTGGGCCATGCCGGACGCTCCCCTTAACTCCATCATTAGAGAGGAAGTAATCCCTGATGAATGGCACAAAGGTGTAATAGTAAACATATATAAGGGCAAGGGGGACTCATTGGATAGGAAAGACTATAGGGGCCTGAAAATGCTTGACCAAGTCATGAAGGTCTGTGAGAGAGTCTTTGAATGTATGATAAGGGAAAGCATTACTATGAACGATATGCAGTTCGGTTTCATGCCAGGACATGGCACAATCGACGCTATCTTCATAGTCAGGCAGCTGCAGGAAAGATATATACTTGAAGATAGGGATCTGTATCTTTTGTTTGTAGACCTGGAGAAGGCCTTTGATAGGGTGCCCAGAGAAGTTGTGCAACGGGATATGAGAAAACTTGGCGTAGAGGGGTGGCTGGTGCGTGTGATAATGAAGATGTACGAGGACTTACAAACGGCAGTGAAGGTGAAAGGTGTACTGAGTGAGGAGTTTACAGTTCGCGTCGGAGCCCATCAGGGCTCTGTGTTAAGACCTCTTTGTTATGGTACTGGAGGCACTATCTGGTGATTTCAGAGTTGGGCTCCCCTGGGAACTGCTATACGTAGCTAGTACTTATCGCAGATAGTGCGTAGGATGCCAAGGCCAAGTTCAGAAGATGGAGAGAGGGCATGGCAAGTAAAGGGTTAAGAGTTAATATAAATTAAATCAAGGTTTTACACAGTAGATTAGGGTTAGGAAAGGTGGAAAAAAGTGGTGCATACCCATGTGCAGTATACAGAAAAGGGGTGGGCACGAACTCAAGCCAGTGTATCGTCTGCTGCAGCCGGGTACATCACAGGAAGAAGCACTGCACTAGAATAAAGGTACCTCTACCAAGGAAGAAGTCAGAAATTGAGAAATTTGTATGCATAATATGCAAAGGTGAGCTTGTATTCAATGACAGGCTCGGGAGTGTTAACTTTGGCAATGAGGCACTGGAGATGGTGGACAAGTTTTGCTACTTGGGTCATAACATTTCTGCCGGTGGTGGGGCAGAGGCCGCCACTATCGCCAGAATAAGATGTGGCTAGGGAAAGTTTAAAAAACTTTTGCCACTACTCATCATGAGAAGACTCCTCCCCTTGAAGGGAAAGGTGTACGCTCCATGCATGCATTAGAAACGCAATGACATATGCTTCAGAAACGTGACCTGTCAAAGTGGATGATATCAACAGAATGGAATGCAATGAGATGAGAATGGTGAGATGGATGTGTGGTGCCAAACTGCAAGATAGGATATCAAGTGAAGAGCTAATGAGAAGGTTAGGTATCAGGAGTAACAGTGATGAGATGCGTACTAGCAGGCTTGGATGGTTTGGACACGTGGAGAGGATGGATCAACTATGCTGGGTGAAAAGATGCATGTCCATGAATGTGGAAGGAGTTGCACCAAGGGGCGGACCAAGAAAGATGTTGGCGGACTTTGCGGTCTGATCTTAAATCAAAGAACCTGAGAAGTGAGGTAACGCTTAACAGGGTTGCTTAGAATGCCGCCATTAGGACTTGAAATCGGAACTGCACTTCGTGTGGAACACTCCATCTTTAAATGTGTGTATGTATGTATTTGTGTATGTGTGTCTCCTTCATACACATAGAACAAAAATAAAATAAAGTAGACGTGCCGTTTTGCCCTAAATCAAAACGGCATACCCAACTCTGCGATGGGTTACCATCATCGCAAGTATTACCATCATGAATCATACTACCACCATCATCACTACTACAGCCATCCTCACTACAACTGCACCATCATCACTACTACTGTCATAATCACCATTACTATGATCATCATCACTACTACTATTACAAACATCACTACTACTCACCATCATCACTGTCACCATCATCATAATCACCATTACTATGATCATCATCACTACTTACAAAACTACTACTCTCACCAGCATCACTACTGCTGTCACCATCATCACTACTACTGTCATAATCACCATTACTATGATCATCATCACTACTACTATTACAAACATCACTACTACTCTCACCAGCATCACTACTGCTGTCACCATCATCACTACTACTGTCACCATTGTCACTACCATCATGGGTTACCATCATCACTAGTAATACCATCATTAATAATACTATCACCATTAATCAGCGCTACTACTATTATAATCATCACTACTACTCTCACCATTATCACCACTACTCTCATCATCACTACGACTGTCATCATCACTATAACTTTCACCATCATCACTACTATTCATCATCATCACTACTCATCATCACTAATACTGTCACCATCATCACTACTGTCATCATGATCACTACAACTCTCATCATTATTTGTCACCATTATCACTACTACTAGTGCTGTCACCATCATAACTACTACTGTCATCATTATCACTACCATCATCATTACTGTCATCATAATTGCACAACTACAACCATCATCACTACTATTACCACCATCATCACTACTATCACCATCATCCCCATTATTACTACCATCACTTCTAATGTCAACTAAACTAACTTAACCTAACAAATGCGGGGCGAGATGTTTTCGCCTCCAGAACGAAGGCGTTCTGTGTGGGAGCCCCTACGGGGCACACACACACATAACGCCATCATTGCAGGGGGGGGGGGGGGGGGAGGGGGCCCAGGGGGGGGGGGGGGCCATATTTTTGATATAAAATCATAACTAATGCACAAATTCAAAACATATTTTTTGACTGACGTTCGCATTCACCCAACAAATGTTCGTGTGAAATTTGGTGAAAATCCGTCCAACGGTCTAGGAGGAGTTTCGGGACAGACAGACGACAACGACGACGATGACGACGACAGACATTTTTTTCCGGTGGTACCCACTATACGGGGGGTCGATTCCAAACTCTGCTTACGCAGAGTTGATAAAATAAGGCCTACGGTGTGCTGCTCGAGGTATCCTGAAGTGTGATAGGCCAACGGGTGTGTTGCTGAAGTCCGCTTGAAGTGTGGTGGACAAACATCTTTGGTGCTCGAGGTATGCTGAAGTCTGTCTGATGTGTGGGAGGTCAATCCTCAGCTGCCCCAGGTATCCTGAAGTTCGCCGAAAGTGACACGGGCCCCACCTATGAGTGGAATATTATTCATAACAGTGTCATTTCTAAAATATCTCAACTACCACCCTTCGGTTTCTATCCCTCTATCTGTGCCATTATCTTTAATTTAATTTCTGGCCGTTCCATAGCTGCGGTAGTGGACGGCCATCGTTCACTTCCTCAACCTATCAACTCAGGTCTTCCAGGGTTCTGTTCTATCTCCAATTCTCTTTCTAATATTGATTAATGATCTTCTCAACTGTACCTCCAGTCCTATCCATTCATATGCTGATGACTGTATCTAGCACTATTCAACTAGTTTTCAGAACCCCCCAGTATGCAATCACTTAAAAATTCATGTGATGATGCCTTAGAACATTTATCTTCTGACCTATCAAACATTTCCATTTGGGGTATAGAAAATCTGGTTGCCTGCAATGCTTCCAAAACCCAATATCTCCATTTATCTACTCATGAGGAACTCCCAGAGGACTATCCCTTATACTTCAACAATACAACAATCAACCCTTCATCTTTTCTCAGTGTTCTCGGTGCCTCTGTTTCTTCTGATCTCTCTTGGAAAGACCATATTACCATTCTTGCTAAAACGGCTTCCCAGAAGTTGGGTGTGCTCAAGTGCCTCAATGGGTTCTTTACCCCTGCACAGCTTCTTGATCTGTACAGGGGCACAGTGCATCCATGTATTGAGTATTGTTCGCATGTGTGGGGATGATCCTCTCACACACCACTTCTTGACAAAGTAGAAAAGAAAGCCTTTCATCTCATTAACTCACGTACTCTCAACGACTCTGCAATCTCTCTCTCTACGCCGCAATGCTGCATATCTCTCGCTATTCTACCGCTATTACGATAATCAGTGTTCCTCAGAGCTCTCTCAGTGTATACCACCTCCTCTACATAAAGTATGTAGCACCCGTCTTGCAACACAATCCCACCCCTACTCTGTGCAACTCTCCAATCCAAGAGTGAAATGATATTCCTAATCTTTCTTCTATTCAACAACTGAGCTCTGGAACTCTCTCTCTCTGAATCCATCTTCCCTCTATCCTATGACTTAAATTGCTTTAAACTCTGGGTGTTCTGGAATTTTGGATTGAACATTCCTTGATTTTGGCCCTGTCACTCTTTCAATTCTGGGGGAGCCACTCGTCACAGGTAGTTCTGTCTTTTGTCTCCCTCCTCCACATAAAAACAAAAATAATAAAATAAAAAAAGTGTATGAAGTTTTACCGACATTCCACATGTGTTAATAAGGTTATTGAAAAGGGTAATTTATCCCCGGTGTAATAGTGTTCATCATTGTTGAAGTGTTATTCTGTGAGATTTGTAACAATGTCCCACGTGTATAGTGTATATTCTGTGAGAATTGTAACAATGTCCCACGTGTATTAAGTGTATATTCTGTGAGAGTTGTAACAACATCCCAAGTGTATTAAGTGTACAGTATATTCTGTGAGAGTTGTAACAACATCCCACGTGTATTTAGTGTATATTCTGTGAGAGTTGTAACAATGTCCCACGTGTATTCAGTGTATATTCTGTGAGAGTTGTAACAATGTCCCACGTGTATTCAGTGTATATTCTGTGAGAGTTGTAACAATGTCCCACGTGTATTCAGTGTATATTCTGTGAGAGTTGTAACAATGTCCCACATGTATTCAGTGTATATTCTGTGAGAGTTGTAACAATGTCCCACATGTATTCAGTGTATATTCTGTGAGAGTTGTAACAATGCCCCACATGTATTCAGTGTATATTCTGTGAGAGTTGTAACAATGTCCCACATGTATTCAGTGTATATTCTGTGAGAGTTGTAACAATGTCCCACATGTATTCAGTGTATATTCTGTGAAAGTTGTAACAATGTCCCACGTGTATTCAGTGTATATTCTGTGAGAGTTGTAACAATGTCCCACATGTATTAAGTGTATATTCTGTGAGAGTTGTAACAACGTCCCACGTGTATTCAGTGTATATTCTGTGAGAGTTGTAACAACGTCCCACGTGTATTCAGTGTATATTCTGTGAGAGTTGTAAAAACGCCCCACGTGTATTCAGTGTATATTCTGTGAAAGTTGTAACAATGTCCCACGTGTATTCAGTGTATATTCTGTGAGAGTTGTAACAACGCCCCACGTGTATTCAGTGTATATTCTGTGAAAGTTATAACAATGTCCCACGTGTATTCAGTGTATATTCTGTGAGAGTTGTAACAATGTCCCACGTGTATTCAGTGTATATTCTGTGAGAGTTGTAACAACGTCCCACGTGTATTCAGTGTATATTCTGTGAGAGTTGTAACAACGTCCCACGTGTATTCAGTGTATATTCTGTGAGAGTTGTAACAACGCCCCACGTGTATTCAGTGTATATTCTGTGAAAGTTGTAACAACGTCCCACGTGTATTCATAAAGTCATCAAAAAGGGTAGCTAAAAGCCCTTGACATTATAGTGTTCATCATTGCTATACGTGTATATTCTGTGAAGTTGAAAAGATGTCCCACATGTGTTCATAGGGCCATTGAGAAGGGTAACAATAAGCCCTCGACATAACAGTGTTCATAATTTCTAAAATGTATTTAATGTGAAGTTGTAATGGTGTCCCGAGTGTGTTAATCAGAGTGTATATTTATGTGAAGCTGTAACTGCATCCTGTAGACGTCCATATAGTTAGTAGAAGGGGTAAAATAACCATAACATATAATAAATATACTTAAATACGTTAACTGAGTGTCTGCACAACGATTATTGGACAGTATATTGGGTATGTACGAACCATAGTATAGTACATACTGTATAATATGACCATGGTTTAATTTGTGTAAGCAAGAACATCTGAGATAAATACAAATATAAATAAAGTAGACGTGCCGTTTCGCCCAAAATCAAAACGGCATACCCAACTCTGCGATGGGATACCATCATCATTACTAATACCATCATCAATCACAATCATCACTACTACTGCCATCATCACTACAACTGCCACAATCATCACGACTACTATCATCATCACCATTACTATGATCATCATCACTACTACAATTACAATCATCAGTACTACTCTCACCATCATCACACTACTGTCACCATTGTCACTACCATCTTAATCACTACTATCATCATTGATACTACAACTATCAACCATCATTACTAATTATCATCATCACCATCTTACAATCATCATTACTACTGTCACCATCATCACTACTACTGCCATCATCACCATTACTATGATCATCATCACAACTATTGTCATCATCACTACAACTTTCACCATCATCACTACTACTCACCATCATCACTAATACTCACACCATCATCACAGAAAGCCACACAGGGAATAGGTACAGGGTGGGCGGTGGTGGTCTTGAGGGGGGGGGGGGGGGAAACAATTTTTAGGACCTAAGATCATAACTATTGCACAAATTCAAAAAATATTTGTTTACCGTCGCATTCACGCACAGAAGGTTCTTGTGAAGTTTGGTGAAAATCCGTCAAACGGTAAAGGAGGAATTCTCGGACGGACAGACAGACAGACAGACGGACTGTGTCTGTGCATGATGTGTGGCTTTCTGTGATGTGTGTGCCCCTACGGGGCACACACACAGACAGGGAATAGGTACAGGGTGGGAGGTGGAGGTCCTGAAGGGGGAGGGGGGGGGGGGGGGGGGGGGGGGGTGGACCATTTTTAGGACCTAAGATCATAACTGTTGCAGTAATTAAAACAAAATTAATAATAATTACTGTCGAATTCACGCACCAAAGGTTCGTGTGAAGTTTGGTGAAAATCCGTCAAACGGTCTAGGAGGAGTTCTCGGACGGACAGACAGACAGACGGACAGACAGACAGACAGACATTTCGGTTAGCATGTACCACTATACGGGGGGGGGGGGCGATACCACTCTGCTTACGCAGAGTTGATAAATAGTACATAATGGTACATTATGGTACATAATAGTACATAATAGTACATAATGGTACATTAGTTTAAGTGGGCAACATAAAGTGTTTAAAAAATATATTATTATCACAGAAGATTCATGTATAATTATTTACATATGAATTAATTATCATGTTCTCTCCACCAACCAACTTTACTCCTAAACTCGATTAATGAAATTAACAAACACATGTGGCAGTCCGGGGATTCGAACCCAGGACGCTCACACTGAAAAGCAACACACTTATGCATTGCGCCACGAAGACAGTTAAAGAATGCTGCACAAGCCTACGATTTATTATGCAGTTTCGAATCCTGCATACCAATCTTAGCATGCACATTCATTTCAACTGCACTACCAGAGGCTATGAATAGGTGAATGGAAATAGTAATTAATGGGGCGCTTAACCCTAGGGAAGGCCTCTCGATAAACTACTACTGAACCAGAATTAATTATTATGTTCTCTCCACCAACAACTTTATTCCTAAACTCGATTAATAAAATTAACAAACACATGTGGCAGTCCAGGGATTCGAGCCCAGGACGCTCACACCGAAAATCAACACACTTATGCATTGCGCCACGAAGACAGTTAAAGAATGCTGCACAAGCCTACGATTTATTATGCAGTTTCGAATCCTGCATACCAATCTTAGCATGCACATTCATTTCAACTGCACTCTCAGAGGCTATGAACAGGTGAATGGAAATAGTAATTAATGGGGCGCTTAACCCTAGGGAAGGCTTCTCGATAAACTACTACTGAACCAAAATTAATTATGTCTCTCCACCAACCAACTTTACTCCTAAACTCGATTAATGAAATTAACAAACACATGTGGCAGTCCGGGGATTCAAACCCAGGACGCTCACATCGAAAATCAACACACTTATGCATTGCGCCACGAAGACAGTTAAAGAATGCTGCAAAAGCCTACGATTTATTATGCAGTTTCGAATCCTGCATACCAATCTTAGCATGTACATTCATTCCAACTGCACTACCGAAGGCTATTAATAGGTGAATGGAAATAGTAATTAATGGGGCACTTAACACTCCACGAGCGGCTAGGTCGGTAACTTCTACTACCTGCCAAGCGGGTGGTTTTACCCTAAACGAGCTTATTTCCGTGCTCTTTTCCATGCATAAACAAGAGCCAGAGCGTAATACAAGTATGTATCCGTGAAAGGGCGATAATTGAACTTTAAAATGACACCAGAACCATCCTTCTACGATCCACGGGTTGTCTTGCAACGATCGTGCAACACGAAGGAAAAATCCCTAAAATACGGTAATTTCCTGACATATTTCCCTGTCTAGGGAGGCAGTGAGTGTGGATGTGTGTGGAGTTGGCCCAGTGCTGGCGCGGGAGACGTGCCGAACGGTCAGACTCAACCTACGCTCCTCCCACTACTCGGACTCTCTCTCAGAGCCAATTATGTGCTCAAAATTTCTACCGACTTAAGGCGGTCCCCGCCAATAAGGGCTTAATAGATATTTTATGAATGTGTGTTATATGGGCATGTAATAATACATGTGTATGATATAATTGTTTGTCATTATTCTCCAGAAAATTTGCTTTTCTCAGTGTTTCCAAACAATAATTTTAAACTGCCAAACGTGCTCCATGCTGTATTCACAGTCTGAGGAAAACAAAGTTAGTCTTATGTTACTCTTAATCTCTCAGTACTGGCTCCGGCTATATTGATTGGGCCAAAGGTTAATTACTTTTTAATTACTGGGGCCAGAGTGAACAGTCTCGTGCTACCCTTCTACAATTATTAGTTTGTGTGAGTTGGTCTTTAAGGGGAGATGGGCCGTGTTTTTGGTCTATTAATGAATGTATTCCTTTATTTCTTGATTTCCTTAGACCTTCATCAAACTTATAAAAACACTCCCTAGAACCCCCTTCAAGATAAAATTTAATATTTTTCGATAGAAAAATGTCCCAGCCGAAAGGCCAGTTTCTCTTAAAATTACAGGTTCGCTATCGCGCTCGCCATGAACAAATCGACACCTAAATGGCACGAACGGTCATGATATTGATATAGAAACGGGACGAAAGGTATTAAAGTCGACAAACTAATATGGCAGACGTCATATAATCTCAACACAAATAGGGCTTAACACGAGGGAGAAAAGCGGCGAGAAAAACGACCTATTTCCCCTTAAGTGAAGAAAATATCTCTGGGACGAGTGTGTGCAACCAGTGAGGCGGGCTGAGAGGTGGAGAGAAGGGGTGACATGGCCCGTTTATTTATAACTGCACAGGGGTGGGGCCACATGATGTCTGTTTTGGTGGCAGAGGAAGGTGAGGAATGGCCTGAAAAGAGGAGGGAAGGTGATCAATAAACAAAATAAATGGGGAGAATTGTCTAAGAAAAGAATAGGGAGGGAAATTAATGGACAGAAAAGAAAAACAATAGGTGGGAAACAATGATAGGTAGACGGGAGATTAGTCAGGGGAAGAAATAGGTAGAGAAAAGAAAGAATTGGATGGAAGGAAAGAAGAAGGAGGGAATAGGATAGAGAGGAATAGACTAGGTATAGGAAGCTAAAGTCCCTAAAATAAATAGATAAAAATGAAAGCGCATCTGGAAGCCGATGCAAACCCTGAGCGGTGCTACTAGCACTGCCACATGCATCCAGCATGCATGCAGTTTTTGTTGCAGTGCTTATACTATAACATACAGACATACACAGACACACTTACAGACACGATGACAGACAGACACTTACAGACACGCTGAAAGTATCGATTACACAAGGTAACAAGAACAGGGTAACGGCAGGGTGGGGGGGGGGGGGGGTCATCCAATGATTACCAAAAGTTAATAGGACCCTTTTGGGTATCGAATGAAGAGCTGAACCATGTATCCTTAAATTCCATTTGTTTACTTTCGATATAGTATGCATAACAGACAAACAAAATCATTGATAGTATCAAGTAGGCTACAACAGTTAATGAGACATGTATAATGGCCCAAGGAATATAGGCAACAATAGTTTTGTTATTTCGTGCAATAGTATTGGAAATAATGGCATGTTTATATATAGAAGTCCCCCACTCCCTCCATTGGACTCATACAAACATCTGAAAAATTGTTAAGTGAAATCACTGACTAACCAAAAATCAATGTGCCGAATATCTCGATTATCGAATAAAAACGTCTAAGGGTAGTATTTGGATGGGGAAGAGGGGGGGGGGGGGGGGGCATCATCCAATGTTAGCCAAAAGGTAATAGGATAGTTTTTGGGTAGAAAATGGAGAACTGGCAAACTCTTGTCATTCATTATTGAGATAATCTACCAAGAGACAAACATATATATAAACACTCATACATACAGACATATTGAAGGTATTGCTTACAAACGTAAATGAGGCATGCATACTGAGCCAAGGGGTATAGCACCACACATTGTGTTATTCCTAGCTATACTGTAGTATTAGAGATAAGGCCACATAACTATGTGGGGACAAAGACCCCATCCCCCATTGGGGTCATCCAATCATTTCCAAAAATGTTATGTAAATTTCGCGGATAACCAACAATAAGTACTCCTAGTATAGTCAATAAGTACTCCTAGTATAGTCAATAAGTACTCCTAGTATAGTCAATAAGTACTCCTAGTATAGTCAATAAGTACTCCTAGTATAGTCAATAAGTACTCCTAGTATAGTCAATAAGTACTCCTAGTATAGTCAATAAGTACTCCTAGTATAGTCAATAAGTACTCCTAGTATAGTCAATAAGTACTCCTAGTATAGTCAATAAGTACTCCTAGTATAGTCAATAAGTACTCCTAGTATAGTCAATAAGTACTCCTAGTATAGTCAATAAGTACTCCTAGTATAGTCAATAAGTACTCCTAGTATAGTCAATAAGTACTCCTAGTATAGTCAATAAGTACTCCTAGTATAGTCAATAAGTACTCCTAGTATAGTCAATAAGTACTCCTAGTATAGTCAATAAGTACTCCTAGTATAGTCAATAAGTACTCCTAGTATAGTCAATAAGTACTCCTAGTATAGTCAATAAGTACTCCTAGTATAGTCAATAAGTACTCCTAGTATAGTCAATAAGTACTCCTAGTATAGTCAATAAGTACTAGTATAGTCAATAAGTACTCCTAGTATAGTCAATAAGTACTCCTAGTATAGTCAATAAGTACTCCTAGTATAGTCAATAAGTACTCCTAGTATAGTCAATAAGTACTCCTAGTATAGTCAATAAGTACTCCTAGTATAGACAATAAGTACCCCTTGTATAGCCAATAAGTAGCCCTAGTATACTCTATAAGTACACCTAGTATCGTCAATAAGTACTTCTAGTATAGTCAATAAGTACTCCTAGTATAGTCAATAAGTACTCCTAGTATAGTCAATAAGTCCTAGTATAGTCAATAAGTACTCCTAGTATAGTCAATAAGTACTCCTAGTATAGTCAATAAGTACTCCTAGTATAGTCAATAAGTACTCCTAGTATAGTCAATAAGTACTCCTAGTATAGTCAATAAGTACTCCTAGTATAGTCAATAAGTACTCCTAGTATAGTCAATAAGTACTCCTAGTATAGTCAATAAGTACTCCTAGTATAGTCAATAAGTACTCCTAGTATAGTCAATAAGTACTCCTAGTATAGTCAATAAGTACTCCTAGTATAGTCAATAAGTACCTAGTATAGTCAATAAGTACTCCTAGTATAGTCAATAAGTACTCCTAGTATAGTCAATAAGTACTCCTAGTATAGTCAATAAGTACTCCTAGTATAGTCAATAAGTACTCCTAGTATAGTCAATAAGTACTCCTAGTATAGTCAATAAGTACTCCTAGTATAGTCAATAAGTACTCCTAGTATAGTCAATAAGTACTCCTAGTATTGTCAATAAGTACTCCTAGTATAGTCAATAAGTACTCCTAGTATAGTCAATAAGTACTCCTAGTATTGTCAATAAGTACTCCTAGTATAGTCAATAAGTACTCCTAGTATAGTCAATAAGTACTCCTAGTATAGTCAATAAGTACTCCTAGTATAGTCAATAAGTACTCCTAGTATAGTCAATAAGTACTCCTAGTATAGTCAATAAGTACTCCTAGTATTGTCAATAAGTACTCCTAGTATAGTCAATAAGTACTCCTAGTATAGTCAATAAGTACTCCTAGTATAGTCAATAAGTACTCCTAGTATAGTCAATAAGTACTCCTAGTATTGTCAATAAGTACTCCTAGTATAGTCAATAAGTACTCCTAGTATAGTCAATAAGTACTCCTAGTATAGTCAATAAGTACTCCTAGTATAGTCAATAAGTACTCCTAGTATAGTCAATAAGTACTCCTAGTATAGTCAATAAGTACTCCTAGTATAGTCAATATCGAACAAAAACTTCTCATTGTCATAGTAGGGGGGTGCCCTTGACTGGAGGGAGGGGGCGTCATCCAATCTTAACCAAACATTAATGAGTTCCTTTTGGGAATCAAATGAACAGATTGACAAAATCTTGTAGACATTTATTATTATGTTCTCGAAATATTATATGGACACACACACACACACACAGGTCAGGTGAAGGTATTGAGGGATAAGCCTTTACAACGGCACCTCGTATCTACATTCTACTTTGCCTATTTTTCTGAAGAGTGTAGAGAGGGACGGAAACAATACCTTTGTCCTACCCGCCTCCGGTGTTGCGTAAGTAATGAAAACCAATTGTCTGTAGAAAATATTCGGCAGTGAAGCTATTGGTAGGGGAAGCTACTGTATAACTTAGAAGCCATATGTGCTAGTAGAAATTACACACTGGGCGGCAGAATATATTTTCGGCAACCGGTGGGTCATTATTGAAGTGGCTGGCCAACCTATAACTCCAGTTATGAAAGTTGAGACGAGATAATAGAGGAATGGTTGCGGGCCACAGTTACTGTCGTCATTAAGGCCATTGTTTTATTATGAAAATCATACGATCCTAACTCTAATTGCTGATTTAAGTAATATATAACGCAGCAGTCAACGGGTTAATTGACTGCTATAGGTCCCTTGAAAACTATTTAAAATCAAATAATGATAGCCAAAATACAAGGAAGGATTGCAGCATGGTATACTGATAGGATGAAGCTTCAAAATATATTTCATAACAGGCCGACTATGAAAGCTGAAAATGAACACTAATCCACTATTTCAAGTAGTTTAGCCTAATCGGTTTCCCAATATGTACACCTCACCCCCACCTCCCAGCTTCTACCTCCGAGTAACCAATTCTCGCTACCAAAAATACACTTGAGACCTCTGGTGGACGCTTCTGAACTAGCGCCAGAGCTACGACTGTCGACATCAACAATACTTAACACCTGGGACATGCACAGTTTATCATGATTTGTTGTGATACTACTTTCTTTTATTTTACAGTATATGACGACACTAAATCCTTATAAGTATAGTAATCATGGGAATGTCAATATGCAGCTGATAATGACTACAATCATAATTATATGGTGATTAATTATCATAACAAAAAGGCACGAAAATGATTGCTAACTTTGTATTGTAAATATACGTTATATATGGGTATGGGTGACTTTAAAATATAATAAACAACATTATGCATAGGCTATAATATGTGTCAGCTACAGACATATCGACAGACCGCTTATAATAAAGAATTGTTGAAAGAGAGAGAGGGTGCAGAGTTCCGCGATGTATACAGTTTCCCATGATGCACCGTGTTTGCCTCTGTCGGTCACTGTTGGCATTTGTTGGTAGGGAGAATTAATGTAATCTCTGGAGTAACATGTTTCTTTTTCTTTTTTCTTGCTAGCACTAGACAATTTTGTACAACTTAAGAAGGACGTCAACTAATAAAAGGGGTCAAATCTAACTCAATAATCGTCCTGACTCCCACAAACTCTTTCTAATATCAATGCAATCGTCTAATAATATCCAATTAAAATGGAGCTTTCCCACCTCTAAAGTCATACCCTCCCTATCCTCTGCCCAAATTCCATATGTTACTTGGACAGATGGAACATTATTGTACACATAACACCAGCTTCTCTCTTCTGAAGCCTTCCCTATTCCTCCTCACAATATTGAACAAATAATTGTTGTATATATATTTGTTATATTTTCATATTTACGGTGAAATGTTGAATGAGTTAGGTTATAGAGTAAAATAGGTTAAGTTAGGTTGTCTACAATAAGATAATTAACTGATATTTACAGTCACACGCAATAGTAAAGGACCATATTCAAAACTTTAATTTGATTTTGTTCTTTTTAAATAAGAAAATAAATATATTCTTCAACAAACATTAAAATCCTGAACATGAAGTTTTTGTACATGTGTGTTTCCCTTTTCAGCACGAGTGACGTTTTTCTCATTATATATTGCCTGCAATTAAGCTTTTATATTCAGCTTGGGAAGGACCTCTGTTAATAAAATTAATCTCTTATCGACCACATGATCGTAGCAAACTTATAAAATTGTATAATGACAGCCCCCCCCCCCCCTAAAAAAAAAAGTAACACAAACAGACGCAGCCCGCACTGAACACGTAAATATCTACAGTATTTGTTTTTATTTTTTCTAAAGAGGTAACCAAAACTGAAATGAATGAAGAAGGTTACGATACTTTAACGTGGCCGTAAGTAATGCACCCAAACGTGCATGATAAAACTTACAGCCGCAGTGCATTTTTATTTGAACATATATTTATTTTGTTATAATAATCTCTCAATACAAACTCCAACACTCACACTCAGTGAAGCATAGTCACTGAAGACAATATATATAAAGGAGAAGATACAAAGTGTTTGTTAAAGCAATGTGGTCAATACTACGAATCTTGATACAATCATAATATGCTGAAAGATTAAAACAAACAAAGCTAAAACCCAAAATATATAGGTATAAACAAAACAAATAAACAAACGAACAAATTAGTTTATTAGCCTTTTGTACAGTTTGATCATGGGTGATTTACATAATAATCTTACTAGATGTAACTAAGGCTGAGCCTTTTAAGTAGTATTATTTATTAAAGCCTCATAACATACATTATCATAATTATATGTTTTATATAAGACTTCGCCAAAAAAAAAACTATTTTCATATCAGTATGTTTACATATTATAATTTACAGAATGTACAAATTAACTTTTGCCTGATTATTTTATGTACAAACCTTGATGCGTACATGACACCGAGAGTTATAGGATACCTTACATTGTGATTTATTTGCTGCTCTAATTTCCTATCATGTACATATTAGTTAACTTTTATCTACTAAGAATGATAAGTATTAACTGTACACATCAACATATAAACACACACACACATACACACACACACACACATATATATACAGTATATATATATATATATATATATATATATATACGGTACCGGTATATATATACAGTATATCTATGATGCTCAAGTAAGGCATATGATTAGGAGTTGCTGGAACTCCTGTTTCAATTGTATGGCTTCCCCCACTGTTTCTATGTGTGCCTCACCTACACAGAGAGTAATCCAGCTAACTCTCACAAACACCTCCTCCTCCCATTCATTTTACTACATTTAACAAGCACACCAGACATCTTTCCGAAACATGTAAATTACCAATAATGTCCCTTGATTTTGGCTCTCTGTCACTCTGTGAACCTTTGGGGGAGGCAGTTGTTACAAGCAGCTTTGCCTTTTGTCTCCTTCACACACACAGAAAACAAATATCAACCTTAAACATGTTTGCTAGTAGGCCTACATGACCGCTACGGGTTATATCATATACTGTGATTAAATATTGTATCATTGCATTAAATTTCAGTAAGTACTTTGAATATATATGCGTAGTATTAATCTTAAAAGTTGTCTTATCAACTCCTGTACTTCTTCAAGTTTTGGGGCAGACTGTTCCATTATTTACATCCAGAGTAGGACATCATTTGTTAACTAAATTCACTTAATAATGTATATATAAAGAAGCATAACTACTGCATAAATTTCTCGCCAGACTGCAAAAGAATGACCTTGGCCGAGTGTCTCCTGACGAAGGATAAGACACGCTGGGCCAAGGTGAAGGGCGGGCTATTTCTGACGAGCTACTGGGAGAGACAATATAATTATCCAAGTGTATAGCTGCTTCTCTATAATTATGCATTGGTGCTACTACTACTACAACTAATATTACTACTACTACTACTATTACTATTACTACTATTTTTTTTCTACTACTCCATTGATTTTTATTTAATATTGTTCATACATTTTATTTTACAAGCATCAGATATTACTACTACTACTACTACTACTACTACGAATAATAATAATAATAATGATAATGATAATAATATTAATAATGTCTCATTATTTAGAACATCAGCCAAAGTCTAAATTCTAAACATATCAAAATGGAGAAAAATATATACTATTAGTTATGTTAATCTACAGTACATTAATGAATAATGATATTATCGTCTGAGTGTGTATGTGTGTGTGTGTGTGTGTTTTGGGTATCAGTAAGTATTATGTATCAATGGTAAATTAAGAACATGAATGTTGCTAATTCAATATCCGTAATTAGTAAAAAAAACAAAATATTCGTAAATATATCCTGCGAAAATAGATGTCGATTAGCCTTACACACAGTAATGGGTATCACTGAACAATTATTTACTACATTTTACATGCTCGCACACTTATCCAATTAATTTACCTGCTATCGCTAGACGATGTTTTATATATACAGTATATATAGAGAGAGAGTATATATATATATATATATATATATATATATATATATATATATATATATGTGTGTATGTGTGTGTGTGTGTGTGTGTGTGTGTGTGTGTGTGTGACGGAGTCAAAAGGCAAAGCTGCCTGTAACATGTGTCCCCCTCAAAGTTGAAAGAGTGACAGAGATCCGAAATCAAGAAACGTTTAATTCAAAATGCCTGGTCACACGGAGCTTGAAGTAGTTTAATCATTCATAGGGATACAATAGTTTGTTCAATGTTTATAATCAACTACAAATTACTAATTCTTCATATATTGTTTTCATATGTTCCTTAATTGAGACATATTGATAGGAATACTGCATAGCCAGAAGAACAAATTTACTCTTAGTATTTATAACAGGGACTATGAGTGGGCCGCTGCTGATGGGTGGCATATTATATGGGCATTGTGTAGGGCTAGGACCAGGATTTGGATTGGGTATATACTGTTTGGTGGCCCTAGTATCAACCATGGGGCTAATAACTACATGAGATGGGTAGATATTATTCCACTCTTCGATGATGTTAGTGTTTGCCTGGTAAGTCTAATATTTTAGGTTGTTTGCTGTCCCTGCTGGAACGTATGTTTGCAAGATCTAAATAAGTGTCTTTGTTTATATATACTAAATTGTTAGTGAATGTTTATAAATCTGTTGTTTGTGTACTATACTTCTTGTAGCTAGTGGGTCTATTATAATGTCTTGTTTGAACAAAATAATAGGTGTCTTGTGTCTGTATTCACGTTGGACCCATCGCGCAGCTTTGTTCTGTATGGCTTCTAGTTGATTAATGTTGTTGTGAGTGTGTGGGTCCCAGACTGTGTCGCCGTTTTCCAAGTGTGGCCGAACGTGTGCTTGGAAACCAAGAGTGTTTATGTTCGTGTTGTACTTACTTACTGTGCATTCCTTCACAAAAATACCAGGGTATTTTTTAGCTTTAGCCCTGATGTTGCTCGTGTGACTTGTTGACTTCGAGTTCATGTCCACTAAAATGTGGACACCCAAGTATTTGTGTGTGTGACACATGATATACTATTTTAAAAACATCTCATCTACCAATGTTTTATTAAATATACAGAAAGCCATCATATTGCACTTCCATTCTTTATTGCATATATATTGTTTCAAAATTAGATCAGTGATGGATTGGATAAAAAAATAAATGAATAAATTAGCACAGTAGCTATATAGTGAACAGTATTTTTTACAATAAAATTCAAAGATAGGGTATGCAAAAAGACACACGACAAGGATTATAGGTTTTTCGTTTGTGAATTTGACAATAGCTTGTTTTTAACCCGTTGAAGACTAAGACGCATTTTAGATGCATATTTGTAATATCATTTGGCGAATTTATTCAGCTTAAGAAAGGTCTGTGGGAGTCATGAGCATAAATGAGTTAGTTTTTACCCTCTTTATTCCTAGATATCCTTCCTAAGCTATATCCTTCCTAAGCTATATCCTTCCTAAGCTATATCCTTCCTAAGCTATATCCTTCCTAAGCTATATCCTTCCTAAGCTATATCCTTCCTAAGCTATATCCTTCCTAAGCTATATCCTTCCTAAGCTATATCCTTCCTAAGCTATCCTTCCTAAGCTATATCCTTCCTAAGCTATATCCTTCCTAAGCTATATCCTTCCTAAGCTATATCCTTCCTAAGCTATATCCTTCCTAAGCTATATCCTTCCTAAGCTATATCCTTCCTAAGCTATATTGTCGTCTAATGATAGCCTCAATAATATGAAGACACGTGTTATCGAATACAGAAAGGGAAGGGAAGTATGTTACTATATAATAAAGATATTTCGGTTCACTTTACGTGTGTTATAACGACCTAAATGTTGTTATATTTTAGAAAGTGAGTGTGGCAGGACTTGCGCCTACACTACAGGGACAGGTCTTGTAATTAAACTTGGGTTGTTCCCTCTCCAAACTTTGATGGCAAAGTCAGATAGAACTATGTATGATTGTACTCTCTCTCTCTCTCTCTCTCTCTCTCTCTCTCTCACAAGCTTACACGCTGTTTCCTGACTGTGTAATGTGTTTAACCTCAAGCAAGCTTAAGCGTGTATACTCATGTTTAACAATTGTGAAGTGCCATTAAGGGGAGCGTCCGGCCTTTACTCTAGAACGTGTCAGTGGATTTTGTCTGTATTTCATAAGATTTTGTACACGTATAGGGGACCTAACAACTAAGAAATTTCCAAAATTTTAATTCTCTAGGACAATTATTTTTTGAGTTAGGTGTGTAAATTTATGACTTTTTGTAAAATCAGAATCTCATTTAAATGTTGTTGCTTGATTGTTTTAATGCATTGGGGGTACTAACAATAGGTGTAGTTTCAATTGTACGTTGATACTTTTTTCCATTTTGTATCTAATTGTAGAATTAGGGCATTTACAATTAGGTACAAATTAGGTACAAATTAGGTGACAAATGTCTCGGGGTGCTGTGTCGAAATGGGAAATAAATAAAAACAAATGGCGACGTGGAGTTGTAGAGAATTTCATGCCCTTTCCAATGACACCAGAAACATTGTTGTAGCATGTTTGGTTACGTCAGAACTGCGCCGACAAGTGAACTTTCTTGCGTGAGGTACTAAGGCACGAGAGCTGTTGCAAGCCAGCCGGCCAGCCGCACCCTACCTCTCTCGCGGCTTGGACCACACTGCTCTTTCTCCTCCACCACCACCACACCCTTCGTTGTTACCCGGGTTGAGTACCAGATACTGTTAGGCAAAATATCTAAGAACGTCATATTTTCACCAAAAATTCATGGTTTTATTTTTATTTTTTTGCAGATCCGAAACCCATAATGCATTTTCTACGCGTCTGCGCGACCCGCGACCCGCGAAAACTTTAAACTAGCCCAGAAATAACATGCTTCCAGACGGAATATTGCCTCAGGATTTTAACTGAAGACAGAGGGATGGGTGATGATGCCATATATCGGGTTGCGCAATATTGCCGTTTTGAGCACTATTACGAGTATGAACCGGACGCTCCCCTTAATGTTAGGCACTTAACCCTTGTCTGGCGGCGCCGGACTTAAGTCGGTCTAGAGAAGAAAGGACTATGTGGCGGGGACCGACTTCAGGCGGTGTGCAATTTTGAGCAATATTTGGCTCTGAGAGAGAGACGAGCGGTGGGAGGAGCGTAGGTCGGCTCTGACCGTTCGGCACGGCTCCCACGCCAGCACTGGGCCCGCCTCCACACACCCACACTCACTGCCTCGCTACACAGGGAATTATGTAAGGAAATTACCGTATTTTAGAGATTTTTCCTTCGTCTTGCACGATCGTTGCAAGAGAACGCGTGGTCGTAGAACGATGGTTCTGGTGTCATTGGAAAGCTCAATTATCGCCCTTTCAGGGATACATAATTGTATTACGCTCTGGCTCTTGTTTATACATGAAAAAGAGCACGGAAACAAGGTCGTTTAGGGTAAAACCACCCGCTTGGCGGGTAGTAGAAGTTACTGACAGGCCCGCTCGTAAGGCGTTAATCAGGGTAGCTTGGTAAACACAAGGAATGTCCGCACAATATAGTTTATTTATATAGGCTCTTTATATTCGGCTCTACTCGAAGCATCTACACCACTTCGCCCGCCGCTTGAAATTTGACCATAATTTGAGTATTACATTGCTCATCACTATATTTGTTTTCATGAGCTGTAGCTAAGTGCTAGTTAAACCCCCCAATAGGTGCCTTGCATTTTATTCTCCTGTGGTTTTCACTGATAAACGTTTGTTTATCGAGACTGCCATTGTTTACATTAGTACCGATTTGTGACGACGCACAAACTATTTGCTTGTTCCATTTTATATTGTTCTAGCCCTTATTGTAGTAATGTTTGCCCTCACTGTAGTTAAGTGCTTAGTATACCACCCAGTAGTTATCTTTCATGACATTGTACCTGTATTTTTTACTGATAAACGTTTGTTTCTCAAAATTCTCTTTGCCAAATAGAGCGCCGCCGCCGACACCAGCGTCACCTGTGTACACACAAATATAAACCCTCTTCTTGTATTTTATTTATCAAAGTCTAGCCATTTCTGTACCTAGTTGAATTTTGTTTCTTGGTTGACTATATAAATCGCACACACTGACATTTGTCAAGATAATTTTAATTTTGGGTTAGAATAATTTAGTTACTGTAATACTTTTTGATAGCCTATATAAGCCCATTTCAGATACTTGTCATCATATTAATAGGTCTATTACACTCTTGTTAGGGATATTACAAATTCCATTATTTTGTTGTGTCGACCACTGTATACACTAACTACTATTGTTTTTCCAGTTTCTCACTAGGTTAATTTAGCCTCCCATTCACATTTACTTTTGTACTTCCTAGTACATCTGGTGTCGTAATTTTCCTTTTCTATCCAGGTGTATTATTGACTTGATGTAAATGTACATTTTTCAGGCTTTGATTGTATTAGAATTTATTTGAAGTGATTTAAAGTGAGTGAAGTGATTTACAGTGAGTGAAGTGATCTGAAGTGGGTGAAGTGAATAAAGTGTTCTGAAGTGAGACAAGTGATTAGAAGTGATTTGAAGTGAGTGAAGTGATTTGAAGTTTTGTTATTGTCACCATGTCTCGTACCTGCACGAGCTGTTCCAGTAGGTTTGGCCCTACCATGTTTACCTGCCTCGAGGTTCATGTCTGCCGATTCTGCCAGCTCCGAGAAGATTTGGCAGCTAAACTGGATGAAGCTAACGTCAAGATTAACGCCCTCACCAAGAAGCTGGAAACACTCCAAGAATTTGCATTGCTCAATTTAGGAGTATCATCAAATGAAGCAATTACTACCGCTGCGTCAAAGCTATGGAATTTAAAACGTCCCGCCAGGCGAAGGTATTTTGATTCATTCTTGACGAAAATTGTAATTTTACCATAAATATCGTTATTAATGATTCATATGGGCCTATTTTACGTTTAATATGAAGATATTAACATGTAACAGCAATAAAGCAAGTGGGAATCGTATTTGAGGGGTGAGAAAGACGTACTATTGCCGACCGATGATATCAGGAGGGGAGAGACGGCGCGACATATATCCTCTCTGTCTCACTTCCCGATCGATACTGACGTCTTGCAAGTGAAGTCTCTCTGTTGCTAGGATCTTTAACTGCCTCCCCTGTGACCCTGAGACTGTGGGCGGAAAATTAGCTCCAAACATGACCTGATAAAAGGGGGAATAAGAGGAAAAATGGGTGATAATTGAGGTGGGGGGGCAAAGGGGAGGGGGTGGGCTTGAACACATGTGAAGGAGTGATAGAGGGAGGTATGGAGGGGAATTATCTCAGTTAATCACATATTACTTTGTTTTGAGTGTCAGTGGGGTGTTTTGAAAGGCATTTTTTATGTCTAAACTCTCAAGAGTCCCGGCGCCTTTGCCCAGTAAAACCTCTTAAGAGCCCTGGCGCCTTTCCCGGGTTAAAGAAACTGACTGGAGCTTTCTAATTAACAATAATGACATAAATACATCTTGGGAATTATTCGCAACCACTTACCTAGAAGCAGAGCAAAACTGCATTCAGTCGAAAATATGGCGTACAGACCATAATGATATGCCCAAATGGTGGAATAAAGAGATTTCTGACTGTTTGCTTGCTAAAAAAAAATGCTAAAATAACGAAGAACGGGTGAAATTTTTAAAACTATGACGCAAAGCCAAAAAGTTAATTAGGCAAAGTAAAAAGACCCTGGAGTTACATGTTGCGAACCAAAGTAAAACAAACCCGAAATAATTCTATAGTTATACCAGAAAGAAGAAAATAGTTACTTCAAATGTTGGACCGTTAGTCGATGAAAATGGAGAATACAACAAAGACGAAGTACAAATGAGTAATGCCCTCAATACCTCCTTTGCATCAGTTTTACAACATAAGACCTCAGTGATATCCCTACAGCATCGCCGATTCAGATTGATAATTCTGATGTTCTAAGCAATATCACCATTACAGAGAGAGAAGTATTGAAATGTTTAGATAAACTCAAAGTAAATAAATCGCCTGGACCCAGCCAACAATGTACAGAATTTTTTAAGAAGGGAAACAAAATATTTGGCTTTATAGGCAGGTCATTTGGGCATGAATCCAAAGAAATTATCCTAATTCTTTACAATTTCTTAGTCTGCCCTCTTCTGGAATACTGCGTTCAATCCTGGTGCTCTTATTACCAAAAAGATATAGACAAGCTAGAACGAGTTCAACGTAGAGTTACCAAAATTATATAAACCAACCATACGGAGGAGCGTCATAGAGAAATAAATCTATCTCCTTTAACCCGGCGCAGATTAAGAGGCGACATAATTCAAGTGTTCAAAATAATCAAAGCCATCGACAATATGAACTGTAATAAGTACTTCACTATCGACCAATTTAATTGCACGTAGGGAAATGGTTGCAAAATTATTGGTAAATATTTCAACTTCCACGAATCTAAGAATTTCTTCTTCAATCGAGTTCTCAACTTGTGAAATGGGCTTCACCGAGATGTTATAGACTGCAGCAACGTTGTTTCTTTTTAACTTCGCCTAGACAACTATCTTACATCAAACCCGTGACTGACTGCATTTGTAAATGAATAACTTAATTTTATTCCCCCCCTTAGATTCATCAAGGATTATTGCGTATAAACTGTATATTACTAAGACGTTAGTCTCTTTTCCCCAGATATACGAAAGATCACTTATAACTGTGTTATGTTACTAACCCATCTGTCCCCTACTAACTTCCTAATCCTGCCATGGACATTAGTTCCAGGGCAGTAGTTCCCTTTCCAATTTTTCCTTACCCACTCTAAACCAATGTTTGGACACTTGATCCTCAGTGTTTTGGAGGACAAGCAGCCTAGAGGGGTCACTAGACCTATTGTTGCTTGATTTCCTTTGTACTCCTTTGTAACAATTTTATCACAAGGGAAAGCAATTAGAACACTATGTTGGCCATGATTGGGGCCTCAGTATCTCTGGGGAGGTTGGTTGCGCAGCCCTCTGTCCTGGGGACTTCAGAGGTAGGTTGTCAATGATGGATCCAGGGCACCTCATTACTCAGGTACAGCAACTCCTTCTTCAAGTACTTCAGCCCTCTGAACCTGGGGCTTCAGAGGTAGTTTGTTGATGTTGGATCCAGGGTGAGTCCTTCCTTCAGGTACAAGGTAGCTCTTTCTTTAGGTACAGGCAGATACTTCTTCAGGTACACAGCATCTCCTTCGTCAGGTACAGGAAGCTCCTCCTTCAGGTACTGAAGCCCTCTGAGCCTGTGGGCTTCAAAGGTAGGTTATCGATGCTGGATCCAGGACAGATGAGGTGTATAAGTATTAGAAAGAAGTAAAGCAAGAAATGATGAGCAAAGTCGGAAAGTAGATAGGTGGAGGGCCGCCCTTCTTGCTATTCTTGGTCTTGAACTTGTTGTTTCCTCTTGGTTCCGACGAGTAGCCTAGGTTTCAGATGTTGATGCATGCGGCTTGGTGATGTTGAAGGTCTTACAGGGTTTTTTTGTTTACGATTTTCCTCTTGATTTTTTCTAATTGTCTGGAGAAGGCCGGATATCTTCTTGTTGTGGTAGTAGTTGAGGTTGTGTGTATTGTTGTTCTTGTTGTTGTTCCTTCCGCTTATGTTGAATTTTCCGGCGGGTCTTGATTAGCTTTCGGATGATTGTTGTTCTTTCCCAATCTCCTTCTCTTGTTGTTGGTTGTCTTCTTAACTTCATCTTCTTCTTCATAATCTTCATCTTGTTCCTCGTTGTCATCTTCATCCTCAAGGTCTTCTAGATTGATGGAATCTTCATTTGTTTCTTTATTTTCGTTTTCGTTGGTGTTTTGTACTGGTACTGCTCTTGGTGTGGAGAATAGTTCTTCTGTGCAGTGTTTTCCTGTTGAGAGGGTTTTTTAAGTTTAGACGCCTCCTTTGAGTACTCCTCTATGTTGGTTTTTGTCTGGAGAAGTATCTTCTATGAGGCAGAGGGGGAAGTACAATGGCTGGAAGGTTGTTGGCTACAAAGAGACGAGGAATATACTCCCTGAGGAATTCAGTATCCCCACCAATGAGGGCAGTAGCTATACTGACAAGTATATTGACCATGTCAGTGTGGGCATGACTAAAGCCTGCTGGTGGGTAGTATACCTTTCTCTTATTAATATTCCTTTTTGTCTCTTTCTTCCTAAGCCATGTATGGTTGGAACCATTTAAAGTGGCTCCTTTTGGTCCCGTTACATTGTCTGCCTCTTCTCCTTTCTCCCCTTGCTTTATTGTAAATTCTACCTCCTCTTTGTTAGCGAGAGAGGTAGCTGAGTGGTGAGGGTTTGGGCATTTAATATTGGTCTTGTGGATAAAATAGTCCCGTTTGTCGATGTTACAGGTGATGAATCCATAGCCCTTAGTAATATTGTACCACTTCACCATTCCGGGGTAGATAGAAGAGCTGGCCATGTTAAAGGCTACTTCAATCCAAAATCAACTGCTGCTGGATCTCTGGGGTTTATAAGGTTCGCTCCGGGATCAAAGAGCTGCTTCTGAGATTTCGACCACCTTCTGATTGGCTGCTGAGAAAGGTACTGGAGCACCAAGAGTCACATCTTTGCCAGTCAGAACAGTGGTTTTGCCCACTGATTCGTTCTGTGATCTTGGAAAAAGTTGAAACTCGTGTGGTATAGAGAGAGGTGGTTCTTACCCATGTTTGATTGCTGAAATAGGTACTGGATCACCGTGAGTCCTCTCCGGCCCATTAAAAGCAGTGGCTCAGCCCACCAATCCGTTCGGTGATCCTGGAAAAAGTCAAAGTTTGTGAGGTATAGAGAGAGCTGGTGAGTTTTGGCCCGTGATTGGCTGTAAGAGCGGTGGAATGTCCGGTCTGTGAGTCAAAGCTCACACGGTATAGAGGGTGTCCTGGGTTACTCAATCGCTCTCCCTTCCTTCTCTTGCTATCTTATATGCTGTTAAATGTGGGGGAACATGGATTACTGACTTAAGGTTTTTTGCCTTCCGGGGTTTCTTGAAGTTGTGTCCTTTAAAATGCAGTGCAGTAAGAGTGCTGGCTCTTCTGATATTAACCTTAAAGCTGCAACACTCCTTCTGGAAGGTTTTACTGGGTGAATGTGGCGGTAGATACCCCATAAAAAATCCCACAAAAAAAAGCCTCAGACCCAGTGAAATGGAATCAATATGCGATAAGGTGGTATGTTTCCTTTCCACCACCTCCTGCATTCCCCCACATGTGTCCCCCCCCCTCCCCCCTCCCTCTCCTAACCCCCCTTTTCTCCCTCCACTTTCCCCCTACTCATTATGACATTTCACCCTCCCCTACCTTCTCCTGGCCTCCCTCGTCCCTTTTACGTGACATGCGTTGTAGAGAGCTAAGACTTCAGTCTTCCTCAGGCAAGCAACGAAGGCGTACTTATGTCACGCTCCCTTGTATGGGTCTAACCTCACCTCCCGTCACAATAATACAGGTTTTCATTGTTTTGTTTTTTCTCTTTACCCCTATGTTCTAGTTCTTCAACTTTCTTGTTCATTATACAAGTAAAATATCTGCATATGGAGCAGAAATATTTATCTACTTGTTTATGGTAAAACATTTTTTTTTTGCTTCGCATTGACCTATAAAGGGGTCGTATTGGCGGCACTTTTAAAAACATAGATCTAGCTAGCATTTTCCGGGTTAATCTGCTACCTCTAAAGGTCGAGTCACACAAGACCTTTCTCTTTAATATAATTTTGATTTAATTACAGTTGTATTTATTTTTGTTTTATTTTTTTTGTAAAGGGGTTGGGTGGAGGGAATTTTAGTCTGGCAGCTTTTGAAGTAAAGCCTTGTCATATTTTCACCTAGAATAATTTTCTTCAATCTAATTGTCGAAAACAATACTAATTTTCCCGAAAAGTTGGAAGAAAAAAGTGTCCCATCAATTTTGTTTTTAAATTCCACTCGCGTGATTTCTCCATATTGTGTGTGACTTACAGGAATAGGAAAAAATAACAATAGGAAATGTATGGAATATACGTAGGGATATGGTACGCTTTGTTGATGAGGTGGTGTCAGAATGAGCCAACACAACTATACTCAAATACAGTTGAACACTTGAACACTGTTACCCTTGGTGAACCTTGTGAAGCAAGAAGTATGTGTATTTTAATGATAGAGCATTGAATATCAATGTGCTGTGTATTGACATAACAATATATTGCCTCTATGTTCAAGGACTTAGTGGTGTGACCGTAAGCCTTCGGGACCATTATTTTGTTTTCATATAAAATTACTTCTCTCTCCTAAATTCCTTAATTCCTCTAATGTAAGGGATATTAAACCAACGTTGCCTGTGTTTTGGACAAGTATCTTTTTCTTATGCAGGAGTATGTGTATTTGATATATGTTTATGTGTGTATCAGTATAACTGCTGCTGCTGCTGCTGTGTGTTTGTGTTTGTGTGTGTGTGTGTGTGTGTGTGTGTGTGTGTGTGTGTGTGTGTGTGCATGTTTACAGTAGGAATGTATTGTACCTGTGTGTATATGTCTCCTGGAGTGTCAGCCTCCTACACTGTCAGCCACCTTTGTGTGTATGTGCCTATATGGGTGTGTGCTTGTGTCTCTGTGAGTGTACCAGTATGTGTGTGTGTGTGTGTGTGTGTTTACTAGTGTGTCTGTATGTGTTTCCTCCAATCAAATTGTCAGCCACCCACACTCTGCCTGCCACCTTTGGCAAACTCAATAATGTGTCAGATACAACCCTCCCCCTCCTACCCTACCCATCTCTCTCTCTCTCTCTCTCTCTCTCTCTCTCTCTCTCTCTCTATTATTGTAATAAGAATTTGAACCATGTAACTCATGTTTGTAAAATATTTGTATTACTATAATTCCATTATAACTTCGGTAGTTGGTAATATTAGTCACATATGTATGTGACTCTTGTATTCAGCTAACTATGGCCTCAATAACCGTTGATGTAATGAAGAATGTGAAGTGTCCCTCATATGATTGTAATATATTTGTGGTACTATTATTGCATAATAATTTATGTAGTTCGAAATATTAGTCACATCATGTATGTAATATTTGTATTCAGCTAACTATGATCTCAATAACCATTGATGTAAGAAAACATGAATGGTCTCCTCATATGATTGCACTAGTTTTGTAGTGCTATTATTTACCTGTCAATTAATAATTCAGTATTTTTTTTTATTTTTTTTTTTTTTGTCTTTCATGAGCACGTTGGCCTATATACTGTACAGCACATGTGGCAATCAAATGAGGAAACTATAATAACACCAGACGACGATACTGTTATTACAATAGAATAATGGTTCTTTGAGCAGTATGTATTGCCTTACCAGTGGTTGTCCCATTATTATTATTATTATTTTATTATTATTGAAATACCACAGGAACAAAAATTCCTGGGAGCGAAACTTCCACCCCCAACGAGATCCCTCTCTTTCTACCACCTCCCTCCACATGTTACACGTCTCGTTAATCACAGTCTTCTAATATACAAATCACATTTCCTTACCCCCTGACATTCTTGAAATACCCACTAAGTATATTCAATCTCACAATCACACGCTTAAAAAAAAAAAAAAAAAAAAAAAAAAAAAAAAAAAACCCTAAGATTCGCCACAAACCAAAGATACCCCTATACAATGACGACACAACAAATACACGAATACACAAACACACTACCATTAAATGTCCGACTCCATAGACAAGCAACACAAATATGGCACAAACTAGAACTATCACAAGACCCAACTCTAGAGAAAATTAAGGAATATTATGCACAACAACCAAATTTAAGATTCAACAACTGGTTTAAAAGCAGTCTAAATAAAATAAACACAGAAGATGAACCACAGCCAATTTATTAAAGGAAAAAAAGAGGAAAAAAGAACAGGGAGGGAAAAAAGAAAATAAACAAACAAACACACAGTTTATGTTCAGCATATTAAGTGTTGGTTGACGACCGTTTGACTTCAATGTTCTCTCCGAGTGGTAGTCCCTGGAAACGAGTGCATTATTTGAAGCTTCATTCGGTGTTTAATCAATTCTTGACAATAATTGTATTCAGCTAACTATGATCTCAATAACCATTGATGTAATGAAAATATGAATAGTCTCCTCATACGATTGCACTAGTTCTGTAGTGCTATTATTTACAACCTGTCAATTAATAATTCAGTCACTACAAGCTTGCTTGCTTTTTTTTTTTTTTTTTTTTTTTTTTTTTTTAGAGATACGTATATACAGACCATGTGACAATTAAATGAGGAAACTATAATAACACATCTGAATAATGCCAACCTGATTTATAAACACAAATATGAATGTAACCAGACGACGATGCTGTTGTTTCAGTGGAATAATGGCTCTTTGAGCAGTATGTATCGCCTTACTAGTGGTTGTCCCCTCACAGGATGGGGGGCGCTGCTCAATAAACTCGCCCCTCGGGGCAAAATCAAAATCAAATCTCTCTCTCTCTCTCTCTCTCTCTCTGTTACTTCCCGATTAAGTCTACTCAGACACAAACTTTAGTGAAAAGTACACACATTAATTTAAGCCCAGACTTTAGCATAGGAATATATCCTAAACTTGCATATAATTTACAATATAAGCAACGGGAAACAATATCATTTAAACACATAAATATTAAAATATTTGACATATGGTCTAGATATTTGGTACATTTTACGTCTTGCATCTTACTTTTAGGAAGTTGTTTGATGGTTTGGCTGATGACTACACGCAACTCCCATGGCATGAATTGTCTGTATGGCAGAGATATTTGCTTTACTGAACACCTTTGTTGTAATACTCTTATCATTATTCCAAGTTTTGTAGTGTATTTCTGTCATTACTCTTCCTTTCAATTAATTCTATCATTTCCCTTCTGTTATGCCCTGATTTTATGCAGGATTAACAATTGATACAGGTGAGTTCTACTCCACTGGGACTTCCAAGTTCATATAAGTACATATTAATAAAAAAAAGCAGAGGATAATTATATCGCAAAATATGGTTTAATAATACAGCATTATTTCTCCTTCACTATATATGGGAAATAATCGGAAAAACATGGAACACGAATCGCTATCAGTGAAGAGTACTTAAGCTTATCACTAACTCCTAGCACAGTCGCGGAGCTAGATCAACCGGTCAGACCTCATATAGCAAGCTAATGATATTGTGGCTCCAGACACTATCTACAACCCTCAACACAATCCACTATTAATATAACGAGTACCTGGTGTACCATAGCCGGTACAGTGTACCCCTATGTCAATATTGTGACCTCCATACCGGTCAGACCTCATATAACAAGCTAATGATATTGTGGCTCCTGACACTATCTACAACCCTCAACACAATCCACTATTAATATAACAAGTACCTGGTGTACCATATCCGGTACAGTGTACCCCTATGTCAATATTGTGACCTCCATATCGGTCAGACCTCATATAGCAAGCTAATGATATTGTGGCTCCAGACACTATCTACAACCCTCAACACAATCCACTATTAATATAAAGAGTACCTGGTGTACCACAGCCGGTACAGTGTACCCCTATGTCAATATTGTGACCTCCATATCGGTCAGACCTCATATAGCAAGCTAATGATATTGTGGCTCCAGACACTATCTACAACCCACAACACAATCCACTATTAATATAAAGAGTACCTGGTGTACCACAGCCGGTACAGTGTACCCCTATGTCAATATTGTGACCTCCATATCGGTCAGACCTCATATAGCAAGCTAATGATATTGTGGCTCCAGACACTATCTACAACCCTCAACACAATCCACTATTAATATAAAGAGTACCTGGTGTACCATAGCCGGTACAGTGTACCCCTATGTCAATATTGTGACCTCCATACCGGTCAGACCTCATATAGCAAGCTAATGATATTGTAGCTCCAGACACTATCTACAACCCTCAACACAATCCACTATTAATATAAAGAGTACCTGGTGTACCATAGCCGGTACAGTGTACCCCTATGTCAATATTGTGACCTCCATACCGGTCAGACCTCATATAGTAAGCTAATGATATTGTAGCTCCAGACACTATCTACAACCCTCAACACAATCCACTATTAATATAAAGAGTACCTGGTGTACCATAGCCGGTACAGTGTACCCCTATGTCAATATTGCGACCTCCATACCGGTCAGACCTCATATAGCAAGCTAATGATATTGTAGCTCCAGACACTATCTACAACCCTCAACACAATCCACTATTAATATAAAGAGTACCTGGTGTACCATAGCCGGTACAGTGTACCCCTATGTCAATATTGTGACCTCCATACCGGTTAGACCTCATATAGCAAGCTAATGATATTGTAGCTCCAGACACTATCTACAACCCTCAACACAATCCACTATTAATATAACGAGTACCTGGTATACCATAGCCGGTACAGTGTACCTCTATGTCAATATTGTGACCTCCATACCGGTCAGACCTCATATAGCAAGCTAATGATATTGTAGCTCCAGACACTATCTACAACCCTCAACACAATCCACTATTAATATAAAGAGTACCTGGTGTACCATAGCCGGTACAGTGTACCCCTATGTCAATATTGTGACCTCCATATCGGTCAGACCTCATATAGCAAGCTAATGATATTGTGGCTCCAGACACTATCTACAACCCTCAACACAATCCACTATTAATATAAAGAGTACCTGGTGTACCATAGCCGGTACAGTGTACAGTGTAACACTCTAATACCCTGAGGATCATCTTACCAAAACGGTTAGAGATTAACGCAGGATTATGGGGGTCTGCAGAGCGCTGATTGGCCCAACCCGGCTGATCCCCCTTCACACCCAACCCTTCTCGTCCATATGCTTATCCAATTTTATCTTAAAGCTCCCTACAGTTTTAGATCCCACTATAGCACTTGGTAGTCCATTCCACCCATCTACAACTCTGTTACCAAACCAATATTTGCCTATATCTTTTCTGAAACTAAATTTATCTAATTTGAAACCATTGGTACGAGTTCTTTCGCTATCACTGAGCTTTAGTACATTTGTCATGTCCCCTTTGTTAATCCCACTAACCCACTTGAACACCTCTATCATATCCCCTCTAACTCTGCGTCTCTCTAACGAATGTAAACCTAATTTCTTCAACCTTTCTTCATACGGAAGATTTCTAATATTATGGATCATTTTTGTCATTCTACGCTGTACTCTCTCCAATGAATCTATGTCCATTCTGTAATAAGGACACCAAAATTGGACAGCATAATCCATATGGGGTCTCACTAATGACAAGTAAAGTTTTAAGATAACATCAGCAGTTCTGTTACTCACACTCCTAGAGATAAACCCGAGAATCCTGTTTGCCTTATTACGAACGCCTATACACTGTTTTCTAGGCTTCAAATCATTGCTAACAAACACACCTAGATCTTTCTCGCAGTCTGAATTTTCTAATTCTAAATTAGCTAGTTTATATTTAACATTTGTTTGCATCTTCCCTATCTTTAATACCTTGCATTTGTCAATGTTAAACTTCATCTGCCAATTTACTGACCATTCATGTAAGGTATCTAGATCCCTTTGGAGGCACTCTATATCGCTATCTGAATCAATTGATCTCCCAATTTTAGTATCGTCTGCGAATTTACTTATCCTACTAGTTATACCTAAATCTAGGTCATTTATGTATATAAGAAACAACAGGGGACCTAATACCGATCCCTGGGGGACACCACTTTTGACTGCTCCCCACTCTGACTTGGTACCATTTATGCTGACTCTCTGTTTCCTACCAATTAGCCATGACCTAATCCATCCCAACAACGCCCCACCTATTCCATGTGCCTCAACCTTTCTCATCAATCTCTCATGAGGGACTCTGTCGAAAGCTTTACTGAAATCTAAATATATAATATCGTATGCCTTGTCATTATCTACTGCTTCATATACCTCTGAGAAAAAACTAAGCAAATTAGTAAGGCAAGAACGTCCCTGTGTGAATCCATGCTGAGAAGAATTGATTAAGTTAACCCGTGGAGCCCCGGCTAGTTTTGTAATGTTTGCGCACCAGAACCCGGCCGGTTTTCAAAAAATGGTTTTATTCCAGAAACAATAGCGAATGGGTTAGGAATGAAGGAAAAACCACGAAAAACCGCTCAAAAAGCTTAAAAAATGGTCCTACAGAGCCCCCGAAAACGGATTTTATAAGAGTAAAAAATTGAAGGCAATTATCCCAAAAAAACAGGTTATTGCGCGCTCGCGCGCACGCACGTGGACTTTGAGAGTTTTCAACCATCGGCACGGTTGCGTGGGATACGTACACAGTTCCCATACAAATCTGAGCCCTCTTGAGTGGCTACACCTGAGGTCACGGTCGGCGCAATTGGGGCGACGCGCCAGGCGCGTCTCTGGGGCTGTGCGTTACATACATCGCCGACGCGTCAGGCGCGTCGCTGGGGCTGTACGGGTTAAATGTTTCTAAGTGGTTTCTCATTTTCCTAGCAATAATTGACTCTAGTAGCTTTCCTATGATTGAAGTGAGACTAATGGGACGGTAATTGGATGCTATTGATTTATCACCTTTTTTTGAAAATCGAAACTACATTTGCAAGCTTCCAAGATTCTGGAACTATACCTGTTTCTAATGAATTGTTAAAAATAAATGTTAATGGGTAACTTAACTCGTCTCTGCATTCTTTTAATACTCTGGCATATACCTCATCGGGACCAGGCGATTTCTGAGGTTTCAGTCTGTCAATTTCCTTAAGCACATCATTTCTACTTATAGAAACCGTACTTAACCTATTTTCTATACTATCTCTATATACCTTACGGACTTCTGGAATCTGTGCCAAATTTTCATTAGTGAAAACGGATAGAAACTGACTATTTAATGTACTGCACATTTCTAAATCATTTTCTGTCATTTCTCCTATCGAAGTTTTAAGGGGGCCTATTTTATCTCTAACTTTAGATTTATATAGCTGGTAAAAAGCCTTAGGGTTATTTTTTGAGTCATTGGCTATCCTGATTTCATAATTTCTTTTGTCTGTCCTTATAAATTTTTTAACCTCTCTTGATAGATTCTGATAGTAAGCAAGTAGGTGAATTTCGCCTTTCTTTATTTTTCGATATATTCCTCTCTTTTTTCCTAGAAGGTCTAATAGTCTATTATTCATCCATTTGGGTTGGTTCTGTGTTGATCTAAATTTTCTTTTGGGGATATATTTATTTTGCACATTGTGGAGTGAAGAAATAAAATTATTATATGTAGCTGTCAAATTATCCTGAGTTAAGACAGGTATCTGAGAGAGAGTATGTTCATTAGCGCACCTGGGTCCACTTAATAGTTTAACCATAGGATCGACTCTTAAGGATCACTATTTCCTAGTTGGTCTCCTATCTCTACATTATTTATCATTTGTTCATTATTACTGAGAACTAAATCGAGGATATTATTACCTCTAGTAGGCGAGTCTATGAATTGAAATAAAAAACTATCCTGTACCGCCTCAATAAACTCTTTTGAATCTGAGTCGCCGATTTGATGCTGCCAATCAATATTCGGAAAATTAAAATCCCCTATAATACACACATTGCTAAACCTTGATGCTATTTTCACTTCCTGCCATAAAGCTGTACCTTCGTTTCTACTCATATTTGGTGGTCTATAAATAACTCCAATAATTATGGTCTCACTACCTTCGCTAACCTCAACCCAAACACTTTCGTTATCAGTATTTAGTCTAATACCTGATTTAATACAGCTTTTTAAAGAACTCCTGACAAACACTGCTATTCCGCCGCCCCTCCTACTTGTTCGGTCGCGTTTAAACAAACTATATCCTGGTATATGGAATTCTGCTAAAAAATGTCTTGATTCTGTATTAATCCATGTTTCAGTCAGTGTTATAATGTCTATATTTTCGTTGCTAACAAGTGCTCTAAGTTCATCCATTTTGTTACATAAACTCCTACAGTTTTAATATAATCGCAATGAATTTATTTTACTGGTATCGGATTTACCTTTATTTCTAACTGAATTCCCATCTTCTGTTACACCTTTAATATTTCTACTAGCAGTACAATTAAAATCCTGTGACTGATATTTTCTATTCCTATCTGATGTACCAGTACGGCAATTTACCCTATCTAGACAATTATTCTTACTCATATTCTCAGGCTTTATTTTCAGAGAGAGAAGTATTTCTAAGGAGTGGTGGTGTACACTATTACTTTCTTTAGGAATGTCAGTGCGGGTCAAGTTCAAGGTCAACTGCCCCTAGTAGGTAGGTAGCCGTGTCTTATAGAAAACGTAGAGTCGATGAGGGACTGAAATATTTTCGAATAATCTTGCGAATTTTGGTAGAGTCGCTGACCTATCAAAAATTGGTTAAAATGAAATAATTTGAAATCGAATCACTGTTTGATGGCTAATTGTTCTTTGGGATCACTCGCACTGTGGGTACATATAACTCGTAGCTTCGTAATCCGATTATTAGTGCTTGTAGAGAATTTCAACTGTTTAAAGGCACTTTTGGAAAGACTGCTTATTTCTGGAGAAAAACTTGGGTTTTTAGTCAGAGTTGCTGAACCCTTCGAAACCTACTTAAGTGTCGCTAATTCGGATTTTCACTTTTATAGGGTTAGATGTTCATGATATTCGTTACGCTACTCGGGAAACTAATTCTTTTCGCTCTACTCCGATTATTTGGACTTAGAGGAATTTATTCACTTTTATGGTATTTTTGAGGGACTCTATATATTTCTCGCTCACTCGGCACTTTTCTACTTCTGGTCACATTCTCTTCTTCTCTTGATATCTCGGCCTGGCAACTTCTCTGGTGATCCCTCCTGGTAGTACTTCAGGAGGTGGTTGGCTCTCGTCTTCTGCTTTCCCGTGGGCCGTCTAGGTGGGCCGGCTGTGTGGAGTTGTTGTTGTTGTTGTTGTTGTTGTTCCCCAAGCTGCCTGGCCGAACAGCCCCAAGGCCCCGAGCAAGGCCAAGGCCATAACCGAGCGCCCCCACAGAACCCTCCCTGCCTACCACAATAAAGCCTGGGTGACCGAAGCCACTCCATGGCGGGGAGCTGAGGAGGGGTGCGTAAACGCCCGGGAAACCAAAGCCCCACCCAGGGCCCTGTGCCCCTCAGCAATTATGAAGAGAAAGTTGAGGGGCAAAGGAAAAATGTGATGCTTTGGCTTCCAATCTTGGTAGATTGGGAGGTCAATCCATGGAAAAGACGCCGTCACACGAGATCTAGGAAATACATAAGTAAAAGGAACAGTCGGAGTAAGCTATGGGTATGGCAGAGATCGCTCAGTTCTCACTCTGATAGACCAGCCCATCACCATATGACTAGAACCCAATCCTATCAGCATCAGCTAGGAAAGGCCCTAGAAAGCCGCCTATGGCGGGGGGATAGCTCCCCTAGCTGTGTGGAGTAGTTACAGATGGGTTGATTGGGCTTGAGATCTTAAGTATGGCTCCGTAACATATAGTAACCGTCGGGCGAATTACAGTTGGGCACCATACCGGACTAATGCGAGTATTTCAGAGGTAGGAGAAATTACTCGACTGTCCTGATCAGTATATCAACCGTTGATGAAGTCCTGTTAAGATACTCTCGGGCTAGGATCTTAAATATCGAGTCTTATGTGATCGATATCGGACTAACGCAGTAAGTTTAGTTCAAGTGTCCTTACTGTCTGTCCTGATCTTTATGAGAGGTTCGGCGGTGTTTAAACCTTTGAGTTACATGGTCGTGTGGGATGCCACAGACTTAGTGCACCAAGGACTTGTATCTATCTTCTATTGGGGCAGAGAAAACCTTGTTACCTTTAATGCTTCCAAAACCCAATTTCACCATCTATCTACCCGTCAGGATCTCCCAGCGGACTATCCCTTATTCTTCAACAATACAAAAACCAACCCTTCACCTTCTCTCAATATTCTTGGTGTCTCTTTTTCTTCTGCTCTCATTTGGAAGGACCATATTACCAGTCTTGCTAAGGCAGCCTCCCAGAAGCTGGGTGTGCTCAACCGCCTTAGGGGGTTCTTTTCCCAGCACACCTTCTTGCTCTGTACAAGGGCATAGTGCGTCCTTGTATTGAGTATTGTTCACATGCGTGGGGGGGTTCCTCTCACACCGCTCTCCTAGACAAAGTTGAAAGGAAGGCCTTTCGTATCATTAACTCCCGTCCACTCACCAACTCTCTGCAATCTCTCTCTCTCCGTCGCAATGTTGCATCTCTCTCGGTATTCTATCGCTACTATAATAATCAGTGTTCCTCAGAGCTTTCCCAGTGCATACCACCTCCTTTACGTAGGGCACGTAGTACCCGTCTTGCAACTCAATCCCACCCCTACTCTGTGCAACTCTCCAACCCAAGAGTGAAACGTTACTCTCAAACTTTCTTCTACTCAACAGCTGAGTTCTGGAACTCTCTCCCAGAATCAGTCTTTCCCTCTTCCTATGACTTAAATTGCTTCAAACTCCATGTGTCCAGGCATTTTGGCTCGATCGTCCCTTGATTTTGGCCCTGTCACTCTTTCAACTATGGGGGAGGCACTCGCTATAGGCAATTGTGCCTTTTGCCTCCCTCAATCACATAGAAGAAAACAAACAAAATAAAAATCTGCAGAGTGCCCGTGAGGGTATCTCGCCAAGCCTTGTCTCTAACACAGCGGTGTTAGAGGCTCGAGACTACCTGTGCAGAGTGGTAGCATCCACTTCCAATAGTAGAGAATGGAGAGGTCGGCAGGCCGGAGTCTCTCAACTCTTCACTAGAGAAAATGTAACCTCGCTATGGAACCAATGTCACGTCGGCATGCCGAACGACGACAGAGTTCCTCGACAAGGACACTTTCGTACAAGTGTTCACTTGGACTCAGTAAAAAACAGAGAGGTCGGCAGGCCGGAGTCTCTCCACTTTTACTAAGAAAAGTGAAGCCTGATAATAGAGACAATGTTCACGCTGGCATGCCAGACATCAACAGAGTTCCTCTATCAGGACACTTGTTCCTTATCACTCTAGAGAATATTGAGGAACACCTCAACTTCTTTTAGAGATGGTGCTGGTGTGGGCTTTCCTTAGTGAGATTGACAAGCAGGAGCGGCAGGCCGGTATCCTCCTTCCCGACCTCAGAATCAAGAAGAGAGAGCGGCAGGCCAGTAACTCTCTTCCCAACCCTTTAGGAAAGTTGCTCCTATCTCAGTAGCTGTGTATCTCACTGGCATGCAAGATGAGGACAGAGTTCCTGGGACAGGCCACAGTTTCGGTAACTTGTAGTCTAAGAAGAAAGTTTCTGGCAGGCCGTACGCTTTCCCACTAGACTAGCTAGGAATCGCCTAAGTAGGGTCTCTATGTTAGCTGGGCAGACCTCTGGCTAACAAAGATCCCTAGTATAGGGGTTTTACTCACAGACAGTATATTTGAGCTTTCAGCAGGCCGTTAGTCCAACTGAATGGAGGGTAATCTTAAGACTTTATAAGGTGGCATGCCAGAACTTTTGAAGCCTCAAAATTGCTTGTCTTTCCTCAGAAATCCTGAACTCGTATTGGGGATTACTGAGTGCACTCCTCCGGTACCTCTAGGATGGTAAGGGCATGAGGAGGTATCCTAGATGGGGTCCTTGAGCCCTTCTTATTCTGCTGGTCAAGGTCTCCTTCAATACATGGATATTACTCGGTGATAGGGTGATGAGTAAGGTCAATTATGGCTCCTAGAGTAGGGTACTTTATCAAAGGTTAATTATAAATTCATAGGTGGTCTATAATTATAAACTCAATAGAACTCTGGAAAACAATAATAATGAGTATAGGGAATGAATTCTTAATTCGGACTCTCGGGGAGGATTGGTGGTGTCGGGTGCATCGAAGGTGTGTCGTGCGCACCGGACAAGTGAGGGCTATGGTGTGCGCGAGACAGCATTTACCCTTCTCTCTCCTTCTCGTCGTGGTGGCTGAGGGATTTTACTACAGATCTTTGTTGGTAATAATTTTGGGTATAATAATATATAAATTTCACTCTGCATTGCATTGTCTAAAGGAGTGTGTACGTATACAACCTTCCTGGTTCGGGTTGGCAGGCCTGGGTGTACACTTTACACACAGGGATTTAAACGTATGGAGCGCCCTCTCTCGGGGCGCGGGCGCGGAAGACCTCCCGCGTTGTTTGTACGTGGAGACAATTAGGTACAGGGTATTCTTATTTAGAAGGAAGCATGTGTGAGTTGTGTAACTAGCAAAACTAGTTGAAGAGTGTCAAAAAAAGGCATGTGTATATATGTGCGGGAAAACCGTGTCCCAAGATCTATTGAGGTATATGTTCACATCTTATTGCATAAACTAGGGTTTCATACAGTCATATAATTGTTTCATCTGGCAGTGCTTTCTTCGGTAGCGAAAATATGAGTTTTTCTTAACTTCTACTTCCCTATTCACCCCGAGCTATATGGTGAGGTGGGGAGAAAAGGAAAACACAAGAATATATGGATCATTGATTTCTTCGATGGTGAAGACAAGTTTGTTTATTCTTATTTTGCATAGATATAGTATAATAATGTACAGGGGTCAGGATAGGAACATTGGTAATACAGGTAGAGAAAGAAGGTACATACAGTAGTGAACAGGAGAGGAGTAACAGGTCGTTTAGAAGTGGACGCTGAACTTCATCTTTCTCTTCGGGGTGGTAGTGGGAGCAAGCGTCCGATCTGGTGTGATGAGGCATTCCTGTTCCGGGGCGACCTCTCGCGCCTTGTCCGGGGTGACCCGGGATACTCCTGCGCCTCGTTGGTTTGCTGCTATCGTTCTCGCCTTCCTCTGTTTCCTTGGTGGTCTCTTGGGCTCCTCCTCCTCTGGGGAATCTTCCTCTACTGTTCTTTTTCGAGGTATTTTACCTTCCCTTCCTCTTCCTATTCCTTTGCTTGATTTACCTTCCTATATATGCAATGGTTGTTCCCCTATGGAACTCACAAAGACGCTAAATTAAAATAAAACTATTGTATATATGTTTGTCATCCCCCTCTCTACCGGCACAGTGGTCTACTCTCTCTCTCTCATTGCCATGTATGTTTGTCTTTGACCTAGCCCTCAAAACCTGGGACTATGGAAATGAGACTTGGCTGTGGTACTCAGGGATTTCCAGAATAGGGTTTTGGAAAATTTAAAATACCTAGGCTGTGTGTGTATGATACCTATAGATTTTAGTGTTTATACTGCAGCCCTTTAGGGATTTCAGGTCTACTTTTTAACCAGCACCTCCTCTAGCATATACTGTATATATATATATATATATATATATATATATATATATATATATATATATATATATATATTATAATTTATTATATATATATATATATATATATATATATATATATAAATTATAATTTATTATATATATATGTATATATATATATATATATGTTAGTATAGCCAGGTAATAGATTCTATTGTATGCAATAAGATGTGAACATATACCTCAATAGATCTTGGGACACTGTTTTCCCGCACATATATACACATGATTAAAAGAGAATATATATATATATAAAAAGAGTTCACAATAGAGGTGCCCACGGGGTAACGTACAGTGTAGAGCCAGCTCAGGATAAAGACTAATATATTCCACTTAATCATCTTTATTGGTGACTAGTTTCGGGAACATTTGCCATCATCATAAAGATGATTAACACGGGAGACACACAATGCATGACACCACCTAGCCCAGTCTCACATCTCCCCTCACACCACTCTACCCCACCTGAGCACTGCTTTCTATAAAATTATAGTAGGATTTATATATTTTGTTCTGGTGTTTTGATGGTATTTCACGTTTTAATGACGGTGTTGTAATATCTATTTGATGGTGATGCAAGACATGTATGAGGTATTGATTATAGATTCTTGCTTGCTTTTTTGCCATACGTATGATATAGGCCAGCTGTGCTTGCATGACCAATGAACGATAATTATTGAACACTTATTTACAAACACAATGGTCACAGATTGAGAAAAGTACAATTAATTATATTATTTAAAAGGAAACTATTTTCATTATTCAATTAGTTATAATGAGTTTATTCATATTATTATTTTATTTTTACATTATATATACTGTTCTGAAACAGTAATTATATCTCCAATTATGTTCAACACTTACTTACACAATGAAAAAGGGGCATGATATTATCTCACCCCATTCTGTCATTATTGACACCAAAACACCCTCAGTACCATTGCAAAGAGTGGTTTTGCTGGAAGCATGGCATGCAAATGGTCAAGTTGCACTCCTAGCAATATACTGACAATTGTTTTCTAGCTTGGTGGCATCTTTGTGTGGACGCGCAGACAATACAACGGTGCCTAGATGTACTTCGACCAGCAGTAGTTGGGAGAGGTAGTAGTAGGTGCTTGTAATCTGTCAGGCTAGGGCACCGTAACGTCATGAATGCATAGGTGCCACAGTATCGTACGTCTGCAACAGAGAGGAGAAAATCGTCTTGTGAAATATCCGCAAGCTAGGTTTCTCTCCGATCTTTGTCATTAACAAATTGTATGCATTGAAACATGCAAAATCCACAAGATGCAATGGTTTCCGGTACCACATGGTGCTCTTGCAAACACACTCGATGGCACCGATTGGCATATCAGACTTGTCTACCAGACGCATATTGATATTGTAATCAAACACTGCATCTGTTTTGAAGACCCTTGCCTTGGTCTTGTGTTAATTTTGCTTTAATCCACCAAGTTGCCTTCATGCATGGTGCTCAATATGTTCTGTGTGTGTGGACACTTTGGCCAATGCCTCCTGTTTGGATTGACAGTCCCACAAGAGCCAGTTTGGTGGTCCAGGAAAAACTTAGAGAGAGAGAGCTGGGGAAGTATAGAAATTGTCCGTGCACAGGATATGTTTCTGGACGAGGTAACAATCAATGAGAACTTTTACTACATGTTTCTGGACGAGGTAACAATCAATGAGAACTTTTACTACAGAGCCAGAAAAGCCATGTTCATCATCAACAGTAATGTCAATAGCAGTATACAGTATTATACCCAGTAAATACCCAGTCTCACAATCGCAAATGAGAAGGTATTTGATGCCAAAGCATTGCCATTTTGAGGAAATTTACTCTCTGAACATCACATTTCCTCGAAAAAGCGTGATTTATCGATCACCACTTTCTGAAAAGGCCAAAAGACTCTTTAACCTCTCGAGTACCAGCGACGCACATTATGCGTCACCTATGTATGTAACGCTAAATCCCAGCGACGCATAGGCTGCATCGGCATTAATTACTCTTGTCCTATGGCACCTAGAGGGTTCAGACTTGTATGGGAGGTGCTTTAGTAACCCACGCAGCAATACCGATGGTTGAAAACCTCCAAGTCCAGCTGCGGGAGTGATTTTCCTGTATTTTGCCTCCCCATCTCCCCATGTTAATTGTGACTTTCCGCGCCCCGCAGGACCCATAAATGACCTAGGTGAGCGTTTTTTTTCCTTCATTACTAACCCATCCTATGTGTTTTCAGGATATATATTTTTTTTTGGACATCCTGCTGGGCCTGGTGTGTACATTTATTATAAATCAGCCGGTGCTCAGGGGGTTAATACACAATGACAATGATGCTGTGATTCAATCAAGTTCTTATATCACTTATCGTGACTAAGGAATGGCTACGATATATGGGTTATTATAGTATTAAGAAATAATGCTCAACATACTGTTAGTAAATTATAATATCTAAAGAAATATATTTTTGTATGTTAACATTCAGTACTATTTAGCATAGTAAATTTAAATCTATGCAAGGTCGAAGGGAGGCGCATTGTTACAATCCTTTGTTTTGAAGCGAGCTCAAAGAACTCAAAGAACAAAGCCTTAGAGACTCGCCATTCCTTTCCAAGACTTCATCAAGTGCAGACCTCAGCCAACTCAAGCCATTTAATTGCATTCCAGCCTATATTTATCTGCCCACGATCTACCCTTCTTCCAGCTAAGTCATCCCTAAGTTCACTGATGGTTATTTGTATTTAGGAATGACGTTTTAAGAAGAATCATAAAATAACCAGGTAAATTAAACTATAGGCTAACTTTACTGTCATAATTTCATCATCCACTATATGATTTTTAAGTCCCGACATCATTATCAAATACATCAATTGAACTCTGTCATTACACAGTACAATACACTTCACGTCCGCTTATCGATATACCCATAATACATACAAGAAGGTTATACACTTCCGGACTAATAAACCTAAGTCCGACTTACGAAAACCTGAAAACATACACAATGGAATCAATTTACATAAAAGGGTTATTCAATAAATATAAATATATACCAGAAATACATTCATGGGAAAATGGGGTGAATAGCTCCTTCAAGTGGTGACACTGTACACCTGTGTCAATAGTCTATGGTAAGAAGTTGGGGGAAGGGTCGACCATGATAAGGTAAAGGTCTCTTTGCTAATCTGGGGGGATTATTGGGATGTGTGACTTTCTCAAGGGAGCCAAATCCTTACCACCACGTGGAACTGGACCAGGGATAGACAATGGGTGGATATAGAAGGATAGAACAACACACTTAAATTGAAGTGAATATAATTTGTTTTATTTATGACGATAGAAATTGGCGGATTTTTTTTTTTTTTAAGAGACAATGAATGGAGGAAGGAAAAACACAGATAAAACAAAAAGGTCCATGTGCCTAAAGGCATCCTCCATTAATAAAATGTTTGTAACAACTGGATTTAAACTTTTGTAGATTGTAAGTTTGTGGAAAGCAACTCGAGGGAAGTGAATTCCAAAGAGTAGTAGTTCTAGGGATAAATGAATTTTGATAAGCAGAAGTTCTGCATTGTGGAGGAGAAAGTGTAAATTCATGGGTGCTCTCAGCTGCCCTAGTTCTACGGGGAAAGATGTGGAGAGGCGGCACAATTGAAGCAAGTTCCTCGGAACAATTGCTGTGAAAATATCTGTAGAATAATGCAAGGTATGCAACGTTTCTTCGTATGGATAATGTAGGAAGGTCCTGTGTGATTGCAGGGTTATTGATTAATCTAATAGCTTTATTTTGAATTTTGTCCAACTGCCTCAATGCAACCACTCCACTTCCACTCCACAGAGGTGAACAGTAATCCATCTGAGAACGCACATGACATTTATATATTACGGCCAACTGCTCGTCAGTGAAGAATTCTCGAACTCTGTACAGGAGTCCCAGTTATTTAGAGGCATTCTTAGCAATGCTTCTAACATAATGTGTCCAGCTCAAGTTAGTAGTTAATGTTACACCGAGAATGTCAATACTAGGGGAAGTGGGAATATTCACATCATTACAAAATATATGGGAGTCAGTGAGATTCTGTCGGTTAGAAAATTGAATATACTTGGTTTTCTGTGCATTAAAGGAAACTAGATTCTTTTGTCCCCATTCATTAATTCTAGAAAGGTCCTGGTTCAGAGAAATTGCAGTGTTTATTTTTGAATTTATAAGATCGGGTTGGGTGAAAGAATTGGTAAATGTGAAGGAACTGTGGAGTGTTGAGTTATCTGCGTAGGAATGTATTGGATTATGAGTGGTAGATATGAGATCATTGATATAAATGAGGAAGAGAGTTGGGGCCAAAACTGATCCCTGGGAAACACCAGCATTTATTGAGTGAAATTGAGAATAAAGGCCATCTACCATTACACATATTTTTCTGTTATGAAGATAAGAAGAAATTAGTGGAACTAATGATGCAAGGCCGTAGTGTGACATCTTCGACAATAAGGATTGATGCCAGGCTCTATCAAATGCCTTTGATATATCCAGTGCTATTGTATGTGTTTCACCATGTTGGTCTGTAGCTTGGTTGATTTGATGCGTAAGAAGGCAAAGAATGTCTGCAGTTGATCGACATTGTCTAAAACCATATTGCCTATCACTGATTAATTTATTTTTCTCAAGATGCCTAATTATGTGATTATTTAATATAATTTCAAAGACTTTACAAAGAGTGGAAGTTATAGCTATTGGTCTGTAGTTTGATGGATCTGAAGAGGCACCTTTTTTAGGAACTGGATGGATGTTTGCTTCTTTCCAGGGTACTGGGAAGCATGAGGTATGAGTACACGTGTAGACGGAAAAATTTTGCCAATACAGGAGCGAGCACCAAGGAGCAATTCTTAAGTACTATTGGAGGAATTTCATCTGGACCAGGAGCCTTATCTACTGAGAGATTCTGCAAAATAATTTTGACATGTCTGGTGTGGATCTTAAGTGAGGGAATTTCAGGCGAATTAAAATTAAGTACAGGGACATCTTGATTTATTTCATCTAAGGTTGATTTGGTGGAGAAAATATCCGCAAGAAGGTTAGCTTTACCTCGTGGGTCACTTACAAGATTGCCAGTCGGAGATTTTAATGGTGGAATGGATGAAGCAGTAGTGAAGTTGGATTTGAATGAGTTAAGAGTAGACCAAAATATTTTGTTATCATTTGGATTATTTAGAAGTTTATTTGCCTGCTTGTGGAGAAAGTTTGATTTAGTTAGGTTTAATACAGTTTTGGCATGATTTCTGATGTTTCATAAGTAATTAAAGGCTTCATGTGTTTTTGATCTTGTGTATGCATTGTAGGCTATTGCTTTTTGTTCAGTTACTCTAGCACAATTATGGTCAAACCATTTAGGTGAATTAGATCTTTTGCTGTACTTTTGATGAGGAATAAAAGTTTCCATTCCAATGTTTACAAAATCTTGTATGTGGTTCAAGGTGGTGTGTGCATCATTAGAAAAGAAAGAGGTCCAGGGAATATCAATAAAGAAACCATGAAGACCCTCCCAGTCTGCCCTATCGTAATGCCATTTAGTCACCAAAACAGGTTCAGAGTGGGAAGGTGTGGTAGGTGATAGACAGGTGGCCTGTATCAGACAGTGATCAGAAGATCCAAGCGGGGACCTCACTGTAACATCATAATTTTCTGAATTGGTTGTTAAAAATAAGTCCAGTAGGTGGGAATTATGATTATGATTATCTGGTACACGGGTGGGTTGGTTGACTAGTTGAGTGAGATTAAATGAGTCTGCAAATAGCTCACATTCAAGACCAGCATCATCAGTCCTGGCTGAATGGGTGAGCCATTCAACATTATGGACATTAAAATCACCCAACACAGTGATTTCAGAAGAAGCATTTAAGTTGAGGACACTGAGTTGTGAGGACAGAGAATCAAAAAGAATTTGCTCTGGAGGAGTATTTGGGGAACGGTAGATGCAACATATGTATTTAAATTTACCATTAGAAATTAATTTGCATATAGAATAATCAAAATAGGGCCAATTGAAACTAGCAACCTCCTCCATGGCAATTTCAGATTTGCGAAGCAAGATACACCTCCTTTAGGTCTGAAATTTTGGAGCAGTTGATAACCTGAAAAATTAAATCTAGACGTGTCAGATGTGGATGTTACTTGAGTCTCTGTCAAAAAAAGGAGAGTAGGGGATTCTGCTTGAAGAAATTGATGTACAGAATTGATGTTAGAGTGAAGTCCCCTTATATTGCTAAAGAAAAAGCTGCACCGACGAGCAGCTTTGGGACGTTGCAATGCTCTTGATACAGTCGCATGATGACGACCGGGAGGGCCCTGTGTCAATGACCCAACCCTGCCGAGGGTGGATATCCGAGGGACCACCAGGTTTGCTCTTAACAATTGTATTGCCATATTTATTTGGTAAAGGTGTATGGTGTTACATGTATGATCTGTAGTGGGAAGAGTAGTGTTTTATGGATAGAGGATAGCGATGTAGGGCAATGTCGTGAAGTTGGATGTGTATGTTATATAAAGAGGGTTTTCCTGATACCCCTGATGTGTGAGGCAGAAAGATATGTATCCAGCTACCAAGGCCTGGGAGAGAAAATGGAATTCAGGCTATTCCTCGAGTCTCCCGAAACCTTGGCGGTAGTACTTCCCTGGGCGGGGCTGCCTACCCCTACTACCTACCTACACGGAGGGGAATATTTACGTTACTTGACACGACTAAGGCTAGGGGAATTTAATTATGTTAAGAATACAGTTCGTAGAGATGGATACAGTTATAAAGAGAATAGTTATATTATTGAGTGATAGGGAGAGTAATTCAGGGGAACAATGGAAATATTATAGTTATACACTAGTATGAGATTTTCAACAGAGAGAGGCAATAATTTCCAAATCCATATAAAACCTACGACTATGTTCCGTGAGTTTAGAGGGTCTAGCAGCAGACCCGACAGCTCAGAATTGAAAATTCAATAGTTAACACTTTAGACAAATTTCATATTAATCGTATGAGTTTATAGTTATGTTCTTACTGGACGCAGAGCAGAATCACAGTTCCTAGATACACACACATAAGGGGGATTATGGACCTGTTTTGCTTCACAACATAATTATACATAAAAATTGCCAGAAATACACAGCCGTGCATGACTACCGAGTCACCTAAAACAGGAGGGTTAGATATAAGTTCAACTCTAACATGTGGTCCTAATTTCCCACGGTATGCTGGTCTGAGGGATGGCTCAAATTACTTTATCATGTGGTGATAACGGGGTCGTATGTCACTGCCCTCCACCAAGTTAGTATGTTAGTTTTAAAACAAGATTTGACATTAAATTATAGCATAAGAGTAAGATCGGTTCGACTTGGTACTCCGGCTATAACACAGACAAAAAAAATCAAAAATTAAATGGTATAACACTATCACAACGATACCTGGGCCATAGATGCACCAACCTACTGTTATGCTTTCTTACAATTACTCAATCACAGTCACAGTTACTGCAGCTCTTTAATGTATCAATACTACTTCAATTACCGTTCTAGTATTTCTTCACTACTTATTAGGTCTATTCAAATTTGTTAATCATTCAACTGCACTTCTATTCAGCATCCTTGTCTCACTACTTCAGGACAATGAGGACCGACCACACCAAAGCGGTCAAAGGTCATCATAAGCCGATTAGCGCACACACCCGGCTGATCCCCCTCACATCCAAGCCATCTCGTCCATATGCCTATCGAATTTAATCTTAAAGCTTTCTATCGTTCTTGATCCCACTATAGCACTCGGTAGCTTATTCCACCTATCTACAACTCTGTTACCAAACCAATATTTGTCTATATCTTTTCTGAAACGAAATTTGTCTAATTTGAAACCATTTGTTCGAGTTCTTTCGCTATAACTGAGCTTCAGAACAGCTTTCGTGTCCCCTTTATTTATCCCACTAACCCACTTGAACACCTCTATCACATCCCCTCTAACTCTACGTGTCTCTAACTAATGTAAGCCTAATTTCCTCAACCTTTCTTAATGTGGAAGATTTCTAATATTATGGATAATTTTTGTCATTCTTCGCTGTACCCTCTCCAAGGAATCTATGTCCATTCTGTAATAGGGACACCAAAATTGGACAGCGTAATCCATATGTGGTCTTACTAATGCTAGATAAAGTTTTAAGATTACGTCTGCAGTTCTATTACCCACACTTCTAGATATAAATCGAAGAACTCTATTTGCCTTATTTTGAGCACTAATGCATTGATTTCTTGGTTTCAAATCACAGTTAACGATGACTCCCAAATCTGTTTTCATTCTCTGACTTTCTTATATTCACGTTATCTAATCTATATCCTGCATTTTCTATCAATTTTCCAAATTTTACTACACTACATTTATCTACATTGAACTTCATCTACCAATTTACTGCCCATTCGTGAAGTATATCTAGATCTCTTTGGAGAGCCTGAATATCATGATCAGAATTTATCACTCTTACTATTTTAGTGTCATCTGCAAATTTACTGATTTTGCTAGTTATTCCTACATCGAGGTCGTTAACTCTCCCCGACATATTAACTTACGAAAGCTAGGGGTTGCCCGAGCGCCCGGTGTTTCTCCCAAAACACTCTTTCTCACACTGAGGGACCGTTAGAAGTCGAAGGAATTTGGGGTTGCCACCAACCGGCAGATTATGATCTAATTAACTTGCCTAACTTACTGAGCTCAATATGACGCAAATTGCGTCATAAACTTATTATTGAGCTATTTCACTAAGTTCATATGACGCGATCACTTCATATGATACTTTTGGGCGAAACCGCCATATGACGCGATCGCATCATATATGACGGAATAGCAGAGGGCCTAAAACAGATCCTTTTGGGACTCCACTCTTAACTATACCCCAGTCTGATTGTATACCATTTATGGTAACTCTTTGCTTCCTACCAATTAACCATGACCTAATCCATCTGAATAGAGTTCCCCCTATTCCATCAGCTTCTATTTTCCTCTGCAATCTTTCGTGGGGGACTTTATCGAATGTTTTACTGAAATCTAAATATATTACATCATATTCTTTGTCATAGTCTACTGCTTCGTATACTTGGAAAAAGAATGTCAATAAATTAGTGAGGCAGGATCTACCCTTCGTGAATCCATGCTGAGAATCTTTAATTCATTGGTGACGTTCTAGGTGCTCTCTGATTTTGTGCACAATAAATGACTAATAGTTTACCTACAACTGATGTCAAACTAATAGGACGATAATTTGAAGCAATTGATTTGTCACCTTTTTTAAATATCGGTACAACATTTGCAATTTTCCACTAATCAGGGACTAGACCCGAATTAAGAAAATTATTGAATAATGCTGTTAAAGGGTAACTAATTTCTTCTTTACATTATTTTAATACTATAGGATATGTGGAGTCGGGCCTAGGTGTCTTTTGCGGTTTTAGCTTGTCTAACTGCTCAAGTACATAATTTCTATATGTGTTTATTTTACTTAAAATATTATCTATACTTCCATCATACATTGGATGGACCTCCGGTATTAGCGCTAAGTCCTCGTTCGTTAATACAGACAGAAAATAATTGTTTAGGGTTCTACATATATCTACCTAGTTATCTATGATAATTCCTGTCTCTGTTTTAAGAGGGCCTATTGTGTCTCCTACTTTGGTTTTATATAACTGAAAACAAATAGCTTGGGGTTCATTTTCGATTCCCTAGCAATTTTGATTTCGTAATTACGCTTAGCTTTCCTAATATCATCTTTAACTTTCCTTTTAAGATTTGCATAATAATTTCTTAAATGTTCTTCACCTCTCTATATTTTCCTATACATACCTTTCTTTAATCCTAGTGTACGTTTGATTGAATTATTCATCCATCTATGATCGTTATTTTGAGATCTATAGCGCTTTGTAGGGATAAATATACCTTGGGCATCTTTAATGGTCTTATTAAATATTTCTGGGCTGGCTGATTCTTCCCTAAGTCGATAATCTGATTCCCTGCTATCCTTAATCCTCCATTGTCCGGATATTGGGGTCGAATTTCTCCAAACACACCTGCCAGGTGTTCCCTTAACCCATGAAAGTTTATTAATCTAAAATTAGGAACTAGAGTCAAATTTATTATTAATTAATTTTTCCATTCTAGATTGAATCTAATTTCATCATGGTCACTATGTCCAAGGCTTCCTCCGATAACTAAATTACTAATTATATTTCCTTTATTGCGGTTGGGAATATGAACATGATTAGATTAATATCCAGTATTCGAGAATGGATAATAAGTCGTAGGCGTGTGCATAAACCTTTAACCGTCCTGGTGGTGTAATGGTTAAGGTGGCCAAAATCTGTATGTGATAACCCGGGTTCGAATCTCGGTGGATCATATATACTTTAATTAATTTCATTGAGGGTGTTGTGGTGAGATTAAAAATAAAGATTACTGAAGACTAAATCGAGTATATTATTCCCTCAAGGTGGCTCAGTTACATGTTGAGTCAAGAAACAGTCCTGTAAGTATTCTAGACATTCATTTGATTCCATGTTTCCTGTATTGTCTCCCCAATTTATTCTGCTAAACTTAAAATCTCCTACAATACAAAATTTACTAGACCGACAGGCATGGGCAATTTCATCCCAGAGTATTTTAGCATCTATTCTACTTAGATTTGGTGGTCTGTACATCAGGCCAATTACAACACTGTCATGGCTGTCATTGATTTGTAACCATACACTTTCACTTTTCCTTTCTAATTTTATATCTGACCTAGTGCAGCAGTTTATAGAATTGGAGACATAAATTACTACGCCTCCGCCTTTTCTCCCTTGACGATCTATGTTCTATCTATCTATCTATCTATTGCCTGACGCCATTATCCCCAAAGGGGTGGCCACGAACGAACCACCCCCATGCACCTCTGTCCCCAGTCAGTCGACGCCCCTCCTCCCAACCAGCACCGCCTTCATCCATATACTTCCTCACTCCATCCTTCCACCTCTCCTTCGGTTTACCTCTCCCTCTCTGTCCTTCCACCTCGCTCTCGTACACCCTTTTAGTAATTCTCTCGCTTCACATACGTTCCATATGGCCGAACCATTTCAAGGTGTTCCTTTTCACACTTTCCAGCACATCTAACTCCACAACACACCTCTTTCTTACTTCCTCATTCGTCTGTCTATCCCTCCATGTAACTCCGCACGCACTTCTTAAGTAACTAATTTCCACCCCTCTCACTCTTGGTCTGAGTCTCTCCACCATCATTCATGCTTCGCTTCCGTACGTCAGTGTCGGGATTACCACACTGTCATGCAAGGACTTCTTCATTTCCATATTGACCACCCTATTTCTTGTTACTGCTTTTAGTGTTCCTATAACCCTCTTCCCCTGTTGCACCCTCTCCCGCACTTCTTCATCCATAGTCCCATCTTTACTCAACACACTGCCCAGATACTTCAATTAGCTGACAATTTCCATAGCCTGACCGTTCAACTTCACCTCACACTCTGTGGTTTCACCCCTTTCGAAGACCATAAACCTTGCTCTTCCCCGCATTTACCTTCAGATTCCGTTTTTTGCACACTGTTCCAAACATATTTACCAGACCCTGCAACTCCCATTCATTATCACTCATCAGAACTGTATCATCAGCAAACAGCAGTACAGGTAGCTTCCACTCCTCCCTTATCAGCGATACACCAATATCCACTGCTCTTCCTTGTATTTCTTACATGACTCCATCCATATATGCAGTAAACAACCACGGGGACATCACACGCCCCTGTTTCAACTCAACATTCAGATCAAGGAACTCGCTCTGCTCATTCTCCACACGTACTGCCGCCTTTGCACCTTCATACATGCTCTTCACTGCTTTCAGCAACTTGCCATCTGTGTATTCTAAGTACTTTCCACATACCTTCTCTATCCACTCTGTCATAGGTCTTCTCCACATCCATAAAGGCAACATACAGCTTTTGTTGCTTCTCCAGATATTTATCCACAAAACAATTCGGGGTAAATATCTGATCTACACATCCTCTTCCCTTCCTAAAACCGGCCTGCTTGTCACCTGTCCATGTCTCCGTTCTCGCTCACACTCTCTCAATCACTACCCTACTGTACACCTTCCCTACTACACTTAGAAGACATATTCCTCGGTGGTTACCACACACTCCTCTTTCCCCTTTACCCTTATATAGGGGGACTATTATGCCTGTCTTCCAGTCATCAGGTGCACTCCCCTTCTCCCATGCTAGTTTGCACATTTTCCATACCCATTTGATCACTATCTCACCACCGTACCTCAGCATTTCCCCACACACTCCATCTATTCCTGGTGTTTTCACCAACTTCACTCTTTTCAAGGCTTCACACACTTCTGACCTCCTGATTCCCACCTTCTCCTCCACTACTTCTCTTCTTCTCCCTCCCATACCCCATCCAACTATGTTTGCTGGCGCTTCATTCCTTACATTTAGCAATTCGTTGAAGTACTCCCTCCATCTTTTGACTCGCTCTTGCTTCTCGGCTAGCACTCGCCCATTCTTATCTTTCACACCCTTACAGTTTCCCTTGCTACCTTCCCTAACTTTCTTGACTTCTTTCCAGAACAGTTTCTTATACTCCCTCCATTTTACACTCAGATTCCTTCCAAATTCCTCATCTACTCTTCTCTTACTTTCCTTCACTACTCTCTTTTTTTCCACGTACCTCGCTCGTTTCTGTCTCTCCAAATCTTCATTCCTTCTACTACCCAACCACTCTCTACACGCTTTCTTCTTGTCTTCCACAGCTATTTTTACCTCTTCTGTCCACCATGCTGTACCCTTCATTTCCCTCCCTCTTCTCCTTACTCCACACACCTCCTCACATGCTGCACAGATCTCTTCCTTAAACACTTTGCTCATCTCCTCCACTTCCTCCATACCTTCCAGGTCAAATCTACCTAGTCATCTTTCTACTGCTCTCCTGTACTCTTCCCTGATTTCCTCCTCCTGTAGCCTCTCCACCCTCCTCGCCATTCCACCCTCCTCTCGCCTCCCTCCAGCTCTCCTCACCCACTTCTTTTGTATCCTAATTTCAGTTACTACTACATTATTGTCAGACAGACCCCCTCCAATACCCCTATACACCCTAGCATCCAGCACAGATTTCTTTATTCATTTTTCCACACATACAGTATATATATAATCAATCAGTGCCTTTCGATCCACCACTGTCTTATCCTTATCCTTCTTTCTCCACACCACTTTCCATGTGTACCTGTGTATCATTCTGTGTCGGAAGAAAGTGTTGGCTATGCACACATAGGTCCACAAGTGCACTATCATTCCCATTCACCTCTGACGGTACCCCCCACCCTCCCTCCACTCCATCAACTTTTTCATCACCCACCTTCCCATTCATATCCCCAAACAGAAATATTCTTTCGTTCTTGCCAAACTTATCCAGGCACGCCTCCACATTCACCCAGAACTTGTCCGTCCACATCCAAGACTGTTCGTTCGTTCTTCGTTTCAATGTTCACCACCGCCAATGGCTCTCCTTCCATATCACTGACCAACCTGGTGAACAAGCCTACATCTTTTCTATCCTAAATGACCTAACAGTTAGTCCAGCCCTCTACTCAAATTCCTGACCGCCTTAGAGATCGGTCCAACATTTTTTACTTACTTCTAACTTTTAATCTTTATACTTATACTGTAAACTTTTTCTCTCCGTTGGGCTGCTCCAATCACAACCTTATCTCTATTACCTGTCCTATCTTTCCAGTATGGTCCTCCGATCCTCCCAACCGGCTTTGGTTGTGGTACTTTGGCACTGCCGACTGGGAGGCTCTTCTGCAGCACTTCTTTCATTTTCCATGGAATGATTTTTTGACTAGTCAAAAACTCCTTCCTCAATAACAAATGTTCTGAACTTCGAACTTCCAACTCTAGCTCTTCCCAAGTTTTCCGGAATCTAGCCAAAAACCTCTCCAACAATGTTACTTCCTTGCCTTTTCCACTCTGACGGAATCACCGTCACGTTTTCCTCTGACAAAGCTGACCTCTTCGCTCAAACCTTTGCTAAAGACTCCCCCTTGGATGATTCCAGTGCTATTCCTCCCTCTTCACCATCCTCTCACTTACTTATGCCTAATATCATAATCTCTTCTAGGGATGTATTTTCTGACCTTTCTGGGCTTAGTACTAAGAAGGCGTACTGACCAAATGGTGTTCCTTCTGTTGTACTCAAAAACTGTTCTTCCATGCTGACTCCCTGCCTAGGCAAACTGTTTTGTCTCTGTCTTTCCTCTAACATCTTTCCTTCTTGCTGGAATATTGCTCTCATTCAAGCTGTCCCAAATAAGGGTGACCGCTCTCATCCCTCCAATATAGTCCATATGCTTTCATTTCCTGCATCTCTAAAGTTCTTGAAACTATTCTTAATTAAAAATGTCTTAAGTATTTATCTTCCCATAATCTACTTTTAGATCGCCAGTATGGTTTCCTTAAGGGCAGGTCTACTAGTGATCTCCTTGCATATCTTACTAACTCTTGGTCATACTCCCTTCAGGACTTCACAGAGACTGCTATTGCGCTAGACATATCGAAAGCCTTCGATAGAGTCTGGCGCAAATTTCAAATATCAAAAGTACCCTCCTTCAGTTTTTATCCCTCTATCTGTGCCTTTGTCTCTTATTTCTTATATGACTGCTCCGTAGCTGCAGTTGTGGATGACCATCCCTCACTTCCTCAACCTATTAACTCTGGGATTTCTCAGGGTTCTGTCCTGCTTCTAGTTCTCTTTCTAATATTTATTAATTATCTCCTCAATTGTACAGTACCTCTAGTCCCATCCACTCATATGATGATGACTCTATCTTACACTATTGAACTAATTTTTAGCAACAAACCAGCATGCAATCACTCCACAAGTCATGTGACGAGGCCATAGCATCTGATTGGGGCAAAGAAAATCTTGTTACTTTCAATGCTTCCAAGACTCAAATTCTCCCTCTATCTACCCGTTGCAATCTTCCACAAGACTATTAATTACTCAGACACAGGGGTGTTCCTAGGGAATCGCAGTTTGAGTAGGAAGAGAATCACCAGAGTCATAATAAAAATCATCTTTATTTTCATCATTTTTCCTTCATAGACGTTTCAACATTTTATTATGTCATCATCAGTATTTTCTGTGAAAACAAAACATACGTATAAAAATATTGAATATATATTACATTGCAAAAGCAAAAAAAAATAATAACCTACAAATAATGAAAGCTAACGTAATCAAAAGAACAAAATATCTAGATCAGACAGAACTATACAATAAGATAAAATAATGAAAGAAAAATTATGAAAATAAAGATGATTTTTATTACGATTCTGGTGATTCTCTTTCTACTCAAACTATCGATTACTCTTCAACAATACACAAATCAATCCTTCATCTTTTCATAATATTCTTGGTGTATCTTTTTCATCCGACCTTTCTTGGAAAGATCATATTCTCCACCCCTGCACAGCTTCTTGCTATGTATTGGGGCACAGTATGCCCTTGTATCAAGTATTGTTCGCATGTGTGGGGAGGTTCCACACATACCACACTTCTCGAAAGAGTAGAATCAAAAGCATTTCGCCTCATCAACTCACTTCTTCTTACTAGTTCCCTACAATCTCTTTCTACATGCCGCCATGTTACATCTCTTTCAATCTTCTATTGCGATTACAACAGTATTTTCAGAGGTCTGTCAGTGAATACCCCGTCCCTTGCGACAAGTGCGAGGCGCCCGTCTTTCAACACAGTCCCACTCCTATTCTGACTAACTCTCCAATCCAAGAAGTAGCAAATTTTTTTAGTATTTCTTCTACTGAACTAGTGAACTCTGAAACTCTCTCCCTCAATCAATCTATCCTTCATTCATTCTATGACACACTTCGGTTGTCCAGGCATTTTGACCCCAACGTCCCTTGAATTTGTCTCACTGTCATATATTTGGCTTTGGGGGAGACACTCGTTACAAACAGCCTGCCTTTTATCTCCTTCATACGCATACAAACATATACAAAAGAAACTCACGTTTCTTGTCCCTGTTGGTAGGCCGAGATGTCTGGTTCCTTTCCCTGGTATAGTTGTCGGTGTAGGGCTGGTTTCCTGGTATCGGTTGCGGGGCTGGTTGTTGTTGTTGGTTATGGTGGTTGTTTGTATATCGTTTGAGATGTGGTGATTGTCGGATTAGCTGTAACAAAACAAAAAAGTAGTTTCCAGGGACAGAGTCCTGTCTGGTTTGCAGACATTGTGAACTGAGAATTTTACGGACCATAATATGCTATGCTTTTTAACCCTTGTGAATTGTACTATTTAAATCACGTAATATAACGCATGGACAATCTTTGTTAATCTGCATGCATATATTTGAGAAAACGGAATATATATATAATATATATATATATATATATATATATATATATATATATATATATATATATATATATATATATATATATACAGTATATATATATAGTATATATACTGTATATATACAGTATATATATATATATATATATATATATATATATTTATTTGTTCTATGTGAATGAGGGAGACAAAAGGCATAACTGCCTGCAGCGAGTGCCTCCCTCAGATTTGAAAGAGTGACAGGGCCAAAATCAAGGGACGTTCGAGCTAAACTGCCTGGAAACACAGAGTTTGAAGCAATCTAAGTCATAGGAAGAGGGAAAGACTGATTCTGGGAGAAAGTTCCAAAGCTCAGCAGTTGAATAGAAGAAAGTATGAGAATAGCGTTTCACTTGTGGGTTGAAGAGTTGCACAGAGTAGGGGTGGGATTGTGTTGAAAGGCGGGTACTACGTACCCTACGTAGAGGAGGTGGTATATATACACTGGGAAAGCTCCGAGGAACACTGATTATTGTAGTAGCGATAGAATAGCGAGAGAGATGCAACATTGCGGCGAAGAGAGAGAAATTACAGAGAGTTGGTGAGTGGATGGGAATTAATGATACAAAAGCCTTTCCTTTCTACTTAGTCTAGAAGTGCGGTGTGAGAGGATCCTCCCCACACATGTGAACAATACTCAATACAAGGACGGACTGTGCCCCTGTACAGAGCAAGAAGCTGCGCAGGGGTAAAGAACCCCTTGAGGCGGTTGAGCACACCCTGCTTCTGGGAGGCTGCCTTAGCGAGACTGGTAATATGGTCTTTCCAAGTGAGAGCAGAAGAAAAAGAGACACTGAGGACATTGAGAGAAGATGAAGGGTTGATTTTTGTATTGTTGAAGAATAAGGGATAGTTCTCTGGAGGTTCCTGACAGGTAGTAAGATGGATAAATTGAGTTTTGAAAGCATTAAATGTAACAAGGTTTTCTCTAGCCCAATTGGAAATAGTAGCTAGATCAGAAGATAAGTATTTCATGGCTTCATCATGTTTGCTTTTGAGGGATTGCTGGCTGGGGCTTTCTGGAAAACTAATTGAGTGGTGTAAGGTAGAGTCATCTGCATATGAATGGATGGGACTGGATGTACAGTTGGATGAGGAAATGAGCGATGGCTGTCCACAACCGCAGCTATAGGACGGCCGGAAAGGAAATTAGAGACAAAGGCACAGATGGAGGGACAGAAACCGAAGGAGGGCAGTTTGGAAATTAAAGATTTGTGCCAGACTCTATCGAAGGCCTTCGATATGGCTAGTGCAACAGAAAAAGTCTCACTGAAGTCCCGAAAGTTGGATGACCAAGAGTTAGTAAGATATGAAAGAAGATCACCAATAGAGCAACACTTAAAGAAGCCATACTGGCGATCTGAGAGCAGATTATGAGAAGAGAAATGCTTAAGAAATTTGGAAGCAGGAATAGTTTAAAAAACTTTAGAGATACAAGAGATGAGAGCAATTGGACAATAGTTGGAGGGTTGAGAGCGGTCACCCTTCTTTGGGACAGGTTGAATGAGAGAAAACTTCCAGCAAGAAGGAAAGACGTTAGAGGAGAGACAGAGACGAAAGAGTTTGCTTTGGCAGGGGGTCAGCACGGAAGCACAGTTTTTAGGTACAACAGGAAGAACACCGTTCGGACCGTACGCCTTCTTAGTATTAAGCCCAGAGAGGGTATAAAGTACATCTTTAGAAGAGATTAGGATATTAAGCATAAATAGGAGAGAGGGGGATGGAGAGGGAGGAATAGCACCGGAATCATCCAAGGTAGAGTTTCTAGCAAAGGTTTGAGCAAAGAGTTCAGCTTTGTCAGAGGAAGAAGTGATGGTTGTGCCATCAGAGTGGAAAATGGGAGGGAAAGACGAGGAAGAAAAGTTGTTGGAGAGGTTTTTGGCTAGATGCCAGAAAGCTTGGGAAGAGCAAGAGTTAGATAGTTCAGTGCATTTATTATTGATGAAAGAGTTCTTGGCAAGTCGAACAACAGATTTGGCTTGATTCCAGACAGAAAAATAGGAAGAATAGGAAGAATACAGGGTGTCACACGAGTTATGATATATTAGGCAATTTTATGTAAACAAAATATTCTATATACAAATGCTTCTCTCTGCGTCAGTCAGTGTTTGGTAATCAGTCGTTTAATATTGACTGTTAGTGATGAGGAGGTAGTGTTGGGAGGGAGGGAGGGAAGAGGCTACGCTGGTGCCGCTGTGAACAAGTTTGTTCTATATTTGTTCGCTATGCCGCGATACCCATACCTTACCTATGGGTGGACACGGTCGCTAGAGCCAGTCAGATGGATTTTTTTATTTATAAGTGGGCCTTAAAATTCCCTTAGCCGCTGAAAACGAGTATAGTTTAATCTAAAATATAATACCTTATTTTCAATAGATAGTTTGTCTATTACATACTGCAAATATTAATCACATGAGATATGTAATTCATATTAGGATGATCGAATGCATGCTCCTTGATATTGAAACGAATGTTCGATTAGTATTAGAATAGTTGACAATATTCAACATCTCGCATTCAGGTACATAGATTATATAATTGTTAATGTCAGACTGTATGATTATACAATATTGTTTTCTTGAGCACATACATTTGATATAAATAGAGGCCTTGACTGAGCACTCCCTCGCACATACTGGCAACAACACATCACATGGCACTTTTGTAAGTATAGTTTCTATTAGTATTATCCTATTGCTAAAGTTGATGATGTACTTTTAATTGTATAGTTCATTATGTAATTATCAGACCGAATCTCTATAAATAATGATAATATCTGTGTAATCTACTTTTACATTAAGCTCATATAAAAATGGATTATTTTGGTTTTACAAACCATGTTTTTGTTCTACAGACCGATATTCTTAGTTAAGTGTTAGTATATTACCGGTATATTGACTATTCTACTTCATATGAATATCTTAATTCGTCTTACTTTGAGCTTACCAACTACACACAAGTCACTCAAATTTCATATTCGTTAGGAGTTAGATTAACCTTCTCCGTTATACTAACATACTATTGAATGGGTGAGACTAACATTAAAAATAGCCTCAGTGACTACCACCCTAGCGATCACACCAGAAGGACATAACGCCGCCACGACAGACGCCGAGAGCGTTTTTTCTCGTGCAGAACAACCTCCGTGCCACCTGCCACCAAAACAATATGCCTTCTACCACCACCAAAGTAACAGTAGAACCAGAACAGGCCCTTCTAGCCCTCAACACCATCAACCAGAGCAACACAAGCAAACTAAACAGTATGGCCAGCAACCAAGCAACCAGTATCAAAACATCACCTCATGGTTGCTGCCAAGTATGAAACTGGCCTAAGCTTGGGAATCGTTCGCCAGCCAAGTGTGAGACTGGTACCCTTGTGAGGCACCTTGCTCTCCAGTTATGTGTGAGACTGTCATGTGTGAGGCACCTTGCTCATCAGCCGTGAAAGAGACAGGCATCACCTGAGTTGCAGCACCCAAAATAAAATAACCTCTACCTCTGTTAAAGACTGTGGTGTGAGACCGGTCAATAAAACCCCTGAAGAGGCAATTAACTTAAACATAAGTCCCATCACCAATAAGAAATTAAATTTCAATAAGTCTCCCTCCCACACCTGGGAAGTCACTAATACGAAACTGGCGTAGTGTGTCTCTTATTTATGAGTCCCTTCCTTGTTACCAATTATTTTGCCCTTCAGGAATACACTACACATACTGTATATAATCTCCTTAATCGTCTCCTATTTAACCCTCTCCGACATATGACGCGATTTTGAGCCGATTAGGGATACTTTAAAGCTTTTGTTACCATCAGGGGTATTTAGAAACCTTTAGTTGAGTTACTTCAACCTCTGCAGTTGTCTTTGAGTTAGCTGTGGGCAGAAAACTAATTTTGGAGAGGTAATTATAAGAGTGAGAGAACTCTATTTCTTTTTGCTAATCTGGCAACCTCTGCGTCATATGAGTCTGAAGGGGTTAATATTATTTGACTATAATTGAACACTGCACAAACGCAACTAAAAGATATTCAATAGCAGGAGTTCACTTCTAATAACAACTCACGTCGTGAACATATCGTAATATAGAATTTGTTTACTATAAAATAGTTACTGTTCCCAATGATCGTATAATTAAAGAGTCGGGCTTAAAAGATAACGTACTTCGTATATCTATTATATATATAAATATCCCTGAACTAGGCTGACATCAAGTATTCGCAAACACCATTTCCATGTATTCTGATTGTATATAAATATTGTATTAATAGCATTTTACTTATAAGTAAACTTGGATTCAGTTTAAGAATCTACAAGAATATTTAATTCCATAACTATCATCACGCTTTCTTCTGTGCTTATATTTAGCTCACATTCATGAGTGTTCCTAACTATAGCACTAACTCAAGTAAACTTGATATTCTTTTATGTGATTATATTCTCTATGTGTAATTATTAAATTATTATAGTGTAACATCTCGTCGTGTGAGACCTAATTTTCGTTTATAAATAAAGTGTTGTCTTGTACCTATTGCATAACTCACTTTGTATTTTGTTATATTTGTATATCAAACTCCTAGTTTCTCCATGTTCGAAGAATCCACAAATACCTGTTTTGTCTAGCATACCAGTATGTCTATTCAACACAATGCAGACGTTACTACAGCCGCAGTACAGCGTATAACTAGGGAAACATTAATATAACTAGTGCATGATTCTCCCCTCTATTATACAAAGGAGTACAAAGGAGTACAAAGGAAATCAAGCAACAACAGATCTAGTGACCCTTCTAGGTTGCTTGTCCTCCAAAACACTGAGGATCAAGTGTCCAAACAGTGGTTTAGAGTGGGTAAGGGAACATTGGAAAGGGAATTACTGCCCTGGAACTAATGTCCGTGGCAGGATTAGGAAGTTAGTAGGGGACAGATGGGTTAGTAACTGAGGGGGGGATAAAATAAAGTTATTCATTTACAAACGCAGTCAGTCGCGGGTTTGATGCGAGATATTTGTCTAGGCGGAGTTTAAATGAATCAACGGTGATGCAGTCTATAACGTTTCGGGGAAGCCCATTCCACAAGTCGACAACTCGATTGAAGAAGAAATTCTTAGATTCGTGTGAGTTAAAAGATTTACCAATAATTTTGCAACAGTTTCCTTGCGTGTAATTAGATTGGTCAATAGTGAAGTACTTACTACAGTCCATATTGTCGATGCCTTTGATGATTTTGAACACTTGAATTAAGTCACCTCTTAATCTGCGCTGGGTTAAAGGAAATAGTTTTAATTCTCTAAGACGCTCTTCGTATGGTTTGTTCTTTAGGCTAGGTATCATTTTGGTAACTATACGTTGAACTCGTTCTAGCTTGTTTATATCTTTTTGGTAATAAGGGCACCAGGATTGAACGCAGTATTCCAGAAGGCGGACTAAGGAATTGTAGAGGGTTAGGATAACTTCTTTGGATTTATGCTCATTTATGCCTATAAAGCCAATTATTTTGTTTGCCTTCTTAACAACTTCTGAACATTGTTGACTCGGTTTTAGGTTACTCAATATTGTTACTCCCAGATCGGTTTCTCTGTTTACATTCTTAAGCTGAGTGCCATTCATCGAATAGTTTGCTTTCTCATTTAGATATCCGATATGTAGTACTTTACATTTATCCGCATTGAAACTCATTTGCCAAATTTGGGCCCAACATGACAATTTATCTAGATTGTGTTGCATATCGTCAACTTGTTCTTTTGAGAGTAATTTGCAATTTATGTATCGTCAGCAAATTTTGAGATTGTACAGGTGAGACCCTCATCTATGTCGTTGACGTAAATTAGAAAGAGAATTGGAGCTAGTACCGATCCCTGGGGTACCCCGCTACTTACATTGGTCCATTTCGATGCCTTACCGTTTATGACTACTCTTTGCTTTCTGTCGCTGAGCCAATTTTCTATCCATTTCAACACACCGTCTTGTATTCCATGCGCTTTTAGTTTTAGCAGTAAACGTTTGTGGGGAACTTTGTCAAAGGCCTTTTGAAAATCAAGGTATATAATATCTACAGCTTTACTCTCATCGTAGAGGTTGAGGATATCGTGGAAGAAGTCTAAGAGGTTTGTTAAACAGGAACGCTGTTTACGAAAGCCGTGTTGAGTATCTTTAAGTATGTTATTTTCCTCTAAGTGATTTACGAGTCTGTCTCGTATGACCGTTTCTAGCATTTTACATACAACTGAGGTTAAGCTAATTGGACGATAGTTACTGGGTAGGGATTTGCTGCCTTTTTTAATATCGGTGTTACGTTGGCTAGCTTCCACTGATCAGGCATAGTTCCAGACTGCAAGGATTTATTGAATAGTGATGTCAGTGGTTTGGAGAGCTCATCCTTAGCTTCCTTCAGAACTCTAGGCGAGATTGTATCAGGTCCAGGCGTTTTATTTACCTTGAGTTTATCTAAATAATTCAATACTTCTCTCTCTGTAACGGTGATACGATGGTGTCCTTCTGACTACCACTAGAAGATATCCAGATTATAAAGGATACCTGGGACTTAAAGAAACACAAATTATTTCCAATTAACTATTTGACTTATACGATCCTTTCAAGTCTAAGGATAGCCAAATTAATTAAATATAGGCGTAATCGTATGCTTCTTGGGATAATTTTGATAACTGTAAACAATGTCTTGAATCACATCCAAGAACCTAAACAAATCATTAGTGTACTCTTTAGTGTGAAATGTTTGTTTTCATCAATATTCTTTACACAGTAAAAGGCTTAATAATATAATCAGGTGTATCCATATAACTAGGGAATACTAAACTAGATCGAGTACTATAGCTGAATAATACTTGATTATAGTATTATAGTATTATAGTACTATAGCTGAATAATACTTGATTATAGTATTATAGTATTATAGTATTATAGTACTATAGCTGAATAATACTTGATTATAGTATTATAGTATTATAGTACTATAGCTGAATAATACTTGATTATAGTATTATAGTATTAGTATTATAGTACTATAGCTGAATAATACTTGATTATAGTATTATAGTATTATAGTACTATAGCTGAATAATACTTGATTATAGTATTATAGTATTATAGTATTATAGTACTATAGCTGAATAATACTTGATTATAGTATTATAGTATTATAGTATTATAGTATTATAGTACTATAGCTGAATAATACTTGATTATAGTATTATAGTATTATAGTATTATAGTATTATAGTACTATAGCTGAATAATACTTGATTATAGTATTATAGTATTATAGTATTATAGTATTATAGTACTATAGCTGAATAATACTTGATTATAGTATTATAGTATTATAGTATTATAGTATTATAGTACTATAGCTGAATAATACTTGATTATAGTATTATAGTATTATAGTATTATAGTACTATAGCTGAATAATACTTGATTATAGTATTATAGTATTATAGTATTATAGTATTATAGTACTATAGCTGAATAATACTTGATTATAGTATTATAGTATTATAGTATTATAGTATTATAGTACTATAGCTGAATAATACTTGATTATAGTATTATAGTATTATAGTATTATAGTATTATAGTACTATAGCTGAATAATACTTGATTATAGTATTATAGTATTATAGTACTATTGCTGAATAATACTTGATTATAGTATTATAGTATTATAGTATTATAGTACTATAGCTGAATAATACTTGATTATAGTATTATAGTATTATAGTATTATAGTATTATAGTATTATAGTACTATAGCTGAATAATACTTGATTATAGTATTTTATCAAACGAGAACACACATTGCATTGCCATATAATGGATTCAAAAATTGGGCTTGTGAACAATAAGATACCCTTTTCATACATCATTCTAAATTGAATCCAAGCTAGATACTCACACTTACATATAATTATATATTCGTTATCCTTAGGATATTATTTTGGGTTTCAAAATGTACACGTGTGTCAAATGAAGAAAGCATCTGTATCAGTTAACTGTATTATTTAATACTTTCGTTGTTTTGTTTCATCATATTATCCACCCGAAACTATTATATATTACAAATATACAAAGTAACCTAACCATCACATACATTTACGTTTAATATATCATGGATACATTGACCAATTTGACACCACTAATAACGCTTCAGTGTTAATAGTTGGTGACAATATGTGGGGTTCAAGTTAATAACGTCCATTAGATATAGATGTATATGAGTGGAATATTGATATGAGGAATAAAGGGAAGAAAGTAAGAGGGAAGGACTTTTGTGGGAGGAATAGAAATCTGGTGGTGTGTGGGCTAGAAAGAGAAGGGGCGAGAAGGTTAGAGAGGGAAGGGGCGAGGAAGTGAGAGAGAGAGAGAGAGAGAGAGAGAGTGTGTGTGTGTGTGTTACAAACAAGGCGTTGCAAGGATTAGTTTGTATCTCAGAGACCTTGAGGTCCATTCGAGGGAGATACTCGAAGTGGAAGGGGAGAGATTACAAAGTTTGCAAAATACTATCCACTTCCTTCTTCTTGAACTACTCTACTGAAGAACGTTTACAACTTCTGAGGGAAATTTGTTTCAGCTAGAATAAATGTTATATGTGAAAAAGTGTTCACAAATAGTAGTGCTGAGCCTTTTCAATTCTAACTTCCAGCCATGGTTGTGGGTTGTATTCATATTGAGGCTAAACATTTGCTATAATCCACATTGTCAAACACATTAAGTATTTTTTAAACTTGAATGAGCTGACCTTGTAGTCTGTGTGTTTCCAACGGAAAGGCAGCAAGTACTCTCAACTGGACCTCATAGTTTAGTCTTCTAATTGATGGAATAAGCTTTGTAGCCCTAGCTTCTACTCTTTCCAGTCGCGCTATATCTATTCTGAGTGCTGGAGACAAAAATTGAACAGCATACTCCGTTGTAAAGTGTAAGGACTATTTCCTTATTTCTATACATAAATTGCCTCTTAATATAGCCTAATAATTTCTTAGTTTTCTTTTCTATTTCAATGCACTGCTTGGAAAACATCTAAGGCCACTGCTGATCAGAACACCCAAATCCTTTTCCGAGTCAGTCACTTCCAGAGAGAGAGAGAGAGAGAGAGAGAGAGAGAGAGAGAAGGAAACGTTACTATCTTAAAGACTTTGCGGTCCATTCTCAGTTGATAGGGAGATATTGTGAAGTGCACTACACTCATTGCAGTGTGCAAAACACTATCTCCTCTCTTCTTGAACAACTACTAAAGAAGGAAAGAAAAATGTGTGCCAGGTAGAACATATATATGAACAGTTGCCACACATATTAGTACTGAACTACGTCAATTATAACTTCCAACAATGTGTGTGTCGTATTCCTATTGAGGGTAAGCAACTATAAGCACTTACATTTTTCGTCTTCAAACTCATTATATTTTTTAAAAACTTCAATTAGTTGATCTCGCAATCTACATGTTTTCAACAAAAAGATACTAAGACTTCTAAAGCAGGCTTCAGAGCTCAGTCCTTTTATTAAGCTTTGTAGCCCTAACTCGGACTCTTTCTAGTCGCTCTATGGAAGAGAGAGAGAGAGAGAGAGAAAGAGAGAGAGAGAGAGAGAGAGAGAGAGAGAGAGAGAGAGAACAAAAGTTGAAAGGAGGGAGGGGGAAGAGAAGGCAAGTTACTTTAATCAACTTGTGTGAGGTCCGCCTGAAATAACAATACTGCTTGAAAATACTCTCGTTTCTCATGGGGGTAGAAGAGAGTTACATATATACACAGATTACACAGACCTTGCGGTCCCTACTAGGTAGTCCGGACTTAATGCTAAAATATAATTTGCTACAAGTGGAAGGCAAGGATAGCAAAGAAGAAGGCTCTCTCCCCACCCACCTCTCCTTCGACCGTTAGTCGACATGAAATTAAGTTGGGGAAAGAAATCCCCCAGCAGAATATGAAAAACTTCTATTGGGAAATTTATAGTAAAGAACGAAGATGCGAAATATTATATACTACTGATGCATAACCTATGTATTTTTTTAACTATATTCCCACCTCCTCAAAATTAATGTCTAGACTTCTTTTGAATATGTCAATTGTCTTACATTGTACCACTTTCTCAGGCAATTTGTTCCACTCGATGACCACACTGTAGGTGAAGAAGTGCTTTGTGACATCGAGATTCGCCCTCCTGGTGTTTAATTTCATTCCATTACCCCGAGTTAATGAACTATTATCTATTTTGAAAAGTGAATCTACATCAATTTTGTCAATTCCCTTTAGTATCTTGAAACACTTGACCTCGCAATCTTTTTTTCTTAAGTTTTTTTTTTTTTTTTTTTTTTAGTCTTTCATGATAAGATTTATTTCTTAGTGACGAAATCAACTTTGTCGCTCTACGATGCACCGACTCGAGCTTCCCAATATCCTTGCTCAGATAAGGAGACCAAAATTGCACACCATATTCAAGATGGGGCCTCACTATGCTTTTAAATAAAGGTGCTATAATGTTCTCATTTTTATAAGTAAAATTTCTCTTAATATATCCCAATGCTCTATTAGCCTTGTTCGCAGCTGCTACACGTTGATCTGAGGTCTTTAGGATTTCAGATATAAGAACCACCAGGTCTTTAACTAATGCACTTGTTTCGATTGGCTGGCCTTTCATCTTGTATTCATATTTTTTGTTTTTATTACCTATTTGCAAGACTTGGCATTTGTCAACATTGAATGGCATCTGCCATTTTCCGACCACTCTACTATTTTATTTAAATCAGATTGCAGTTTATTTCTGTCTTCTTCGGTTAATACTGATTTTCCTATCTTTGTGTCATCAGCGAACTTTGAGATAGTATTATTTAGTTCAACATCGATGTCATTTATATAGATTAAAAACAAAACTGGCCCCAGGACTGATCCCTGAGGCACTCAGCTATAAACAGGCTCCCACTCAGATTCTACTCCATTTATCACAACTCTCTGTCTTCTGTTTGTCAGCCAGCTTTTTATCCGGGCATGACATTTATCCGGGCATGACATTTTCCTTTAATGCCCAACATTTCCAATTTCTTCAATAAATTTCCATGAATTATCTTATCGAATGCCTTTTGGAAATCTAAATAAATTATGTCTAATGATTTAGTAGAGTCGTTATATGTGAATAGTTTATTATAAAATTCTATCAAATTTGTTAGGCATGACTTACTGAATCTAAAGCCATGTTGGCTTTCTCTTATTAATTTGTTTGACTCCAGATAATCTACTATCTTGTCTCTCAGAATTGTTTCCATAATTTTTCCTATGATTGACGTTAAACTGATTGGTCTATAATGACTTCCTTATTGGCTTTATTTCTTTCTTAAATATTGGTGTGAATTTTGCAGTTTTCCAATCACTGCTATTTCTTCTTTCACGTTTTCAGAATTCTAGGGTGAATATTATCTGGCCCAGGGGTTTTATTAGTACTTAAATTGTTCAGCTTACATAGCACTTCACTTTTGATTATGGTAAAGTCTCCTATGTCATGCGTTGCTACGTTTGTTTCAGGAGTAGTGTTATGTTCTTCCTTAGTAAAGCGGTACAAAAATATTAATTAAGCAAATTAGCAATGTTTTTATCTCCTGTTACTGTCTGGTCATTATTTATTAATGGCCCTATTCCGTTTTTAATTTTTCTATTACCATTAACGTAACCGTAATGTTGCTTTGGATTTTTTACACTTTCCTTTACTATATAAATTTCGTAATTACGCATCTCTGTCCTAATTAATTTCTTTACTTTTGTTTCTACTTTGCTTGTATAGATAGCTGAAGTGTTCATTATTTTTGTAATTTTTAGTTAGTTTATATTTATTCCTTTCCCTTAGCGCCTTGCAAATATTCTGATCGAACCAGGGAGGCTTGTTTTGCCACTATTTACTTTAATTTTATTGAGTATGTATTTATTCTGAGCACTCATGAGTATATCTTTAAATTTTAAGTCACTGAGGGCTTTCCTAAGTTTGTTGTAATTTTTTGTTTTTAAATTTGTTATCTTCATTTCCTGTTTTTCAATAGTATATTTGCAATTTATGTCGATTCTAATGAGCTTGTGGTCGGAGGTGGATAGGTGCTCACCGACGTCAAGTTTATATATCAAGCTTTCATTTGTACTGATAATGTGATCTAGTATGTTTTTATCGCGTGTCGGTTCAGAAACACTTTGATGTAGAAAATTGTCTTGTATGAAATTAATCATTGTTCGCGAATTGTAAATATTTCCTGTCATAAGGCACCAGTCAATATTATGTAGATTATAGTCTCCGATTATTCGTTAGCATTGAGGGTTTGTTGCAATATTTCGCATAGGTGATTATCATCGACCTCATTTTGACTTGGAGGTCGGTATGCAGTAGTGATATTAATGTTTGAGTTTTTCATGTTTAATTTGACACCCTATTTCTTTATTATTATTTTTTGGGAGTGAAACTTCGGTTGGATTTAGTTGACATGCTACCCACATAGCCACTCCACCTCGAGATTTACCATTGCACCTGTCTTTATGACAAAATTTGTATGAGTCGATAAGGTATTTATAAATTAAATCTCTGTTTTTAAAATCGAGGTGAGTTTCTGTAACACTAATTACGTCTATTTTTTCTGTTAACGCAAGGCATTTTAGTTCATCTAACTTGTTCCTAATCAAACATGCATTGAAGGATAATACTTTTATTCTACTATACTCTTGATTGAGGGAGGTGAATGATTTTGGTATTGTTTCAGTTAGTCCTTTATTTTAGGCAACTGACGTCGGTCTGTTTTTGGTTTAAGAGTTCAAGGTCAAGGAGGGATTATTAACGGTCAATGGTTGGGTGCGATTATTTACGCTTGGCTGATATGGTGGGGGGGGGGGTAATTACCTTATTTGCGAGGGCTGAGTGCATGTTTTTAATGGTTAGCATGTTTTTAATGGGAAGCAGAGGGGGAGGGATGTCTTTAGGTCAATAATCCTCCAGATTAATCAGAAAAGGTAGTTTTCGACTTGGTGGAACATTCGTGGACTTTGTATACAGCTTTGCTCAAAATACCACTCATATATCTCACACCTGCTTCGGATAAATGAATACCATATATTTTACATAGGGACGATTTTCCTTGGAATTCTCTCCAATTTTCTACAAAGAGTACATTTTCTGTGTCACACATTTCTTTTACTGAATTATTGATTTCCTGTGTTCGACTATTACTACAGGAGCTCGTGTTCAACCTAGGGATGATTCCGTTTATCACACATGTTTCTGCCTTGTTTTTCATTATTTTGATAAGTTTTTTGTACTTACCTAGTATGTCTTTTATAGGGACCTCGAAGCAATCATTGGAGCCTACGTTTGCTACTGCACACGATCCTGTCGGTTTGGTAGAGAGAGAGAGAGATAGAGAGAGAGAGAGAGAGAGAGAGAGAGAGAGAGAGAGAGAGAGAGAGAGAGAGAGAGAGAGAGAGAGAGAGAGAGAGAGAGAGAGAGAGAGAGAGAGAGAGAGAGAGAGAGAGAGAGAGAGAGAGAGAGAGATACAGAGAGAGAGAGAGAGAGAGAGAGAGAGAGAGAGAGAGAGAGAGAGAGAGAGAGAGAGAGAGAGAGAGAGAGAGAAGAAGAAGAAGAAGAAGAAGAATCCCTTTATCCCACGAAAAGTACATGAGTTTTCTCATACAGATACATAATTTGTGTTTAAGCAATTGTGACCTTAAGTAATTTTTAAAAGACTTATTTGTTTTATTTTCTGTGTATGCAGGAGGCAAAAGTCAGGCTGCTTGTAACAAGTGTCTCCTCCAAAGCCAAAAGAGTGACGGAGAGCCAAATTCAAAAGGACATTGGGTCAAACTGCTTGGACACACAAACTTTAAAGCAGTATAAGTTATAGGATGAAGGAAAGATTGATTGAAGGAGAGAGTTCCAGAGTTCACTTGTTGAGTAGAAGGAAGACTGAGAAAAATTGCTAATTCTTGGTTTAGAGAGCTGGGCAGAATAGGAGAGGGATTGTGTTGAAAGGTGGGTGCTTCCCACTCGCCGTAAGGGAGTGGGTATGCACTTTTGAAAGCTCTAAAGAACACTAATTGTTGTAATAGTGATAGAAGAGTGAAAAATGTGCAATATTGTGGCGTTACATCTCTTAGATGTACTGGGCATTGGTACACTGGATTGGACAGTCATAGTCTAGAAATTTGCATCCTACTTGTGTATTTTTCCTTGGTAAATATATAATGTTGTTTTGTCGTGTGTCCCTAGTATATACGTCGTTTGCATCGGCAACTTTTATTAGCCAGCATGGAATATACAACTTATAAAGGTTGTATATAAACACATTGTATCGTAAATTATTGTGCTTTCTACCTTGAACCAGATTATTTTGTTTAAAAGGGAGTAGCTGAGTCACTCATTTTGCCTTAATCTAATGATACTTATGCTGCAAAATTTTGGAATTTCGTTATATTAGTTTTATTTACCATCCCTCATATTTTGTAAACAAAATAAACAATTAGTGTCCTTGTGCTTCTTTCTATGCTTGCACTTTTTAAAGAAGGTATTAAAGGATTCCAATTACCTTTTTATGAACTTCATTTGCATGCACACTAAAAGTCAGTGTTGAGTCCATGTACAGTATACCCCTAAGTCCTTCACACAACTTGACGGACTTGTATGATCATCACCATAACCATCGTATTATTTGGGATTTTTTATATGAAACGTGTTGAGGATATGAACATGCACTTAGTTTTACTGGCGTTGATCATTAAACTGTTAGTGTCAAAGTAATTATTTGCCTTCTCTAAAGAGTTTTCTACATTATTTATTAGTACATCTAAATTGGAGATGTGCCAGTATGAAGAAATTGGGCATCGTTTGGGTATTGCACTAGAATACAACCTTCTGCAATTTTATCTAGGTCATTGATAAATTCAGAACAATGTATTGGGCTCAATAGACCCCTGAGGAACCTCATAATGAATGTGTATGTTTGGGAGATATTATCTTTCCTTGTCTAACAGATTGAAGTCTACATGATAAATAATGTTTGAGGCAAGCTCGATCAATATTGTATTGTGACAATTTTGTCAAGAGCAAGCCATGATTTACACTGTCAAACGCTTTGGAAAGATCACATAATGATAGTTCTGATACCTTTCCGTTATCCATATTGTTGTATGTATATATACCTGTATATATATATATATATATATATATATATATATATATATATATATATATATATATATATTAGCGTAGTTTCAGTTGAAACAGAGTTTCTGAAACCATGTTGTGTTTTTGAACCATAGAGTATTATTCTAGAAATGCCATAAGCTGTTGAGTAACAAGTATTTTTGATAAATTTGGAAGAAGTTAAATAAGTCTATAATTGCTACCCTCAGTTATTTCGCCAGATTTATGAATTGGCACTACTGTATATGAGCATGCTTCTATAGTTGTGAAACTGGTCACTGACAATTGATATGTATATAATTATAGTTAAGATATTGAATATGGCTGGTAATTTATCTCGTATAATACTCAATGATATACCATCAGCAACTATTGCACTGTGTCTTTTAAATGTTTGTTCAACTCTGCGTAAGCAGAGTGGTATAGCGGACACAGATCCCGCCCGTATTATGTGCACCACCAGCGAGCTTGTCCGACCTCGTCCATCTGGAAACTCTTCCTAGACCATTTGATGGATTTTCACCAAACTTCACAGGTATATCCATTTGGTCAATGAGAAGGTCAGTCCAAAAGAAATTTTCAATTTAACATAAAGGTTAAGGTCAAAGATCGAGGTTAAAAATATGGTCAATATTTCATATTTTTTTGTTTTTACTGAAATGTCTTCATGTTCGCTATACAAGTTACTGGTAACCTTGATATTTTATTGACCAAAGTTTATATAAATATTCTAAAGGGAAAAGTCACAGGTCAAAATATGTTTTTTACTAGTATTTCTTATACTAACTGTTAGATTCTCACCAGGCTTACCATGTATATTCAGAATACCTAGGCCAAGGTCATACAAGAAACTAAACAATTCCATTTGAAATATCAAGGTCACAGGTCAAGGTCAAATATAAGATCAATATGCTAATTTCTTTATTGTTCATTCACATTTAACAAAATGTGGTGAGATAGTTGCACTTTAGATGAAAATTGAAATATTGAATTTTGAGACACATATATAGGTCAAGATAAAGATTGAAGGTCAAGGTTAACTATTATATTAATATAAATTAAAATAACTGATGAGTTTAATCAAATTAGGCAGAGTTATTTGATTTTCCAGGGCAACGTCAATGCAAAAAATATAATTTACTCTTACATAAAGGTCAAGGTCACAGGTCAACTTTAAATATTAATGTAAAAAGATTACTCACAAAATTCGGAAAGCTGGTTGTGTTAGTTGCTTATTATTTAGATAACATATTTATCCAATTTCATACAAATATTGTAATATTTAAGGTCAAGGTCGAAAGTAAAAACAAGAGTGTCCGTCATTTTCCCTAAGCTCCTCCTAGACTGTTAATGTCTTGTCACCAATTGTGCAGTAAAATTCAGTTGGTCAATGCGACGATAATCCAAATATATACACCGGTATATATTTTATTCAAAGGTTAAAGGTCAAGGTCATAGTATATATTCAATATTTCTTGTCTATAAGTTTTTATGCGAATTACACCATATTCATAACGCTAGTTAATGCTAACATTAGTGTTAAGCTGACTAAATTCTTGATAAGAATTCCAATTTCTAAGGCCAAAGGTCAAAATATGTTTTTTATTAGTATTTTATACTAACTGTACAATTTTCACTAGGCAAATCATGTATATTCAGGATACCTAGGCCAAGGTCATACAAGAATATGTATATTTCCATTTGATAGGTCAAGGTCACAGGTCAAGTTAAAAAATAAGGTAAATTTTCTCATTTCTTTACTATTAATACAAACTTCACAAAATTCGCTGAGACAGTTGTATTTTAAATGGAAATTATAATGTTAAATTTTCCGACATCACGCACCTACACCATGATATTCAAAACTGCTCTAAACCATCAAAAAATCCGAAAACTTCACTGTAGTGGACATATATTTCCTAACCATGCGGTTCGCACCACTCGTCACCCGCACATTCTCTCCACAGTTACTGGTCATGGTGAACACTGCCTCATCGCTTCACAATGCTCTTAACTAAGGTAGAACAGGCCAGCAAAGGTATTTGTGGGCGAAAATCCGGCGTCGCTTTGCCTGCTTGAAGGTTAACAAAGGTTTACGTATTGGCCGCAGGGAGCGATACTTGAGTCGGTTCAGCAGGGCGCGTGATATGGTTCTTACAGAGACATTGGAGAGTAGCTTAGTATTATATACTTTTATCTGTCTTTCTGTTAGCTTAGGGTTTTCTTCTGCCTGCCTTTTGATAATATGAAGAGTTCATGCAGAGATTTTGTGAGGGCGGCCAGAGGCTTTCTTGTGCGCGATATGTTAGGCCGGCCCGGCGTAACAAACTTTCTTGTCCAATGGTTGATGGTGCGCAGACATATTCTGGTCTGGGCAGCAATATCCTTATTTGAGCAACCTGCCTTGCTTAGTTCGGCTGTGGCTGCAATCTGAAAGTCACTCAGCCTCCTTCCTCAAGGCATAGTGGTGTGGGAAACTAAACTACAAGAGGCAGTGGCATGTGAAGGGGGCCATGTGGTCACTGTGTAGGCAGCAAAATAACATGGGAAACAAAGGCAGATTGATTTATGGCCAAAACGTTTTTTTGCGAGAACTCCCGCTCAACGACTTTATATATATATATATTGTATATATATATGGCACTCCAACCCATGTAATGGAAAATGTTCATAGTCTTTCTTCTATTCAATGGGTGAACTCTGGAACTCTCTCCCGTAATCGATCTTTCCTTCATCCTATGATTTAGACTGCTCAATACTTCCGTGTGTCCAGGCATTTTTACCCCAACAGCACGGATCACGTTGTTTCAAAATTCTATTCTTTACACCGGACCTAGAATTTGAAACTCTCTACCTAACCACTTAAAAAGCATAACAGATTTAAACATACTTAAAAAGAAGCTAAAGGAATATATTTTTGAGTTGTAGTAAAGATAGGCTATACGAAGGTATAACTATGTGCAATATAAGTATAAAAATATATCTCTGATGAATGTTATGTGTTGTCTAAAGAGTAAGATGATTTTATTTTCACTTATATAGATATTAAATTTTAGCTCATTCAACTTGTATTGTCTGTAACTTTTAATCTGTATCTTTTTCTACGATTAATATAACCATAGATAACAGGAGAACTGGATTTGACACGGGTCAGTGAAGTCGACCTGCAGCTGCAGTAACGGACCCAATTCTGTTTAGTTGAAGTGGTGCTCTCTGTTTAGATTTTGTGAAGTATTATAATTTTGCAATTATTAAAAATGCAAAATGCTTTGAAAGTGTCCATTTTGTAGGCGCTTTTAGTGCTAGCTGAGACAAATGTCCATACCAAGCTGTTGTGGTGAGCTATGTAGGGCAGGTTTCTCGATTCCCAAAACCACCACAGCTATAATATAGCTGTTGAAGTACCGGTACATACAGTAAGGTAAATAATGTCTAAAATATTAGAGTATTATTAGACAATAAGGCAAATGTCGCGAGACATTAGCGAGAATTTCTCATTTTAGCGAATGTCTATGTTAGCGCTGCAGGTGAACCCCGCGAGCTACGAAGCTCGTTTTGGTGTCATTTTGAAATTATTTTCTTCTAGTTTTCGGCTGAATACATTACATTTCATTCAGACACTTGCCTAATCAATCAGGAGTGCCTAAATGAGCCCTAATATGGCGGAAATAGGCGGAAAATGCCCGTACCAGTGTTAAAGCCTGTAGAATTGAGTGCGAGGGAGCGGGAGCACGACAGGGAGGCCACATTCCTTCCTTCAGCCAGTCGGCCGCTGCACTGAGGAATCTGAGTCATGCTCTCGCGAGATATACAGCGCTGCCAAAGGCAAATGTAGTGCGACATTAGCGATAATTGCTCATTTTAGCGAATGCCTATGGTAGCGCTGCGGGTGAAGCCCGCGAGCTACGAAGCTTGTTTTGGTGTAATTTTGAAGCTATTTTCTTCTAGTTTTTGGCTGAATACCGGCACATTTAATTTCATTCAGACACTCGCATAATCATTCAGGAGTGCCTGAATCAGCGGAAATATGGCCGCAGCCAAAGTGTTAAGGAAATGTACCACAGTTATTTTCATTTTTTTTTTATTTGTTATTTTTTTAGGTTTATAATTTTTCTATAATAATGATTATTACTGGAAATTAGTGTTGTTTTAGTCTTATGTTATTTAACCCTTAACTGGCGGCGCCCGGTTATAGCCGGGCGCCAATTTGCAGCAAGTTAGGAGCATTATTAAGGCTTTTAAAAGGTTAAAATCGATTGCAAATGGCTGGGAGCGCAGCGGGCCTCACATCCGACTCCCAGGGCCTACCGCCGCCCACTGACTCACCCTCCCTGTGTTCTCGAGAGGCCGGCAGTGTAGCCAGTAATGAGCGTAGCTGGAAAAAATATACCGCTATACGCTAAACTCCCATGTTACTGGTACCACTGTATGAGAACCACGAGTGCTACGTAGCTCGTTCTGGTCTCAGTTTGAAGCTTTTAGCACCTAGTATTTTGCTGAATACATTTCTTTTCATTCAGATACTTGATTTATCATTCAGGAGGGCCTGAATATGCCCAAATATGCCCAAAACTCCCCACTCGACAAGGGTTAAGAAGCCCTACTACTGATGTGCGAACAGCAGCAGTGGCAACTCTCAGGTTAGCTTAGGTCGTCATGTTAGGTTAATGCTTCCCTTGATAATGCGACTCGGCTAGGCTGCACTTGCGGCGGAAAGTAAACAAACCCACCTCCAATTTTGGGAGGCTTTAACTTGAAATAACTAAATATTAGAGGTGTGGGTCTATACAAGAAGGCTTCTTCATACTCCCCCACTAATTACGATTAGGTAAGCACCCGCTTCCTCCTCCGACGACAATAGTGTTACTAACCTTACCTGACAACCATAACTAACTTAAGGGCTGCCGCCCCCAGACCCCCGTTGGTCCTAAAGATGATGTAGAAGACGTCAAATAACTCAATATTACTGCGGGAGAGTAACAAACAAACCCAAAATCGCACATCGTAAGAAAATGGGTCAACAGAAAACGGTGAGGTACGAGGTTAAACTACTCGTCGGCGATAGCGTCGATGGACGTCTTCAAATATTGTTTAAAAATAGTAGATATTGCTAAAAAAAACTAAAACTTTGAAATGCACACATAAATATATCATACTTTAAGTAGGATCACTATTTTTCTTCATTATGTAAGCGCTTTTTTTAGTATGCGGGGAGTGTTACTGCTAATATTACTATGGCCGGAACCGGGTGCTCCCACAAAATCCCCAAAGAAATGTTCCCGAGAACGTTCGGCAACCAGGGGCAACAAGTGTGGTGCCTGTGCTGGCCTGCTGGTCGACAGAGAGGCTGCACCGTTGGAAGCCAGGTTTGAAGAGAACGATGGCGAGCAGGTGGAGGCCATTTACAGGTCCTTCACGGAGCTGTTGGACCGTGGCAAGCTCCTGGCTCCATCCTCCACTGCCATTGATGTCACGCTGGACATCTGTCATATCTGGAGGTTCCTGGTGATGGAGGAGACCAACCGGCACAAGCTGCTACAGTGTGACCTGCCCAGGAAGGTGTTCATTGAGGTGGTGAGCACCCTGTGAAGCGAGAACGCCCAGCTGACCGGGGCCTCCTGTTCTGAAGGACACAGCTTGGTGGACAAGCTCGTGCGACAAATGGCTGGCGCCCTTTTCAATCTGTTTGCCGTCAACATGGTGCGCGACATCATCAGTAATGTCCACGCTAAGTGCAATCCTGATGCTGCCACAGGGCTGACACAAGGTCACAAAATGACGACAATAGGCGCAAGCTCACAGGTGTGAAAAAGAGCTGTGTAAGTGGACTGTCAAAGCTATGTACAGTGATCTATTTGAAGAGTGATATAAAATTAGTAATTTTGTGTACATTGGCTTGCGTTTGTAAATCTGTCGACTAGAAATATAATAGTGTATGCTTGAAGTTGTACTTATATAGCCAGCCGTTATTATATAAATTCTCATGTTTGACTTGTATATTCCAGCGGTGCAAAGAAACAAGTGGACGGATTTAGATACCGCTTTCAGACATTAAAATAGACATTGAATTAGCTGACTTCACCGTGAGATTCATCAATTTATGGGGGTTGTGTGCCGATATTTTGAGGATTGAAGTTAAAGGTCCATTTTCCAGCTTTGGGTCCCTTACTGCAAAGTGGCCATTTTCGTGTCAAATCCAGTTCTCCTGTTATCTATGATATAACCCATTAGTATATCCCACGATTGATACATTTATGTAAAAAATATGCCATAAATTTCATGAAATGTCCATTGATTTCCCATTCTTTAAAGTACATATACTGTATATATATATATATGTACTCTGTGTGTCTCTGCATTAAATTATGCTTTATACATTCATGTCTGCTTAGGAGCCTTGTGGCTCAGCAGACTAGGTCATAATAGCATTATAATAACTATTGTGTTAAATACCTTGTATGAATGCATTATAATGAACAAAAATAAAAGAAGAAATAAGTCCCTTGAATTTGGCTCTCTGTCACTCTTTTGGCTCTATGGGAGACAATCGTTACAAGTAGCCTGTCTTTTGTCTCCGTCATACACATAGAACAATATATATATATATATGTCTATGTCTCTCTCTCTCTCTCTCTCTCTCTCTCTCTCTATCTTGATCTTTGCATGTATACAGTTTCCTTCTTTACTTATTGATATGTTGTGTCAGGTACGATGAAGCGATACTGCTGATATATGTAGACTTGCGTTGAAATACAAACTTTCCCCTTTTTTTTTTTTTTTAACTACCATATTTATTTTTTTATCTTCAGTACTATGGCTGGCCTTAAACAACTTATTTATATGTAGTATGTCCCACCCTCCCCAACACATACACACACACACACCTCCCCTTTCACACTTTCCTCCTCCCTGGAGTACCTTACCTCCTCCTCCTCCCCCTCCCCCCTACCCCTCCTCCTCTCCCACCCATTCCTCTACCTCCTACAACCCCCCTCCCTCTCTCCCATAACCACACACCCTACTAAATATTATATTACTATCGGCATGTAAACTTCTCCACTGGTCATATTGCGCCAACTATCCCCTCAATAACCATTATTGTAATAAGAATTTGAACCATGTAACTCATGTTTGTAAAATATTTGTATTACTATAATTCCATTATAACTTCGGTAGTTGGTAATATTAGTCACATTATGTATGTGACTCTTGTATTCAGCTAACTATGGCCTCAATAACCGTTGATGTAATGAAGAATGTGAAGTGTCCCTCATAGGATTGTAATATATTTGTGGTACTATTATTGCATAATAATTTATGTAGTTCGAAATATTAGTCACATCATGTATGTAATATTTGTATTCAGCTAACTATGATCTCAATAACCATTGATGTAAGAAAACATGAATGGTCTCCTCATATGATTGCACTAGTTTTGTAGTGCTATTATTTACCTGTCAATTAATAATTCAGTCATTTTTGATTTTATTTGTTTTTGTTTTTCATGAGCACGTAGGCCTATATACTGTACAGCACATGTGGCAATCAAATGAGGAAACTATAATAACACCAGACGACGATACTGTTATTACAATAGAATAATGGTTCTTTGAGCAGTATGTATTGCCTTACCAGTGGTTGTCCCCTTATTATTATTATTATTTTATTATTATTATTGAAATACCACAGGAACAAAAATTCCTGGGAGCGAAACTTCCACCCCCAACGAGATCCCTCTCTTTCTACCACCTCCCTCCACATGTTACACGTCTCGTTAATCACAGTCTTCTAATATACAAATCACATTTCCTTACCCCCTAACATTCTTGAAATACCCACTAGGTATATTCAATCTCACAATCACACGCTTACAAAAAAAATTACAAAACAAAGCCCTAAGATTCGCCACAAACCAAAGATACCCCTATACAATGACGACACAACAAATACACGAATACACAAACACACTACCATTAAATGTCCGACTCCATAGACAAGCAACACAAATATGGCACAAACTAGAACTATCACAAGACCCAACTCTAGAGAAAATTAAGGAATATTATGCACAACAACCAAATTTAAGATTCAACAATTGGTTTAAAAGCAGTCTAAATAAAATAAACACAGAAGATGAACCACAGCCAATTTATTAAAGGAAGACAAGAGGAAAAAAGAACAAGGAAAGAAAAAAGAAAATAAACAAACAAACACACAGTTTATGTTCAGCATATTAAGTGTTGGTTGACGACCGTTTGACTTCAATGTTCTCTTCGAGTGGTAGTCCCTGGAAACGAGTGCATTATTTGAAGCTTCATTCGGTGTTTAATCAATTCTTGACAATAATAATAATGATAATAATAACAATCACACCTTAGTTCCTTAGCTAGCTACCAAACAGCAAACATAAATAAAATACACCACTTGCTCCAACACACACACATATGTTTCAAACACACAACATAGCAAGGGGGTCTGCCCACCAACTGTTACTCTCCTACTTTCCTTCAAACTTTCCTCCTTTTCTCTTCCCTCTCCCCCCGTCTCCTTTCCCCCCTTAGACCCACCTAGGGTCAAAAAAAGGGAAAACAAACAGAAAAAGGGAAAAGGAAGGGGAAAAAAAACAGGAAAAAGGAAAAGGAAAAGAAAACAAAAATAGATACCAACCACGCAGACTATAATACGTTCGTTGTGTATGGGTGCGAGGCGATCTCAAGACACCTCAGCTCCCAGTGCACAACGAACCAGATCATGATTATGTCCGCCTGTATTAAATTATGTATTATGTTGATTTATACCATTGCCTATTTTTGTAATAATTGTATTCAGCTAACTATGATCTCAATAACCATTGATGTAATGAAAATATGAATAGTCTCCTCATACGATTGCACTAGTTCTGTAGTGCTATTATTTACAACCTGTCAATTAATAATTCAGTCACTACAAGCTTGCTTGCTTTTTTTTTTTTTTTTTTTTTTTTTTTTTTTTAATGAGATACGTATATACAGACCATGTGACAATTAAATGAGGAAACTATAATAACACATCTGAATAATGCCAACCTGATTTATAAACACAAATATGAATGTAACCAGACGACGATGCTGTTGTTTCAGTGGAATAATGGCTCTTTGAGCAGTATGTATCGCCTTACTAGTGGTTGTCCCCTCACAGGATGGGGGGCGCTGCTCAATAAACTCGCCCCTCGGGGCAAAATCAAAAAATCAAATCTCTCTCTATCTATATATATACAGAGATAGAGAGTAGGCTAATGATGTAGTATAATCCATTTTGCAGCCTTATCATCTGTTCATTTACCAGTACTCTAACTTTACCAACATCCCTAAGATAAATAAACATATACATTGATACTATACTAGCATGCAACGGATAAACTTACATCGATAAATTATTTGCAAGATGAACAAACATACATAAAGATAGCATGAAGATTAGGTGCGTATAAATGGAGAGAGAGAGAGAGAGAGAGAGAGAGAGAGAGAGAGAGCAGAGTAGCGCCAGTGATGATGGATATAGCCGCAGTCTAACTCGCTAAAGACTCACCGCCCAGGCTGCTGCATTATTTTATGTAACCCAAATGGGGCAGATTCTGCATAATTGATATCACTATTAGTTATTGTAGCATATATTAACTTAATGTAACAAAACACTATCTAACTTAACGTACCCCTATATATCCTGTTATATACAGTACTGTATTCGATACATGGATAATTACCGTAGGTATGTACTCAATCTTTAACTGTCTTGGTGGTATAATGGTTAAAGCGTGTAAGTTCTGAATGTGGTGTCCTGGGCTTGAATCCCCGGATGATCATATGCTTTTATAAATATCATTGGAGTTGTTGATGTTAAGAATGATATTAGTTAATATTAATCCTATAAGCTAACACGATATATTTATTCTACTTATCTTTAACTAACCTAATATAACCAAAACTAATTTTTATAATATAACCATACTTAAATTAGCTAACGTAATCTTGATTAATGTACTCTAGTCTATTATTTATCTATATTAATGTCAAAATCATAATAGAGAAAATCACAATAAAGCAGAATTGTGGGTGTGTACGGAGTCAGTTAGATGAGAATCAGTCTTCCACATGTACAGCCACGTTTCAAAGTCGTGTCTTACCTTAACAACTTCAACTTCCCTAATTGATAAAACACTAATATACTCCTCAACAAAACTAAGTACATTTTGCATATACTGTAGAGGCTGAGTTCGTGTGTTTAAAGTATGTTCTGATAATTTTCAGTGTATGATGATGCATCTTTTCTACATTCTCTGGCTATCATTAGTTAATTTTCTTCAGATTAGGAAGGAATTACAAGACTTACGTGTTAATTGCCAGGACTTACATGATCACTACACACCCTTCCCAATGTCTGTTATACCGGGGTCCATAACGAACATAATCACTACACACCCTTCCCAATGACTGTTATACCGGGGTCCATAACGAACATAATCACTACACACCCTTCCCAATAACTGTTATACAGGGGTCCATAACGAACATAATCACTACACACCCTTCCCAATGACTGTTATACCGGGGTCCATAACGAACATAATCACTACACACCCTTCCCAATGACTGTTATATCGGGGTCCATAACGAACATAATCACTACACACCCTTCCCAATGACTGTTATACCGGGGTCCATAACGAACATAATCCCTACACACCCTTCCCAATGACTGTTATACCGGGGTCCATTACGAACATAATCACTACACACGTTTCTGTTATACCGGGGCCCATAATAAACATAATCACTACACACCCTTCCCAATAACTGTTATACCGGGGTCCATCACGAACATAATCACTACACACGCTTCTGTTATACCGGGGCCCATAACGAACATAATCACTACACACCCTTCCCAATGACTGTTATACCGTGGTCCATCACGAACATAATTACAACACACCCTTCTGTTATACCGGGGTCCATCACGAACATAATCACTACACACCCTTCTGTTATACCGGGGTCCATAACGAACATAATCACTACACACCCTTCCCAATGACTGTTATACCGGGGTCCATCACGAACATAATCACTACACACGCTTCTGTTATACCGGGGCCCATAACGAACATAATCACTACACACCCTTCCCAATGACTGTTATACCGGGGTCCATAACGAACAAAATCACTACACACGCTTCTGTTATACCGGGGTCCATAACGAACATAATCACTACACACCCTTCTGTTATACCGGGGTCCATAACGAACATAATCACAACACACCCTTCTGTTATACCGGGGTCCATAACGAACATAATCACAACACACCCTTCTGTTATACCGGGGTCCAGAACGAACATAATCACTACACACCCTTCTGTTATACCGGGGTCCATAACGAACATAATCACAACACACCCTTCTGTTATACCGGGGTCCATAACAAACATAATCACAACACACCCTTCTGTTATACCGGGGTCCATAACAAACATAATCACTACACACCCTTCCCAATGACTGTTATACCGGGGTCCATAACAAACATAATCACTACACACCCTTCCCAATGACTGTTATACCAGGGTCCATAATGAACATAATCACTACACACCCTTCCCAATGACTGTTATACCGGGGTCCACAATGAACATAATCACTACACACCCTTCCCAATGACTGTTATACCGGGGTCCATAATGAACATAATCACAACACACCCTTCTGTTATACCGGGGTCCATAACGAACATAATCACCACACACCCTTCCCAATGACTGTTATACCAGGGTCCATAATGAACATAATCACTACACACCCTTCCCAATGACTGTTATACCGGGGTCCACAATGAACATAATCACTACACACCCTTCCCAATGACTGTTATACCGGGGTCCATAACGAACATAATCACAACACACCCTTCTGTTATACCGGGGTCCATAACGAACATAATCACCACACACCCTTCCCAATGACTGTTATACCGGGGTCCATAACGAACATAATCACAACACACCCTTCAGTTATACCGCTGTCCATAACGAACATAATCACAACACACCCTTCTGTTATACCGGGGTCCATAACGAACATAATAACTACACACCCTTCTGTTATACCGGGGTCCATAACGAACATAATCACTACACACCCTTCTGTTATACCGGGGTCCATAACGAACATAATCACTACACACCCTTCTGTTATACCGGGGTCCATAATGAACGTAATCACTACACACCCTTCTGTTATACCAGGGACCATAACGAACATTATCACTACACACCCTTCCCAATGACTGTTATACCGGGGCCCATAACGAACATAATCACTACACACCCTTCTGTTACACCGGGGCCCATAACAAACATAATCACTACACACCCTTCCCAATGATTGTTATACCGGGGTCCATAACGAACATAATCACTACACACCCTTCCCAATGACTGTTATAACGGGGTCCATAACGAACATAATCACTACACACCCTTCTGTTATACCGGGGCCCATAACGAACATGATCACTACACACCCTTCCCAATCACTATTATACCGGGGTCCATAACGAACATAATCACTACACACCCTTCTGTTATACCGGGGTCCATAACGAACATAATCACTACACACCCTTCCCAATGACTGTTATACCGGGGCCCATAACGAACATAATCACTACACACCCTTCCCAATGACAGTTATACCGGGGTCCATAACGAACATAATCACTACACACCCTTCCCAATGACTGTTATACCGGGGCCCATAACGAACATAATCACTACACACCCTTCCCAATGACAGTATACCGGGGTCCATAACGAACATAATCACTACACACCCTTCTGTTATACCGGGGCCCATAACAAACATAATCACTACACACCCTTCCCAATGACTGTTATACCGGGGTCCATAACGAACATAATCACTACACACCCTTCCCAATGACTGTTATACCGGGGTCCATAACGAACATAATCACTACACACCCTTCCCAATGACTGTTATCCCGGGGTCCATCACGAACATAATTACTACACACCCTTCTGTTATACCGGGGTCCATAACGAACATAATCACTTGTTACGACTGGGGTTCAAATATATCAGGGCTCTTATTCATTGGACTAGTTATGGCATAAATGTTACAACGGAAAGCGCTAGCTCCAACCTCTGATGTATATTCCCAGTGAACAAAGAACACAAATACTCTACAGAGTTCTATATGCAATAATAGGCTATCAAACTCTCAATAAATGTGCGTCTACTCTAGGCTTAATGTTATGTGAAAACAGCCTATTACTACCTATAACCGAAGGTGCTTGGTTATGGTATGCAAAGTAAGGTGGTAAGAGAAGTTACAGCTTACGTTACTTTAATCAATAAATGTCACTCCTGCATGAAAGAAAGTGCACTAAAGTCCTTCAACACTAACAAGGAATCTTCTTTAAATGTTAGATGCTATAAAGATGCTCGTATCGGAAATGGAACCCAAAAAGGCAGGCAGCGGAACAATGCTCGTGCAGGCTATGCACACAAAAAGGCAGAATATATATAATGCCGTCGGAGCCAAGAATATCCTAAACACAACAACAATAATAATAATCGCCACGACAATGCAGTATTCCTATCAACAAAAAGAGCCTAAGTCGTTTGTGTCTCAATACATCAAACTAGGCTGCGAAATGCTTGTGTAATCATAAATGGGTATGCATAAAAAGAGTAATTAGGTTAATATACTTAATGTCTACTATGATTGATAAAGTCTAGCTAGAGTCAATGATACGAGATACTGGTGCGCATGGCATGCCGCATAGCCTAGTGTAAATCACAAGTCTGTGCGTCAAATATTACGTTATAGGGAAGGGTAGCTCTCATGAGAAACCTTAATACCGAAGTATTAAGCGTTCTCCTGGCGTACCTCAAAGACAAACAATCGAGACTAGAACAGTGCAGAATGGTATAGGCAAAAAACCCTCATTCGTGCATGCTCTACTCTCAATGGCACACAGACTAGAATTTACTCAATCAACTCCAGTTCTCAGGTATGTCGTGCCGCTTTTAACTGAAGCCAGCACTCATAGGAAACAATACCTATAATATCAGACTCCTAGTCTAGCATTATCTAATCCAGCAGAACACTAATAACTAAAGGAAGCAGTACTAAACAATATAAATGCCAACCAATGCTTCGTGATCCACTTATCTTAACAACTAACATACATAGGCTATATCAGACCTTAACACACAATACAACTGGCCAGCATGAAGCTGATTTTGCAGAGTTAACCAGAGGGGATATAATGTTAATAAAAAGGTGGTGAAAGATATGGAAAATGAGAGAGATAGGCAGAGGAAAAGATTCTCAGGTACGGAGCGGGGACAGATAGCAAGGGAAAAAAGATGGGTGTGTTCTAGAAACCAGATCTGAGGGAGAGAGTGGCGAGGAACTGTATATATACTCGCACTAGCTCGAGCCGCGTGGGAAAACAGCGGTTACAAGTCATCTAACCACTAGCAAAGCTTACAGCATTGTAAGGGCCTCTCTCCACCAACCCCCGGGAGGCAGCCAGCCGTGACGTCATCGAGCGGGACAAAAAACACTGCGCGCCCCCTCTCACTCTGTTCTACTCCCTCTCTCTCTCCCAGATCCTATCATTACTAGTTAATGATAAAATATATACTTTACAATTAAATATATAAAGCCTTGACATGGGCGAAAACAAAGAGCCTTTCTGGACTGCCCATGACACGAGCTTTCATATGAAATAAAGCACACTCTAATACACAAACTGTAGCCCCATCCACTGCCCTGGCGATCCTAGCGAGTCACTGTAGGACAAGCCATGCGGTTCTAACGGAGTGGTTAACGTCACACACTACACACCCTTCTGTTATACCGGGGCCCATAACAAACATAATCACTGCACACCCTTCCCAATGACAGTTATACCGGGGTCCATAACGAACATAATCACTACACACCCTTCTGTTATACCGGGGTCCATAATGAACATAATCACAACACACCCTTCCCAATGACTGTTATACAGGGGTCCATAACGAACATAATCACAACACACCCTTCAGTTATACCGGGGTCCATAATGAACATAATCACTACACACCCTTCCCAATGACTGTTATACAGGGGTCCATAACGAACATGATCACAACACACCCTTCAGTTATACCGGGGTCCATAATGAACATAATCACAACACACCCTTCCCAATGACTGTTATACAGGGGTCCATAACGAACATAATCACAACACACCCTTCAGTTATACCGGGGTCCATAACGAACATAATCACTACACACCCTTCTGTAATACCGGGGTCCATAACGAACATAATCACAACACACCCTTCAGTTACACCGGGGTCCATAACGAACATAATCACTACACACCCTTCTGTTATACCGGGGTCCATAACGAACATAATCATAACACACCCTTCTGTTATACCGGGGTCCATAACGAACATAATCACTGCACACCCTTCCCAATGACTTATACCGGGGTCCATAACGAACATAATCACAACACACCCTTCTGTTATACCGGGGTCCATAACGAAGATAATCACAACACACCCTTCTGTTATACCGGGGTCCATAACGAACATAATCACTACACACCCTTCTGCTATACTGGGGTCCATAACGAACATAATCACTACACACCCTTCCCAATGATTGTTATACCGGGGTCCATAACGAACATAATCACTACACACGCTTCTGTTATACCGGGGTCCATAACGAACATAATCACTACACACCCTTCTGTTATACCGGGGTCCATAACGAACATAATCACAACACACCCTTCTGTTATACCGGGGTCCATAACGAACATAATCACAACACACCCTTCTGTTATACCGGGGTCCATAACGAACATAATCACTACACACCCTTCTGTTATACCGGGGTCCATAACGAACATAATCACTACACACCCTTCTGTTATACCGGGGTCCATAACAAACATAATCACAACACACCCTTCTGTTATACCGGGGTCCATAACAAACATAATCACTACACACCCTTCCCAATGACTGTTATACCAGGGTCCATAATAAACATAATCACTACACACCCTTCCCAATGACTGTTATACCGGGGTCCACAATGAACATAATCACTACACACCCTTCCCAATGACTGTTATACCGGGGTCCATAATGAACATAATCACAACACACCCTTCTGTTATACCGGGGTCCATAACGAACATAATCACTACACACCCTTCCCAATGACTGTTTTACCGGGGTCCATAACGAACATAATCACAACACACCCTTCAGTTATACCGGGGTCCATAACGAACATAATCACTACACACCCTTCTGTTATACCGGGGTCCATAACGAACATAATCACAACACACCCTTCCCAATGACTGTTATACCGGGGTCCATAACGAACATAATCACTACACACCATTCTGTTATACCGGGGTCCATAACGAACATAATCACTACACACCCTTCTGTTATACCGGGGTCCATAACGAACATAATCACTACACACCCTTCTGTTATACCGGGGTCCATAATGAACATAATCACTACACATCCTTCTGTTATACCAGGGACCATAACGAACATAATCACTACACACCCTTCCCAATGACTGTTATACCGGGGCCCATAACGAACATAATCACTACACACCCTTCTGTTATACCGGGGCCCATAACAAACATAATCACTACACACCCTTCCCAATGATTATTATACCGGGGTCCATAACGAACATAATCACTACACACCCTTCCCAATGACTGTTGTAACGGGGTCCATAACGAACATAATCACTACACACCCTTCTGTTATACCGGGGCCCATAACGAACATAATCACTACACACCCTTCCCAATGACTATTATACCGGGGTCCATAACGAACATAATCACTACACACCCTTCTGTTATACCGGGGTCCATAACGAACATAATCATTACACACCCTTCCCAATGACTGTTATACCGGGGCCCATAACGAACATAATCACTACACACCCTTCCCAATGACAGTTATACCGGGGTCCATAACGAACATAATCACTACACACCCTTCCCAATGACTGTTATACCGGGGCCCATAACGAACATAATCACTACACACCCTTCCCAATGACAGTTATACCGGGGTCCATAACAAACATAATCACTACACACCCTTCTGTTATACCGGGGCCCATAACAAACAAAATCACTACACACCCTTCCCAATGACTGTTATACCGGGGTCCATAACGAACATAATCACTACACACCCTTCCCAATGACTGTTATACCGGGGCCCATAACGAACATAATCACTACACACCCTTCCCAATGACAGTTATACCGGGGTCCATAACGAACATAATCACTACACACCCTTCCCAATGACTGTTATACCGGGGCCCATAACGAACATAATCACTACACACCCTTCCCAATGACAGTTATACCGGGGTCCATAACGAACATAATCACTACACACCCTTCCCAATGACTGTTATCCCGGGGTCCATCACGAACATAATTACTACACACCCTTCTGTTATACCGGGGTCCATAACGAACATAATCACTACACACCCTTCTGTTATACCGGGGCCCATAACAAACATAATCACTGCACACCCTTCCCAATGACAGTTATACCGGGGTCCATAACGAACATAATCACTACACACCCTTCTGTTATACCGGGGTCCATAATGAACATAATCACAACACACCCTTCCCAATGACTGTTATACAGGGGTCCATAACGAACATAATCACAACACACCCTTCAGTTATACCGGGGTCCATAATGAACATAATCACTACACACCCTTCCCAATGACTGTTATACCGGGGTCCATAACGAACATGATCACAACACACCCTTCAGTTATACCGGGGTCCATAATGAACATAATCACAACACAACCTTCCCAATGACTGTTATACAGGGGTCCATAACGAACATAATCACAACACACCCTTCAGTTATACCGGGGTCCATAACGAACATAATCACTACACACCTTTCTGTAATACCGGGGTCCATAACGAACATAATCACAACACACCCTTCAGTTACACCGGGGTCCATAACGAACATAATCACTACACACCCTTCTGTTATACTGGGGTCCATAACGAACATAATCATAACACACCCTTCTGTTATACCGGGGTCCATAACGAACATAATCACTACACACCCTTCCCAAGACTGTTATACCGGGGTCCATAACGAACATAATCACAACACACCCTTCTGTTATACCGGGGTCCATAACGAAGATAATCACAACACACCCTTCTGTTATACCGGGGTCCATAACGAACATAATCACTACACACCCTTCTGTTATACCGGGGTCCATAACGAATATAATCACTACACACCCTTCTGTTATATCGGGGTCCATAACGAACATAATCACAACACACCCTTCTGTTATACCGGGGTCCATAACGCACATAATCACTACACACCCATCTGTTATACCGGGGTCCATAATGAACATAATCACTACACACCCTTCTGTTATACTGGGGTCCATAACGAACATAATCACTACACACCCATCTGTTATACCGGGGTCCATAACGAACATAATCACAACACACCCTTCTGTTATACCGGGGTCCATAATGAACATAATCATACCACCCCTTCCCAAGACGGTTTTATACCGGGGTCCATAAAGAACATAATCACTACACACCCTTCTGTTATACCGGGGTCCATAACGAACATAATCACTACACATCCTTCCCAATGACTGTTATACCGGGGCCCATAACAAACATAATCACTACACACCCTTCCCAAAGACTGTTATACCAGGGTCCATAATCACTACACACCCTTCCCAATGACTGTTATACCGGGGTCCATAACGAACATAATCACTACACACCCTTCTGTTATACTGGGGTCCATAACGAACATAATCACTACACACCCTTCTGTTATACCAGGGTCCATAACAAACATAATCACAACACACCCTTCTGTTATACCGGGGTCCATAATGAACATAATCACTACACACCCTTCCCAAAGACTGTTATACCGGGGTCCATAACGAACATAATCACTACACACCCTTCCCAAAGACTGTTATACCGGGGTCCATAATCACTACACACCCTTCCCAAAGACTGTTATACCGGGGTCCATAATCACTACACACCCTTCCCAATGACTGTTATACCGGGGTCCATAACGAACATAATCACTACACATCCTTCTGTAATACCGGGGTCCATAATGAACATAATCACTACACACCCTTCCCAAAGACTGTTATACCGGGGTCCATAACGAACTACACACCCTTCCCAATGACTGTTATACCGGGGCCCATAACGAACATAATCACTGCACACCCTTCCCAATGACTGTTATACCGGGGTCCATAACGAACATAATCACTACACACCCTTCCCATGACTGTTCTATACCGGGGTCCATAACGAACATAATCACTACACACCCTTCTGTTATACCGGGGTCCATAACGAACATAATCACTACACACCCTTCCCAATGACTGTTATACCGGGGTCCATAACGAACATAATCACTACACACCCTTCTGTTATACCGGGGTCCATAACGAACATAATCACAACACACCCTTCTGTTATACCTTGGTCCATAATGAACATAATCACTACACACCCTTCCCAATGACTGTTATACCGGGGTCCATAAAGAACATAATCACTACACACCCTTCTGTTATACCGGGGTCCATAACGAACATAATCACTACACATCCTTCCCAATGACTGTTATACCGGGGCCCATAACGAACATAATCTCTACACACCCTTCTGTTATACCGGGGTCCATAATGAACATAATCACTACACACCCTTCCCAATGGCTGTTATACCGGGGCCCATAACGAACATAATCACTACACACCCTTCCCAAAGACTGTTATACCAGGGTCCATAATCACTACACACCCTTCCCAATGACTGTTATGCCGGGGTCCATAACGAACATAATCACTACACACCCTTCTGTTATACTGGGGTCCATAACGAACATAATCACTACACACCCTTCTGTTATGCCGGGGTCCATAACGAACATAATCACAACACACCCTTCTGTTATACCGGGGTCCATAATGAACATAATCACTACACACCCTTCCCAAAGACTGTTATACTGGGGTCCATAACGAACATAATCACTACACACACTTCTGTAATACCGGGGTCCATAATGAACATAATCACTACACCCTTCCCAAAGACTGTTCTTATACCGGGGTCCATAATCACTACACACCCTTCCCAATGACTGTTATACCGGGGTCCATAACGAACATAATCACTACACACCCTTCTGTAATACCGGGGTCCATAATGAACATAATCACTACACACCCTTCCCAAAGACTGTTATACCGGGGTCCATAATCACTACACACCCTTCCCAATGACTGTTATACCGGGGCCCATAACGAACATAATCACTGCGCCCACCCTTCCCAATGACTGTTATACTGGGGTCCATAACGAACATAATCACTACACACCCTTCCCAATGACTGTTATACCGGGGTCCATAACGAACATAATCACTACACACCCTTCTGTTATACCGGGGTCCATAACGAACATAATCACTACACACCCTTCTGTTATACCGGGGTCCATAACGAACATAATCACTACACACCCTTCCCAATGACTGTTATACAGGGGTCCATAACGAACATGATCACATCACACCCTTCAGTTATACCGGGGTCCATAATGAACATAATCACAACACACCCTTCCCAATGACTGTTATACAGGGGGTTCCAGTTATACCGGGGTCCATAACGAACATAATCACTACACACCCTTCTGTAATACCGGGGTCCATAACGAACATAATCACAACACACCCTTCAGTTACACCGGGGTCCATAACGAACATAATCACTACACACCCTTCTGTTATACCGGGGTCCATAACGAACATAATCATAACACACCTATACTGGGGTCCATAACGAACATAATCACTACACACCCTTCTGTTATACCGGGGTCCATAACGAACATAATCACTACACACCCTTCTGTTATATCGGGGTCCATAACGAACATAATCACAACACACCCTTCTGTTATACCGGGGTCCATAACGAACATAATCACTACACACCCATCTGTTATACCGGGGTCCATAATGAACATAATCACTACACACCCTTCTGTTATACTGGGGTCCATAACGAACATAATCACTACACACCCATCTGTTATACCGGGGTCCATAACGAACATAATCACAACACACCCTTCTGTTATACCGGGGTCCATAATGAACATAATCACTATACACCCTTCCCAATGACTGTTATACCGGGGTCCATAAAGAACATAATCACTACACACCCTTCTGTTATACCGGGGTCCATAACGAACATAATCACTACACATCCTTCCCAATGACTGTTATACCGGGGCCCATAACGAACATAATCACTACACACCCTTCTGTTATACCGGGGTCCATAATGAACATAATCACTACACACCCTTCCCAATGGTTGTCATACCGGGGCCCATAACGAACATAATCACTACACACCCTTCCCAAAGACTGTTATACCCGGGTCCATAATCACTACACATCCTTCCCAATGACTGTTATACCGGGGTCCATAACGAACATAATCACTACACACCCTTCTGTTATACTGGGGTCCATAACGAACATAATCACTACACACCCTTCTGTTATACCAGGGTCCATAACGAACATAATCACAATACACCCTTCTGTTATACCGGGGTCCATAATGAACATAATCACTACACACGCTTCCCAAAGACTGTTATACCGGGGTCCATAACGAACATAATCACTACACACACTTCTGTAATACCGGGGTCCATAATGAACATAATCACTACACACCCTTCCCAAAGACTGTTATACCGGGGTCCATAATCACTACACACCCTTCCCAATGACTGTTATACCGGGGTCCATAACGAACATAATCACTACACACCCTTCTGTAATACCGGGGTCCATAATGAACATAATCACTACACACCCTTCCCAAAGACTGTTATACCGGGGTCCATAATCACTACACACCCTTCCCAATGACTGTTATACCGGGGCCCATAACGAACATAATCACTGCACACCCTTCCCAATGACTGTTATACCGGGGTCCATAACGAACATAATCACTACACACCCTTCCCAATGACTGTTATACCGGGGTCCATAACGAACATAATCACTACACACCCTTCTGTTATACCGGGGTCCATAACGAACATAATCACTACACACCTTTCTGTTATACCGGGGTCCATAACGAACATAATCACTACACACCCTTCCCAATGACTGTTATACCGGGGTCCATAACGAACATAATCACTACACACCCTTCTGTTATACCGGGGTCCATAACGAACATAATCACAACACACCCTTCTGTTATACCGGGGTCCATAATGAACATAATCACTACACACCCTTCCCAATGACTGTTATACCGGGGTCCATAAAGAACATAATCACTACACACCCTTCTGTTATACCGGGGTCCATAACGAACATAATCACTACACATCCTTCCCAATGACTGTTATACCGGGGCCCATAACGAACATAATCACTACACACCCTTCTGTTATACCGGGGTCCATAATGAACATAATAACTACACACCCTTCCCAATGGCTGTTATACCGGGGCCCATAACGAACATAATCACTACACACCCTTCCCAAAGACTGTTATACCAGGGTCCATAATCACTACACATCCTTCCCAATGACTGTTATGCCGGGGTCCATAACGAACATAATCACTACACACCCTTCTGTTATACTGGGGTCCATAACGAACATAATCACTACACACCCTTCTGTTATGCCGGGGTCCATAACGAACATAATCACAACACACCCTTCTGTTATACCGGGGTCCATAATTAACATAATCACTACACACCCTTCCCAAAGACTGTTATACCGGGGTCCATAACGAACATAATCACTACACACACTTCTGTAATACCGGGGTCCATAATGAACATAATCACTACACACCCTTCCCAAAGACTGTTATACCGGGGTCCATAATCACTACACACCCTTCCCAATGACTGTTATACCGGGGTCCATAACGAACATAATCACTACACACCCTTCTGTAATACCGGGGTCCATAATGAACATAATCACTACACACCCTTCCCAAAGACTGTTATACCGGGGTCCATAATCACTACACACCCTTCCCAATGACTGTTATACCGGGGCCCATAACGAACATAATCACTGCACACCCTTCCCAATGACTGTTATACCGGGGTCCATAACGAACATAATCACTACACACCCTTCCCAATGACTGTTATACCGGGGTCCATAACGAACATAATCACTACACACCCTTCCCAATGACTGTTATACCGGGGTCCATAACGAACATAATCACTACACACCCTTCCCAATGACTGTTATACCGGGGTCCATAACGAACATAATCACTACACACCCTTCTGTTATACCGGGGTCCATAACGAACATAATCACTACACACCCTTCTGTTATACCGGGGTCCATAACGAACATAATCACTACACACCCTTCCCAATGACTGTTATACCGGGGTCCATAACGAACATAATCACTACACACCCTTCCGTTATACCGGGGTCCATAACGAACATCATCACTACACACCCTTCTGTTATGCCGGGTCCATAGCGAACATAATCACTACACACCCTTCCCAATGGCTGTTATACCGAGGCCCAGGGCGGACATGATCACTGTACACCCCTCTTCTTGGAGAATTGTAGGCCACACTTGCTTTTATAGGTAAAATTGCCAAGATATAAGCCTGGAAAAATTACTGTGGCAAGAGTGCTATATCTCACCATAATAACAAAGCAATATATAGTACGAACAAAGTAAATAGTCGTATGCACTTCAGATATCATTACAAAATTATAACTCCTAAAATTCCCCTCGAACTATATATATATATATATTATTCTAGGACGAATCTGGTCTTTGTGGGTCTGACTCAACAGGAAGAATTACAAGTAAGTGGTGTAAGATATGACTATGCCCAAGGATTCGAGTTAAACAAATAGTACAAAACAGTATTTTATTCACAGGAGAGAATAACACAATACAAACACATGCAGCATCAATTAACAATAGTACACAAGTAACAAAACAACATATTTGAGTCGTGAGGTATATCTGTAGCTTACACGTGGCTTGAAACTACGCCTGGTAAATTTACTCGAACACGTGGCGAACGCTATTTTACAGCATTAATTCAACACATGGACTCTTAGGTTCAATATACACTTAAAGTTATTAAGCGAATATTTACTCTGAATGATTACTACTAATGAAAATGGTAATTTACGTATTTATCTATTGAGTATTGTTCACACGTGTGGCGAGGATCCTCTCACACAGCACTTCAAGACAAAGTAGAAAGGAAAGCCTTCCGTCTCATTAACTCACGTCCACTCACCAATTTTCTGTAGTCTCTCTGTTTGCCGCAATGTTGCATCTCTCTCACTATTCTACCGCTATTACAACAGGCTAATCAGTGTTCCTCAGAGCTCTCTGAGTGTATACCACCCCCTCTTCGTAGCACCCGTCTTGCAACACAATCCCACCCCTACTCTGTGCAATTCTCAAACCCAAGAGTGAAATATTATTCTCAAACTTTCTTCTATTCAACAGCTGGGCTCTGGAACTCTCTCCCAGAATCATTTTTTTCCTCTTCCTATGACTTAAATTGCTTCAAACTCTGTGTGTCCATTCATTTTGACTTGAACGTCCCTTGATTTTGGCCATGTCACTCTTTCAACCCTGGTGGAGGTACTCGCCACAGGCAGTTCTGCCTTTTGTCTCCCTCGCATAGAAACAAAAATAAAAGAAGGTAAATTTCTACTATTCAAGGATCTCACGACTTGGATATTTACACACTATACTAGTTTCTCATTCTTTGCTTTTTTTTCTCGTCTCGAGTTTGACTATATTCTCTGTTCTAGCACGGCCTGTCCTTTATAGACATAGTTTTCTTTCACAGGAATAATTATCATGAATGATCATAATTAAATGTTTCACAGGTGTTGGAATGGTGAAGTTAACTAATTATATTATACTCTCAACGATGTCGGCACGGAAAGGGTCTGATCGTGGTATGTATAGTATATAATAATAATCAGGCAAGGATAGGGGATGTGTTGTGTCACCTGAAGGGTTTATGCACTTCAGCAAAATAGGAAATCTGTAAAAAGAGACAGATTTACACTAATTCAGACATGATATATTTTCATGGTGTCGAGGGCGGAGAAACAGAACTTCTTGTATCTTGGCGAGTTTGTGTGGCATCACGGATGGGTTTCTCGCTGCGCACAGGAACCGGGTGTTTTCTTGCTTCTATGTTCTTAGACATGAAGGGGAAAGATATCGAACTGCAATCCCAAGGAGGTCTCGGACAACTCCTAGCAGCAGACACTGTAGAGGTGATACTCAGGACCGAGAGGTTACACTGGTTGGTCGCACAAGTCACTATTTTAGCATCGAGCATAGAATTGATCATAGTAACAGACTTAGGAGGAGACCTAGTTTCGGACTTAGGGGTACTTCACACAGTCAGGAATGCGAGCTAGAATCACTAGGAGTAGCTGAAAATTCGGATTCTTGGGCCTATTTGCGGTGAAAATTGATGACTCCTAGTGACTCTAGCGATATCCTAGTGATTCCTGTTGACTCCAAACCAGTCCCGGCCGATTGGCCTTGTCTGACAAAATGTTCACCGTGTTTAAGGTTCTCGCCGCAAATTGGACCATTCCCAGTGATTCCCAGCGATCCCCAGTGATTCCCCATTGACTCCCAGTGATTCCTGGTGATTCTGGTGAGAACTGAAACTGAAATTGAAACCTGTCCGCGAATCAGATACAAATCACCGAGAATCACCAGGACTCACTGGGAGTTACTGGGGAATCACTGGGGATCACTGGGAATCAACTGGGAGTCACTAGGAATGGTCCGATTCGTGGCGAGAACTTTAAACACGGTGAACATTTTGTCGGACAGGGCCAATCGCCCGCGAGTGGTTTGGAGTCACTGGGAGTCTAACAGGAATAACTAGGATATCGCTAGAGTCACTAGGAGTAATCGATTTTTCACAGCGAATAGGCCCAGGAATCCGAATTTTCAGATTCTAGCTCGCATTCCTGACTGTGTGAAGTACCCTTTAATAAATTATATTATTCATATAAACCTGTAATACTTCTCACGTGAAAGTATAATATACAGTATACGGGTAGTTAACTTTTCTTGGTCAAACAATATAAATAGGCCTAGTATTAACCTGTGTAAGTACAATTTCCCAGAAGACATTGTATTCACCCAGTGATTGTGTGTAGAGAAGGAAATTACGGTAGATGAGGTAATTAAATAATGTGAACAATGTATGGTCAATGTTACAATACCCTACTTGTAGTCTACAAGTTCTGCAACTTCCCTTACCTAACATCACGAGAATGGTGGATACGTGTTTGTATGTGTTTTGAAATGTCAAGTTCGTTTGGTGGTGGACAGTGGAGTTTGGATTACTACTTCGAGGGGCGTTGTAGTCGCCGGGGTAAACTTTGAGCCAGCATAATCATGGCTTGGTTGTTTAGGTGCCGTTGTAGTCGCCGGTTAATAATCTAGAAGTTCTGCAACTCCCCTGACCTAACTTAAGCAAACTAACACAACCTATAAGTGTTACCAATATTAGGTAATCGTGTGAAATATTACAGAACTCGGTAACGAATGAAAAGAAGAAGGTGGGAAGCATAAACTATTAGTCTTGTGTAGTTTCGTGTGCAATGAATGAAGAAAGTTACCAACACATATTTTTAATATCAGTATGGTACCCCATCACTAAAAATATATGTTGGGTATTTTTGTTCTAATAACTTGTGTCATTATTAACGAAAAAGCAAGATTGCCGGAATTTTCCGCCACAAAGTAATATTTTGCCATAATTCAGCCAAATAGCAACCTGTTTGGGCCATTGAAAGTTCTAAGATAGGGATTTTGGCCATGAGCTTTAATTTCTTACACAATCTAAGAATTAAATGTTAAGCCTAATTTGCATAAATCCAAGATGGCCACCTAAAATACCACAATTTCTCATAGCATTGGTCTCAAATGGGATATGTAGGTCATTTGAAATTCTTAATTGGTGTTTTAAGCATTAACTTTTTATTTATTGTCTATTCCCTTTCCAATGGCTTTACATCAACTGCCCTAACTTTGCCCTGTATGATTATCAAATACACACTATTTATAGTGAGTCTCCATCAGGAAGATATACCTTGGGCAGTTTCTCTCGCTCCGCCTGTTTATTGCAGAATAGCTTCCATCGTAGATCAGCAACTTGGCAATAGGGTGTGTTCTGGTCGTATTGTTAACAAACAAATTGTTCAAGTTTATCCTCAACTTCCAGTGAAGGCACATCAGTTTTCCCCAGTTCCCGGAAGGGGTGCTTGATGTCATCAGAAGCTGACTGCAGGGTCTTCCAGCATGATATTTTGCTCTGTCATGCAAATCTGCCTGTCACATCTGCTCCTGTGAATGCATGAAAGCCTGGCAGTTCTTCTGCTGTCATCTCCCCAATGCTTTCATATATTTGTTTTATGGAAATCCTTCTTCTTGAGCCTCCAGTTCTTGTAATGAAGTTGGTTTCTGCAGATAGTTGGGGATATCTCCTGAGGCTTAAGACTAAAACATCTGTATCAGGGGACTGAATATCTTGTGTGGTGATTCCTCTCTCTGCAGCATCTTTCGTGTGTAGAAGAATTTTGGTGTCCGCCTCTTCATGTGAGCTGAATAGATGTTTAGTTGACAGGATCTCAGCATTTGTGACCACATAATCTCGATATGCCACAACAATAGCTTGCTGTGAGCCAGTGTATTTGTCAATTATTTTCTGAGCCAGATATGATTTTAACTCATCCTTTGTATGGATGTCTGAGAGGAACTTCTTCATAGGTACATTTTTCAAAGGGGTGCTATCACAAACAGAGTACCAAACTGTCTTCTGGCCACCTGCACGTCTCTTGCGGGTTTTCTCCTTGAGTGAATCCGGGAGATCATATCGGTCATATATGATATGCACTTCATCATAGGTAGAGGATTTCTTTTGTAAAATGTCGCAGAAGTGGGTAGCTAAGTCAGAACAGGTTCTTACCCATTCGGGCTTCCCCATTTCTTGGACCAGTGCCATTCTATCAATAACTGCACAGGTCATAGTCTTCTCTTGTCTCTGGGATACACTGTTTGGGTCACCATCAATCCTTTGGTCTGCACCTTCTTTTGCTGTTGCTTCCAAGGTGTGCATTAGCTTGCTTTTCTCAGCCATAGGGAGAAGCTCACCACTGTTGTCAAACAGAGAACTTGGATGGGAAGAAAATTCATATTTGCCCAGAACTTCTCGAACATCAATCTCAGCCTGTGACCTTTTCACTATTTAGCAGTGTGCAAAGAGGTTTCTCTCACCCCTGACCTGACCTGTGATCCAACTTTGTGTGTCAATGTCTAGTTTGCTTGTTTCCAGGTGTGAAGGTTCAGGTGTTTCATCGGTGCCCAAAGGTTGATCTTTCCCACACTATGGCAAGGTTTTTCGGATACTATACTGGACCGACCATCAGAATGTTTTCCCTAAATTATGACATTCTCAGCCTTATTGTATTATTATTCACATAATTTAATGCATAAAGAGCAAGTCAGTGCACAAGGAAACATCATTCAATGAAATAGTGAATGGTATATGTGTAGAAAGCATTTCAAATGGCTATTCTGAGCCCCCAGTTAAAGAGTTCGGGTTAAGTCACACCAATGATGAATTAAAGCTCCTTAGTGGTTGAGAAAAATATCCCAACATGTATTTTTGAACACCTTACATGTTAGAGAAATAAATGGTACATGTTGGGAAATTTCTTCATCAATTGCACACAAAGCTATTTTTTGTGACGCATGACCCTACACTATATCCACTATTTAGACAATAGTTTAAATATATTTGTTTCGTAAAGTATAGTAAGCATTGATATCATGACCTTACGGTACATAATAATACAGAATTATCGTATTATATTAATGTCTGTAATGATGTCTGAATACAGTCATTGTACTTAATGATGATATTAGAGGACTGTAGTTATAGCCTACAAGAGACATACTTGAGGAAAAATTAATTTCAGTTATGGGGTCAAACACACAATGGGGGCCATGCCTGGCATACTCGAATCTCATTCCTAACAAATCCCAGTGATGCTCGGTGACTCCCAGTGACTCCTATCTAATTCCCAGTGATTCCTATATTACTCCTATCGACTCGTATATTACAGTAATCCGAAATTTTCAAATGTTCAATAACTCGCACTTCATCATTCCTGGTTTTATCCAGGTGATTCCTGGTGATTCCCAGTGACTCCCAGTGATTCGCAGGTACACTCCCACTGGTTCCTACGGTGTTGTGAGTCCACGGGGAATTGCAGACATTCGCGGTGTATTCCCAGGAATCACCAGGAATCATTACTCCTAGTGATTCTAGCTCGCATTCCTGACTGTGTGAAGTACCCCTTAGTATTGGATCCAGTCAAGTGACCTGGAGGATGAGCTTCGAGGCTCGTGTGGGAGAAGGGGCTTCTCTCCATTTTCCTGCCATAGTCACGACTCTAACTGGTTGATCAGGATTTCCTAAAGCAGCAAGGGCATGGAAGGCTTCCCTTTCTCTTTGTTGGTTCTGATGATAGAGCACCTAGGTGTGAAGAGGGGGTCTGACCAGAACCCTGCTGCCAGGAAATACTCCCTACGGAAGGCTTGTGGGTGGTTCATACGTCCTTTAACGCTTTCGTTATTGTTGGTGGTGTTATTACTTGTGGTGGCTTCTGTTGTTATGATAGTTACAGGGGTTGTTTCTGTTGCCACTAATTTAGCACTGGGCATGATAATAAAGATATAAAAACATTAATGCGAATCACTCATCCACAGCAATAGTCCCAAGTTGATACCTTGGTAAATGAACAGTTTGAATGCAGTCAACCATTAGAGAGCTACTTCTTTGTATATAATTTCAGGGTAGGTGTGGTGGAGTGGTCTTGCTACTGAGTCCCGAGTTCAAATCCCGATGTGTCATTGGTTAGATATTGTTGGGGTGGAAAAAGTGCTGTATCTAGTTTCTTTGCTTTACCACAAGACATACAGTAGACATACCATAAAAACACCCTTGCGGTTTCCAAAATAATAGCATTGTATGAATACTCCCATTTTCAATATATGCTATGGGGATAGTAACAAATGAGTGAGAAAGCCAATAAGTTGTGTGAGAGAGATAAGTCTGAGATTACGTGAGGCTCCGAGGAGTTGAAATTACACCTTACCACAAGGAGACTAGTTTGTTTGCCACTTGAACATCTTATAGGTAGTGACCTTGTTATTGTGAGAAGTGTATTGTTTTGTTATGGTTTCTTACTAATATGGGTCTATTGAGAAAATTAAGCTTGGTTGCCAGATCGGCAACCTAGGGGAAATCCCGTAATTTTTAAAAATCCAAAATGGCCGCCTCGAATGGCGTGGAGTATTACTGTTTAACAAACTAACTTACAATCGCATGTGATCTGTGTTTTCCATATAATTTTTGACCTGAGGAAACAATATCTAGATTTTGTTTTGTGATTTGGGAGCAAATTCAGGGATTAAATAAATTTCAAGAAAATAGTAGTGTCACGTAAATAGTAGTATCACGTTTGTTCATTATATTCCATCAAATTACTGTAATACGCAGAACATAAATGAAGATCATATGAATAGCTAATATTAACTTTATAAAAAGAAATCATTCAATTTATTGCACAATTAGCAATAACGCATGATTAGAACTAGTTTAATCCTTCAACTTACAAGAGAAAAATAGGGAGATATACCTATTTTTTGTAGATCTGGAAAAGGCCTTTGACCGGGTGCCAAGGGAAGTAATGTAGTGGGCTATGAGAACACTCAGAGTAGAAGAGTAGCTAGTGCGTGTGATAATGATAATGTATGAGGGGTCATGGGCGGCAGTTAGAGTGAATGGGGGATTGAGCGAAGAGTTTCCATTTAAAGTTGGAGATCACCAAGGGTCAGTGCTGAACCCATTACTGTTTGTTTTGGTCTTGGAGGCTCTGTCAAGGGACTTTACGACAGGACTCCCATGGAAGTTGTTATATGCAGATGATCTAGTTCTTATTGCAGATAGTGTTCAAGAAGCAGAGGCAAAATTCAAAAGATGGAGGGAGGGTATGACAAACAAGGGTCTAAAGGCGGTATCCCACTGCGCGAACTTTCAATGGCAAACACCATGCGACTGGTTTTTTTCTTCTATATCCGTTAATTCGCGGTGAATAGGGCATATTCAGAATCGAATGAAGTCGAATAAGGCGAATTATGTCGATTGCAGTGCGACAGAAGTACGATCACACTGCAATTGTGGCGACTATTAGGCGATAATGACGAATGATGTGCAACAATTGATGGCGAATCAGGTCGAATGTGGCGATCGATGATGTCGACAGTAGCGATTGCAGGGCGAATATTGGACGATGTCATGCGAACACCGCGGAGGTTGTGCGAATATGGCGAATGCCATATGTGTGTGTGTGTGTGTGTTGTAGTGTGTGTTTGTGTGTGTGAAAAGGCGAAATGTGGAAAAGCTGGACATTCTGTGTGTGTGTGTGTGTGTGTTGTAGAGTGTGTGTGCATGTATGCGTGATGTAGTGAGTGTGTGTGTGAAAAGGCAAAATGTGGAAAAGCTGGGTATTCTGTGTGTGTGTGTGTGAAGAGGCAAAATGTGGAAAAGCTGGACATTCTGTGTGTGTGTGTGTGTGTGTGTGTATCTATGGATCAATGTGTGCAAGCCTTATCCCGGAATATCTGAACAATATTTTGGGAGAACAACAATGATACACTGACGAATTATTCTGAACAATTAAGTCCCATAGAGAACATTAACGTTTGTTTATATTATCATTCGAAGTTCACAATCTCGTTTACATAATAAGGTCTATTACAAAAACATATGCCCCCGAATCAAAATGTAAATATAATTGTGTGGGTATGTCTGAGTGTCTGTGCATCTATGGAATAGGTGTATTCCCACTCAAGATACAATTATGGATTTATTTTTTGTTTCCTTGCAATTATAAGACCATTGTATTCAGATTAGGAAGTGTATATGGAGGTCAGAGGGTGAATTGAGATACTCTTTACCCTTCTAGTTACCACAGATCATTCCTAAGCTGGATAAAATCGTCTAAAGGTAGTCAGAACATACTGTCAAAATGCGTCCTAATCTTCAAAGGGTTAAGTAGAAGTAACTATTAAATTAACACTTTCACTATTATGATAGTTTGTATACTCTAATTAACACTTTCACTATTATGATAGTTTGTATACTCTAATTAACACTTTCTCTATTATGATAGTTTGTATACTCTAATTAACACTTTCACTATTATGATAGTTTGTATACTCTAATTAACACTTTCTCTATTATGATAGTTTGTATACTCTAATTAACACTTTCTCTATTATGATAGTTTGTATACTCTAATTAACACTTTCACTATTATGATAGTTTGTATACTCTAATTAACACTTTCTCTATTATGATAGTTTGTATACTCTAATTAACACTTTCACTATTATGATAGTTTGTATACTCTAATTAACACTTTCACTATTATGATAGTTTGTATACTCTAATTAACACTTTCACTATTATGATAGTTTGTATACTCTAATTAACACTTTCACTATTATGATAGTTTGTATACTCTAATTAACACTTTCACTATTATGATAGTTTGTATACTCTAATTCGAGTTATCATTTGTCGATTTAAGGGGAGATTTCCACTTGAAGGATTTTATTCTAAACCCCTTTCTCCGTCATGTTTAGCACCATTCCTTTTGACATTTTAAGACGTTCGCCCCATTCCAACGTTCCCTTAAATACAGCTTAGACAGGGCCTTTTGAAATAACTATGCCTCACATACACACTCGACATAGCCACACAACAATAACACACACAACACGTGTTTCGGTAATGGTTCCGGTACACTGACTTTTAATTTGAACCATAGACTACAGTAGATCTAGACTGGACACGAAAATGGAACTTTGCAGTAAGGGACCGAAAATCGGAGAACGAACCCCCAAGTTCGAACCTCGAAACCGTGAAAATGTCACATTCTCTGTGGACAAAACCTTCTTTAAACTTGTATGAATGTACTATTGTGGACATAAGTCCTGCTACACCTGCCTGAGAGGGATCCGCGAATTGTGTTGGCAACATTGATCCCCCCCCGTCCCCCCACTCCATCCCCACTATACCACACTCTCTCAGTCAAGCCCTCCCTTCCCCCTCTACTTCTTTCCTTCTTGTTCACGTCTATAAGCCGTTCTTTATTTCTCCCTCTCTCATCAAATCATTGTATTTTTATGAATGTTTTCCAAATCTTCTTCCAAAAATTATATATCATAGCGTTACATACTTCATATACTGTATATTGTATGTTTGCCATTTTATACAAACCTAACACAATATAAAGTTTGATAATCCATTCGAACATGGAAGTTTATAAACAATATGTTATTTAAGTCAAATACAACTGAACCTTTCATTTAATTTTGCATTATCATATTTCAATTCAGTTATAATTATCTAAGCCCATATATCCCACTGTTTGGAGTAAGCATGTATTTCACTGTCAAAGTGTATATATTATTGAATGAAATAATTGACACACATAAAATGGGTTCCTATATTAAATTAATTGAATATTAAGAGTTATAAATATATGGTTACGTGTGTATTCTCAATACTCGCCTGTCAACTCACCTCCCCCTTAACTACGGTAGCTCACACTAATCTATTCATATTTCGTAACTAGTCAACTCAAACACACGGCCACACACATTAATGTGACATTACATAACACAAACTTGCATGTTATTTTCTTACTTGAGGAGATTTGGTGTCTTTCAACTGCCTCAACGAACACGGCTCCCTCCGAGATTAACCCCTTCCTTATCGGGGTTGTGTTTTGTAAATGTGTGGTAGAGGTTATAAGTGTTCAACACAGACCTAAACTGTTTCGAGTTTGGATATTGCCTCCGACAGGAGGAGGATATTCTTTGGTTTTCCTTGCAACACCATTTACCCCTCGAGATTCATAATGCATTTTGACAGTTTATGGTGACCTTTTTTAGACGATTGTATACAGCGTAAGAAGAACCTTTGGGATGTAAACTATAATTTGTTAACAGTGTTTAAATTAAAGAAATATTTCGATATCTATAGTAATCACGATTGAAATAGCTTAAATGATGCAGGACAATCTATCAAATGTATTATTATGATAATTACAGACACAAATACTTATAATAAATTGACAAGTAGAATCTGTGTCATCTTTATATTCCTTCATTTACTACCATTTCACACACACATTTGTTTTCACTCACGCCATCACCTCCATTAATTATAATGGTGACACAAGGTTACATTGTCTCTGTTGTAATTGTTCATATATTACTTCCAATTATGTGTTTTAATGAAGTGCACGTCCATAATTTGTTAACAAATAACCTATAATTCAAATACACAATATCTACACAGCATCATATTATTATAATAATACATTTTGAAACAAACTGCCTGGGTAACTTAGTATACAGTATGGTGAAACAACAACAAACACTTCGGCTTAGGACTCTCTAAAACGTTGTTTTCCTCTTAAGTACCGTAAATAAAGCCCAGAGCGAAGAAGTTATTTTATATATTTTATATATTTTCTTGGTCTTTATTTTTATTTTTTTTATTTGTATCCTGGTATACAACAGGTTCGGCCCTACTAGTCTGGGAGCCAAAGCCTGATTTATAGGTGAACCTTGCACTGAGAGTTAAAGTTGTTTTCTCTGCATATTATGTTAGAGGGGGTTTTGGGTCATCATTTCCAGGGGGGTGACCACTGATCACCCTTGGGCAATTCTCAGTATTAACCCTTTCACTAGTAGAACCGCAAAAGTGAGGAGCGCGATAAACATTATAGTAGGGGACAAGGAAATACTTATAACTCGGCAGTTTTATGAGATACAGAAGCATGTAACACCTTAAAATGTATATGGTGATATGCTCTTTAGAATTATGAATAGTTTATACCCTGTTTATTTTATACCCAGGGGTCAAAAAGGTAAGAAAATATCACAAGACCGGCTACACAAAAATGCAATATATATATTTTGTTTTTTATAAAACAAGGCTACATAATTGTTTATCTTTAAGCTAGTTGTTATTAGAAGTGTTTTGATATGTGCTTTATTTCTATTCCAGGGTGAAATAAAGTAAAATTAGCCAAAGTCGCAACTGAAATAATGGATACAGGGATGGATGATAAGTGCTTCTTCCAATCAAAATTCAAGTGTGGTGAAAAGACTTAAAGACTGATAACTGCAACAGGTGTGCGAATCGAGAATATCATAAGATGTAGTAAGATATATTGTGATGGTTTTCATGAACAATTAGAGGGTTATAATGAGAATAACAACCAATTTATTTTAAAGTGCCACAACAGTTGTGTTTCGACGTACACCTCAAGCAGACAGACTGAACGTCACAATCGGTGTCATGGTGTGGAGATTGATCCAGGTGTCCTTGCAAAATCACGAGACAGTCAAAAGGAGATTATGCAAAAGAGCCTTTTGATTTTAGAAAACATTGACTTTCTTGTGGTAACATTTGTGACATTGAAAAACACCCCAAGCATCCTTCTCGTTGGAAGCCAGCTTACCTCAATCGTGAGATCAAAGGCAATGATACCACATTGGACATATGTGATAAAAGAAAGGGCAGAGTTGCCAGTGACGTCAGATGTCGGGTACTAAGTGCAGTCAGTGACCTTCATGCTGCTGACGCTAGGTATCATGTTGACTGCCGGCAGAGGTTTATATCTGGTAAACCTCTACCCGGTGAAAGTAGCTGTGAGGCACCAGAGCAAAAACAAAGATGACTCATTACAAAAACTCATCAAGCAATTGACAGCAGACAAAACAAAGTTATGGAACTCGGTAGAACTCTTCAGTGCATATACAAATGACTTCAAAGGTGTGAGACTTTCATGAAGGGGACTTAGGCCTATGGAAGAACTGATTGATCCACTCGAAAATGATATTGTAATTCTATCATCTGCAGGTATAGCTGAAATTGTAGTATTCCAGAGTAAGGCCTCCAAAACACTGCAGATTGTAGATGAACCATATGATGACAGGAACCATGTTTTAACACAGGCTAGCAAGCACGTTGTCAGATAATTGAAATCCTTAACTCTCAAAAACTCTCACTATAACATTCACGTAGATAAGGTGCAGTGCATTGAAGACTGTAGCATGTTTCTTTTAGATTTGCTAGCAAGGGTATCTCAAAAACTTGATCAAACCTTGCCAGCATTGATAATTGGATCTATTTTGACAAGTATTTATAAGACCCATCCAACCAACCTTCAGGTTGCACTTGCAGTAAAAATGGGAGAATCAAAGGAGATTATCAATGATTTGTCTTCTTACGGTGTCACTTGTACATATTCTGAGTTGAGGCGCTTCAAGAAATACAGTAGAGGACAAGAATGATATGGCCTTGTCTAGCTCAAAAGAAGGCTTAGTGTAAGCAGTTGCTGATAATTTTGATGCAGATATTTGTTCAGTCAATGGTAAAGTGTTGACACATTCTTTGGCCATAGTGATGACCCAGCCAGACACAACCCCACAAACTGGTGAGAACATGCCAAAGATCAAGCGAATCATCAAGGAAAAGATGTCAGAGCCCATTGACTATGCTGTGTATATTTACAGAGTCAATGGTCGAGGAAAACCAGACATGCCAACTCAAGGGGCAGTGAGGTCAATTCTCTCATTGCAGATACTTGCTCGTCAGACTCTTACTCTGACACAGGCATCTGAAATTGATATATCATTCATTGAAGATGTGGTGAAGCTTGAGGACTGTCCAGAGTACAATGAATATAATGCAAATCTTGCCAGAAGTCAAAGGCTTGCACCTCAACCCCGAACAAAGGCAGTGTACCATCCACTTATCGATATTTAGCCATCAGCTCCAGATACTATGATGACAGCCATGGTCCAGGAACAGCAACTCACATTCAATACTGGCCAGAACATTCTTGTACTAACCTGTGATCTACAACTTTATCATGTTGCACTTGAGATTATGTGCAGATATCGTGAGCAGTTCCCATTCATGGTTTTACGACTTGGAGGAATGCATTTGTTGGATCTGTAGGGACTCTGATGACTGAAAATGGGCTAGCACAGATTCTGGCCCCTATCTTTGGAAGTGTAGCAAAGATGATCAATGGCAAGAAATGTCCTCAGAATGTGAGAGCTTTGCAAATTGTAGCTAAGGAGCTCTTGCAGGGATAGTTACCAACCAACACTTTAACAGTACTAAAGACCTGAAGGAGTTAAAAGAGAGAGGGAGACTTAGTAAGACTGTCAAGCTTTGGACATAAAACCAGTTCTGCTGATGATCAACTTCATTCGGGCTGAGCGAGAAGGTGATTGGCTGCTGCACCTGGCAACGTTTAAGCAATGATTCCATACTACTTTGCCGCTGGGCACATGAATTATGCACGCTACGGATCGTACTACTTAACCTTTTCACGCACATATGACGCAGAGGTTGCCAGATTAGCAATAAGAAATAGAGTTCTCTCACTCTAATAATTACCTCTCCAAAATTAGTTGTCTGCCCACAGCTAACTCAAAGACAACTGCAGAGGTTGAAGTAACTAAATTAAAGGTTTCTAAATACCCCTGATGGTAACAAAGGCTTTAAAGTATCCCTAATAGGCTCAAAATCGCGTCATATGTCGGAGAGGGTAAAGGTCCATGGAAGCACTCCCAAATCACAAACTTTCCCATTTCCTGAATGGAGAGCATGTGATGCATCATCTCCAAGGAATATGGAATGGAATTTGGAGCGACCATTATATTGAGTCAACATACATGTGATATGGGCAAAGTAAAGGAGGGATAATAGGAATAACACTGAAGCCTGAGGCCCTTAAAGTCTGGGCCCTGAGTCGACACATTTGTGGGGAGCTCCTTGCAAGCCTCAGTTACATGGAAGAAGGTGAAAGTGATTACCAAAGAGTTAAAGTTACACACAAGGAAGAGGGAAAGGCCAGAAAGCATCAGATACTGAAGACAGAAAAGGGATTCGAAGGATGCTGGATGTTTGCATAGGCCCATTGAATCCTTCAGAGCACCCAAAATAAATAGTGAACATTGTTACTCGGCAACTGGGAATGCAGACATCACCGTTCACCAATCTGTGGATATTGGAAGGAAACTGATGGAAGAATTTGAAAAGAAGTTGCCAGCTGGGTTTCATAACAGTATTCCAAAGAAGATAGTTACCATGGCAGCGTCAAAGTATGCAATTGTCCATGATGGAAACCAAAATAACAGATGTAATGCAATCTACGAACGGGTTATTGGATTACTGTCAAGCTGAAGGGACATTGATGTAAAAAACGTTATATCACATGAACTTTCACCTGTGCCATTATCAATGTTCTCAGGAGATGGTATGAGAATCGCCAAAAACAAGGCTCAGCTGCACGGCTATCAGGCCGTGATGGGATTACCAATTTCTCAATTTTTTAAATTATAGATATTATTCATGAACTATTCTGTCTAAATAATTGCTTTGAGAAATTGGTAGTGGCTTAGCCACCATGGACCAACGCAGTTGTGATTTTGTTTGTATAAAATCTGCATAAGTTACCATTGGTAAATAACACATTTTATAATTGTATTACCTACATTTTGTTCTCAAAATATATAATTCACATGTAAACAAGCCAAATATCTCTTGATTTGTATAACAATTATCTTCGGCAAGCCAAAAACATAAGAATAGGCAATTAGAATTTGATCCTAGACATACAAATAACGCAATCAATTTTCATATTTGCGTGGTGAAAGATTGTCATAGAAACCACAATTTCTTGAGATAGGTTAAGGGGTGCCAGCTTGGATTTCTCAAAATTGTAAATATGTCATATTCTAAGGAAAACCTTAACTATGAGTAATCTTGGCTTATCTTAATTATGCCTTATTTAATATATAAATCACTGAATTTTTGTGTAGCCGGTCTTGTGATATTGTTTACCTTTTTGACCCCTGGGATATAAACTATTCATAATTTTAAAGAGCATATCACAATCTACATTTTAAGGTGTTACATGCTTCTGTATCTCACAAAACTGCCGAGTTATAAGTATTTCCTTGTCCCCTACTCTAATTGTGATCGCGCTCCTCACTTTTGTAGTTCTACTACTGAAAGGGTTAATACTGAGAATTGCCAAAGGGTGATCAGCGGTCACCCCCCTGGAAATGATGACCCATGACCCCCTCTAACATAATATGTAGAGACAAAAACTTTAACTCTCAATGCAATGTTCGACCACTCGGCTCCCAGACTATACATGGACACTCTTCGCGTATAAGCTATATACGAACACGTGAAAATTGTGTATATATCTATCTATATTAATTAATTGCACGTGAAAGAAAGAAAATGGTACTGGTATTAAGAACATAAGAACATAAGAAAATGGGAGTCTGCAGAAAGCCGATTGGCCTAAGCAAGGCAGATCCCTGTCCCACACAACCCCAATTACAAAGCCCAATTATAGACTGAACACTCTAATACCCTGAGGATCATCTTACCAAAACGGTTAGAGATTTAACGCAGGATTACGGGGTCTGCAGAGCGCTGATTAGCCCAACCCTGCTGATCCCCCTTCACACCCAACCTATCGGGAATTTAGATAAAGGTTAAATTATATATCACTGGTACATGAAATATCCCAACAAATAGTTATAATATAATTACCAACAAGGTATTCGTCGATGGGTGTAATCCAGTCCCCCACACGCGGCTAATTCAATTGCATGACATGTAGGAATGTTCACATAATACAATATCGATACAATGAACTTAGCTTAAGAGGACTGGTGATGTAGGACTGTTGTTAATATTGTTGTAGATTAATATTTGTAGCACATGGTGAACTGTGGGTTGAGTCAGAGCCGGGGGAGGAGATGTTGACTGTTTGGTGTTGATTGAGAGACTAAAGGGCCGGCCTCCGATCGCTTCGCGAAATTACATATGGCTGCCGGCTCATAATAATTATAACCCATAACTTGGTTTCATAATACATCTAGAGCTGATGTAGATATTTATACATTACAGTTAATATTTAACCTAACTTAGGAATAAACTACAATACACAAAGAACCAGCCGAAATCGTACAAGCGATACGATACCGCCAAATTCAAATGTCCTATTGGACCAAAACCTGTCGGGATCATTACCCTATTCCCGACATATTGCCCGCCACCAAAAATGATATACAGGAACAAACAAAGGACATCGAAGTCAAAGATCACCTTGTTTGATCTTTGATCTCCAAAGATCCACGGAACTCATAGCCGTCCTCCTTTTGGGACGAGCGCCACCTGAAGCCTGAGGAGGATCATCCTTCTCATCATCTGCTGCCCCACCTTGAGGAGCACTGTCACCAGCACTCTCCCGCGGAGGGGTATCAGTAGAGACGCCAGGATAATCCGGCAGTTCTACATCCTGCTCCAAGGGATATAACCTCACGACTGGGCGAGTAGTAACCCCAGTCGAAGTTCGTATTTTAGCAACCCTTATAAGACCATCAATGCCCTGGAACAAATCGATAATCCTCCCAAGCTTCCAAAATAACCTAGGACGCTCATCATGAATCAGGACGATATCCCCGATACGAGGCCATCGTTGATTCGTCCCTTTGATCTTATGAGAGTGACGCTCGCGAAGAGACAGCAAATATTCTTGGGTCCACCGTTTCCATAGATCGTCGGACACCTTGTTTACATACTGGAAGCGACGACGTGTGGCGTCAGCATTGCCGAACGTAGGGTCATGCAGATCTTCGTCATTTACGGACGATCTAGGAAAGGTATTAAGGGTTCGTCCACGTGTCATCATGGAAGGCGAAATGGGTAAGAGGTCAGCAACATCTGCCGAGGTATAGGTCAAGGGCCTTTCGTTGACTGACATCTCAATTTCTATTAAGATGGTTTGCAACTCCCGGCTGGTCACCAGTGCCCTTCCTAATACCTTCTTCATGGCAGATTTGACGATACCGATAGTTCTCTCCCAAATCGCCCCGAACCATGGTGCACGTGCTGGTATAAATCTCCATTGACAACCCTTTCCAGTGAGGGTAGCCACAACCTGCGGGTCATCCATTAAACTCTGGAGATATTTAGAGGCCCCGACAAAACAAGTCGCATTATCGCTCATAATAATTTGAGGGAAACCATTGCGGCCTGCAAAGCGTCTTAGAGTATGCAAAAACCCCTCACTGGATAGGTCGTCAATCAATTCAATATGAATCGCTCTGGTTACCGCACATGTGAATAGGACGGCATATACCTTTATGATATTACCGGGCGATTCCCTAACATGAATCGCTCCGGTGTAGTCCACCCCGGTTACCTGAAATGGTTCAGTCCTTTGTACCCTGAACTCAGGCAAGGGAGGTAGATCAACTGGGGAGTAAGGCTTACCCTGTAATCTTTTACAGATCGTACAGCTATTGTGGATCCCTTTAATTGCTTGTCGCATCTTAGGGATCCACCAACGTTGTCGCATATGCCAGAACATAATTTACGCCAAAATGTAGGCAGGTCCGATGGCATTGGTGAATCAACATTTTGGTAATCAAATGAGAGGAGCTAAGGAGGACAGGATATTTCGCAGAATCAATAATGTCCGCTTTTTGTATCCTGCCTCTACACTTAATAATGCCTCCTTCCATATATAATCCTAGCTGCCTCATTAAGTTAGAGGGTTTGGCCTTTGACTCCTTGCTCAGGATTTGATGTTCAGTAGGATAAGATTCCTTTTGTACTAAACATATTAGTTTTGCTTCTGCTGATCTCAATTCATGGAGTCTGATATGCTTCGAATCTTCACTAAGGAAAGACCCGTGAGCCCGACTTCTCATGTTGTTAATGAAACGGTATATCCATGCAAATACCCGTATTACTTGATCATAGCTGCCGTAACGTTCCCACTCTACCAACTTGTTATCCTGATGTGTAGTACTCACATTCGAACTACTTAACACATCATCTTGGGGCCGACTTGAAGGATCAGATATGTATTCCCTGAAATCCTGAGGCCATTCAGTTGGAGACGTAAGCCATGGAGGTCCATGCCACCAAATAGAGGACGACATAAACTGCTGCGCCGAGATCCCCCGGGAAATTATGTCACTGGGGTTATCCCTGGTGCTCACATAGCGAAATGTAGCTGTAGGAACTAAGTTATGAATCTCATCAGTGCGATTAGAAACATAAACAGGTAACACTTTCTGGCTGTGTACCCATGAAAGCGCTATTTGACTGTCGCTCCAGACATAGACGTTATTAATCTGTAGTATGTCTGTATAAGCATCCAGTGTAAACTTTATTAGACGAGCAGACAGAAGCAATGCAGTAAGTTCTAATTTAGGAACTGTAATCTTCTTTATAGGGGCTACTTTGGCCTTCGCTATAGCCAGTGTCACTTCACTACCATTGCATATGTATATGGCAGTACCGTACGCACTATTACTAGCATCAGAAAAGGCATGTAGATCCACCTGGTGACCACTAATAACCTGACGAGGAAGTTGGACCTTGCAACATGCGGAAAGGTCCGACCGAATCAACCGCCAAGTATCCTGTAACTCACTCGGGAGGGGCGTGTCCCAATCTAGTTTTAGCCGCCACAGTTGCTGTAAAAACATACGAGCACGGATTGTAACAGGCAGCAAAAAACCTAGGGGATCAAACAACCTCGCTGACAAGCTTAAGCAGTTTCGCTTGGTCATAAGCTCACTGCCGCATGGGGTGTGACAGAAGGATATACAATCTGTGGTAGTGTCCCATTTGTGGCCTAAAAACTTCACCTCACTATTCTCAGTAGCCACACCGTCAGAAGCAAATTGACCTTTCAAAAGATCACTATTAGTGGCCCATTCTCTTAAGTATAAATGAGCCTTGGCAAATATATCACGGATCTCCCAGCATCTCTTGAGCAATAAATCTTCATTGTCTCCGGTGCCTTGAAGATTGTCTACATAGATCCCCTGCTTGATCTCATTCTTGAAGTCAGGATCTAGTCCAGCCTCCTCAAGATGATGCAAGATAGTAGCGTTGAGAAGGAACTGGGAACATGTCGCCCCGAATAAGACGACTCTGAACCTGTAGACCAGGTACTCCGAATCTAGATCCATTGGGTCCCGTGGCCATAAAAATCTTGTCGAGTCCCTGTCTTCACGATGGAGTTGAAGCATCAGGAAGGCCTTCTCAATATCGGCGACCCATGCAAACTTATGACATCTGAAGCGCAACATAATTTGCGCTAAATCAGAGACCAGGGACGGACCCGTGTACAGACAATCATTCAGGCTATAGGAGCGAACACTGGATTTAGCAGAGCAGTCATACACAATTCGAACAGGAGTGGTGGAACTGTCCTTTTTAATCCCATGGTGAGCAAGGTAATGGATGTTATCCCCATACTCACTGAGATCTACTCTCTCCACAAATCCACGTTGTACCTGCTCGGCCAAAACTGCCGCATAAGTCTCGCAATAACTTGGATCCTTGACAAACTGCTTCTGAAGGCCACGTAACCTACCAAGTGCTAGATGGAAATTAGTAGGTAATTTACTCTTGTTATCATTCCAAGGGAGCCTTACCACATACTGACCTCTGCCAGAGTCATACGTTACAGTCTCTTCATACGAGCTTAACGCTAGCTTGGACTCACGATCAAGTTCATGTGGGTCAATTCCAATATTGTCCAAGTCCCATAGCTTATCTATATCAGTACATGTATTATCAGGCACATTTGGCCTAATATATTTATCTATGGGGCTTACTGCTACCTTGAGGACCGTAACCACCTCCACCTGTGTGTCTTGAGAGGAAGTGGCATAGGATCCAGAAATGGCATAACCTTGGATCGTGGGGAGCATTATTAGCTTATCTACCCGCCGATATCCAGGGTGAACCAGGTCGTAGTAATAATCAGCTCCGACCAGTAGCATAATACCATTGTTAGCAGAGAGTTGATCATCAGCCAGTTTATAACCCTTGCTTCTGAGATATTTCAAATGTGGTTGAATCTCTGATGCTATATAGACACTGGGTAGTGTGTCGACCACAACAGCCTTGATGGGACATACCTTTTTTCTATAAACATATGAAATCTCCACAACATCATAGTCACTGGAATCTATTTCACCAGTGAAACCATGGAGACGCAAATTCTCTTGACCCTTGCTGGTACACTTGAGCTGGGGTAATGATGACCGCAGAACGAATGACCTCTGTGAACACTGGTCAAGTAAGGTGCGCGTCATTATAGTATTATTATTACTCCCCACTACTGGCAGCATCATAGTAGGAAGCAATTGACATTCTCGAGAAGCAATGGACATGGTAGATACTTTATCACCCTCGCTCTTACTTTTCTCATGTGACTCTTTGGGGGTTCTCCCCTTTTCTTTGCCGTCGTGCCGATCAGACTGGGTGCAAAGGGAAAACCAATGTTTCCCCTTGCAATACTTACAAGGTTTGATGTAGGAATTGGTGCAGGTACTGTTGAAGTGGTCTCCCGCCAGACAGCTGGTACATAACTTAAGCGATTTAGCCCGGCCAATCTTCTGTGTAGCCTTAGGATACTTAGGACACTGATACCACAGATGACCGTGGACACTGCACAACTTGCAACCTAATGGTATTGGCCTTTTCTGTTTAGGAGAAGTCTGTACCGGGAAAGCTGCAGTAGATGGCGACATCTCCACTTGTCGATAGTGTCCAGTACTCTCCATATTGAAGACTTCAGTCTGGTACACCTGCACCAACGCTTCCAAGTTTAGTGGAGAGTCGCTTAGTTGTCGTCTTAAGATTTCCCTTAGGGGAGAGGGTATTTTATTCAAGATATTCACACTAAATATCTCCTCCTTGGTGACGGCCATTGTCTCCATAGATCGGAGGAGGCTCTCAAAGGAGGCATAGTACTCCTTTAGGTCCGCCACATCATAGGATGGAGGATCTAGTGTGAAGAATTTGGTAATTAAAGCAGTCTTGATGACTTCCACTCTCCCGTAAGTTCTCTTCAGCAACTCCACTGCAGACTCGTAGCTGGTAGCTTCTAGCTTGTACCCATCGATTAGCTTCAATGCCTCCCCTTTCAATTGACCACGGAGATATGTGAACCTTTGGATGGATGTGAGTGTTTTATGATGATGGATGGAACACTCAAAAATATCCCAAAATCCAGTCCAGGTAGCCGAATCCCCGGAAAAGGTAGGCAAAGTAAGCTTCGGCAGGTTAAAACCAGTCGCCTTTGGTGTACCGGTATCCTTAACAGAGGTTGATTCTTGGGTGGAAGATAGTCTGGCTAAGGCTGTATTAACGTCCTCAAAGTACTCAAAATCTGCCGACATTTCTTCTTCCACATCGTCAGTAACTGTTAATAAACCATATACCTGCTGAGAATAACTATCATAAGTAGCTAGCGATTTAGTAACAGTAGCAATTTTACCTTTTATCTGATCAGCCGTGGCACTTATTAAAAATTCATCAAGATCTCTTAAACCTCTATTTAAACTTCCCTTCATCCCTCCCTTAAGAATCTTAAGTTTCTTCAAATCTGTCATCGTTAAGGTTTAATTTTAAGCAACTTAAACTACAATGAGGTCAGACTACAAACCGTTAATCGCTTAGGAATCAACAGCGGCAAACCCCCATTACTTAAGAAATTTACTCAAAAAGAATTACATAATACTTACATCCCCCTCAATATAAACTATCGAAAGGAAATTATCTAACTAGACAAAAGAATTATATACTAAATCCATTAAAAGAAAGGGTAAGGTGAAGCACTAATTATTGTAAGCCCTTTATAGGTAAGCCTAGTTGGTTAAGAGACAATCATGAGGTCTGACTATTAACTGTCAATCGCTTAGGAATTAACAAAGACCGACACTCATGACCGCCACTTCAAGCAACTAGGCCTAGGCTATTATGAAATTTAAATATAAAAGGTCACATGAGAACCCTCCCCACTAGCAAAATTAATAAAGAGTCCCACAATGACAAAACACAAGCAACACCACAAGCACACCACCAAAGCGAAATGAAAAGCCACCACAGACACCTGCAGGCCGAGACGGCCTAGCCTAGCCTAGGAGTGCGAAATGGCGCCCGACGAAATTACCCCAACCCCAAACTCCAGCCCAGCTAACCCACCAAAAAAACGCCAAGGTTCACACGCCCAAAAAACCTGGAAACCAGTCCCAAAAAAGAAAGGGACGGTGCCTAGACGGTAAAAAACACGAGGGAAGAAGCTGGACCTAAACTAGGGATACGGCAGTCGGCCAACAACGCGCGAGGCGGCAGCCATTTGTAAGTCTAGGAAGTAAACAAAACGGTACTACGGTACGGAAGCCTTAGGGCACGAAGGACCAATATTTATCGGGAATTTAGATAAAGGTTAAATTATATATCACTGGTACATGAAATATCCCAACAAATAGTTATAATATAATTACCAACAAGGTATTCGTCGATGGGTGTAATCCAGTCCCCCACACGCGGCTAATTCAATTGCATGACATGTAGGAATGTTCACATAATACAATATCGATACAATGAACTTAGCTTAAGAGGACTGGTGATGTAGGACTGTTGTTAATATTGTTGTAGATTAATATTTGTAGCACATGGTGAACTGTGGGTTGAGTCAGAGCCGGGGGAGGAGATGTTGACTGTTTGGTGTTGATTGAGAGACTAAAGGGCCGGCCTCCGATCGCTTCGCGAAATTACATATGGCTGCCGGCTCATAATAATTATAACCCATAACTTGGTTTCATAATACATCTAGAGCTGATGTAGATATTTATACATTACAGTTAATATTTAACCTAACTTAGGAATAAACTACAATACACAAAGAACCAGCCGAAATCGTACAAGCGATACGATACCGCCAAATTCAAATGTCCTATTGGACCAAAACCTGTCGGGATCATTACCCTATTCCCGACACAACCCTTTTCGTCCATATGCTTATCCAATTTTATCTTAAAGCTCCCTATCGTTTTTAATCCCACTATAGCACTTGGTAGTCCATTCCACCCATCTACAACTCTGTTACCAAACCAATATTTGCCTATATCTTTTCTGAAACGAAATTTATCTAATTTGAAACCATTGGTACGAGTTCTTTCGCTATCACTGAGCTTTAGTACATTTGTCATGTCCCCTTTGTTAATCCCACTAACCCACTTGAACACCTCTATCATATCCCCTCTAACTCTGCGTCTCTCTAACGAATGTAAGCCTAATTTCTTCAACCTTTCTTTATACGGAAGATTTCTAATATTATGGATAATTTTTGTCATTCTACGTTGTACTCTCTCCAATGAATCTATGTCCATTCTGTAATAAGGACACCAAAATTGAACAGCATAATCCATATGGGGTCTCACTAATGACAAGTAAAGTTTTAAGATAACATCAGCAGTTCTGTTACTCACACTCCTAGAGATGAACCCGAGAATCCTGTTTGCCTTGTTTCGAACGCTTATACACTGTTGTCTAGGCTTCAAATCATTGCTAACAAACACACCTAGATCTTTCTCACAATTCGAGTTTTCTAATTCCATATTAGCTAGTTTATATTTAACATTTGTATGCATCTTCCCTATCTTTAATACCTTGCATTTGTCAATGTTAAACTTCATCTGCCAATTTACTGACCATTCGTGTAAGGTATCTAGATCCCTTTGGAGGCAGTCTATATCTCTATCTGAATCAATTGTTCTCCCCATTTTGGTATCGTCTGCAAATTTACTTATCCTACTAGTTATACCTAAATCAAGGTCATTTATGTATATAACAAACAACAGAGGACCTAATACAGATCCCTGGGGGACACCACTTTTGACTGCTCCCCATTCTGACTTTGTACCATTTATGCTGACTCTCTGCTTCCTACCAATTAGCCATGACCTAATCCATCCCAACAACGCCCCCCCTATTCCATGCGCCTCAACCTTGCTCATCAATCTCTCATGGGGGACTCTGTCGAAAGCTTTACTGAAATCTAAATATATTATATCATATGACTTGTCATTATCTACTGCTTCATATACCTCTGAGAAAAAACTAAGCAAATTAGTAAGGCAAGAACGTCCCTGAGTGAATCCATGCTGAGAAGAATTTATTAAATTAAATGTATCTAAGTGGTTTCTAATTTTACTAGCAATAATTGACTCTAGTAGCTTTCCTATGATTGATGTAAGACTAATGGGACGGTAATTGGATGCTATTGATTTGTCACCTTTTTTTGAAGATCGGAACTACGTTTGCAAGTTTCCAAGCTTCTGGAACTATACCTGTCTCCAACGACTTGTTAAATAAAAATGTTAATGGGTAACTTAACTGATCCCTACATTCTTTTAATACTCTAGCATATACCTCATCAGGACCAGGCGATTTATGAGGTTTCAGTCTGTCAATTTCCTTAAGCACATCATTTCTACTTATAGTAATCGTACTTAACCTATTTTCTATACTATCGCTATATACCTTACGGATTTTTTTAAACTGTGCCAAATTTTCATTAGTGAAAACGGAGAGAAATTGACTGTTTAATGTACTGCACATTTCTAAATAATGTTCTGTCATTTCTCCTATCGAAGTTTTAAGGGGACCAATTACATCTCTAACCTTGGATTTATATAGTTGGTAAAAAGCTTTAGGATTATGTTTTGAGTCATTGGCAACCTTAATTTCATAATTTATTTTTTCTTTCCTAATATCCTTTTTTACCTGTCTTGATATATTCTGATAGTAAGCAAGTAGGTGAATTTCGCCTTTCCTAATTTTTCTATATATTCCTCTCTTTTGTCCTAGAAGATCTAATAGTCTATTATTCATCCATTTGGGTTGGTTCTGTGTTGATCTAAATTTTCTTTTGGGGATGTATTTATTTTGTGCATTGAATACTGACTCGATAAAATTATCGTATGTATCTACCAAGGTTGACGTCTCTTCCTGACTTAAGATGACAGGTGCCTGAGAAGGGGTACACTCATTTGGACACCTGGATCGACTTAATTTTTTTACCATAGGGTCAGCTAATAGGGCTCTTCTTAACCCATCATAATTGGCTTTTCTGAAGTCAGGTATTAATGTTGTATTCTCTCTGGTATTACCTTTCCATTGTATATTAAAATACACAGAATTGTGGTCACTATTTCCTAGGTGGTCCCCTATCTCTACATTATTTACCATATGTTCATTGTTACTGAAAACTAAATCGAGAATATTATTACCTCTAGTCGGCGTATCTATGAATTGAAATAAAAAACTATCTTGTACTACCTCTATAAATTCCTCAGAATCAGAGTCTCCTATTTGATGCTGCCAATCTATATTCGGAAAATTAAAATCCCCCATAATGCACACATTGCTAAATCTTTATGCCATTTTCATTTCCTCCCATAATGACGTTCCGTTAATTCTACTCATATTTGGCGGTCTATACATAACTCCAATAACTATGGTCTCACTACCTTCGTTAACCTCTACCCAAACACTTTCATTATCGTTATTTAGTCTAATACCTGATTTAATACAGCTTTTTAATGTACTCCTGACAAACACTGCTATACCGCCACCCCTCTTACTTGTTCGGTCATATTTAAACAAACTATATCCTGGTATATCAAATTCTGCTAAAAAATGCCTGGTTTCTGTATTAATCCACGTTTCAGTTAGCGCTATTATGTCTATATTTTCTTTGCTAACAAGGGCTCTAAGTTCGTTCATTTTGTTACATAGACTCCTACAGTTTGTGTAATATACTCTCAATTTACTTATTTTCTTTATACCTAATTTACCTTTATTTCTAACGACATTTCCATCTTCCGTTGCACCATCACTACTATCATTTGCAATATAGTCATCATGTTTAGCATGAGACTGAATATCCTTATCGCTTTCGCCTGACGCTAAAATTGTTCCATTTAACCTCTCATTTATACTCTCAATATTTCTGTTCAAAACCCCACAACCACCCTATCTAAAGAACTAGCTAATGTAGAAACCCCTAACCGTGAAAGATGAACCCCATCCCTTGCGTACATCCCATCTCTCCCATAGAAACTATCCCAGTTATCAATGAATGGTATTGCTTTTTCTTTGCAATATTTCTCCAAACGGCAATTGACACCAATCGCCCTGGATGTCCATTCCTTGGGAACTCCTCTTCTGGGTAGGATACAATGTACTACAGGGATCCCTCCCTTCATCCTAACCTTATCTAACACATCCCGATACTGCTGCAGCAGTTCCTCACTTCTACCCTTACCAACATCGTTACTCCCGGCACTGAGACAGATAATGGGGTTATCTCCACTATCTTCCAAGATGTGGTCCATCTTCTCTAAAACCCTCCCAACTCCATGGCCAGGCAGACACACAACCTTCCTAAGTTTAGTGCGGGTAGCCCTAACTAAATGTCTTACCATGGAGTCGCCCACAATCGACACAGACTTACCTTCTCGGGACACAGACTTACCTTTCCCTCGGGAGGATCCAGCAGCTGCAGTTGGAGAACCCCCGGTGGTGGCAGAAGCTCCCTTGGTGGTGGTGGTGGTGGTAGGTAGCACAGCGTCAGCGGTTGGAGCTGAGTCGGCGGCAGGCACTTCGGTTATCCCTCCCTTATCCTGACTATCTTTTCCCTCACATTCATCTCGCAAAGGAGAGAATGTATTTGTCACACTCATACCTATTCTACTATCCTGCTTCTTGAGTGTGACTTTCCCACCCGTATTTTTAACAACCTGCCATGAATACAACTTTTCATCAACTTCCTCCCTTTTCCCCTTACTCGACTTAATTTCCTCTTGGCTAAGCTTGAAAGCTAGATTTTCGTCTTTAATCAATACTGTATAATGTGTAACTCACCCTCGCATTTACTTTTCACAGCATAAATTTGAGAAATATTGGATTGGGAGATATATTCAGCAAATTGATGGTGTGTACAGCTAATAGCTATAAAAAATATAATAATATTTAGGATTTTTTTTTTTACAAATAAATGCCACCGTATATAAATAAGGCTATATCAATAGTGTTCTTTGTTTAATGACGTGTGGCATAGGAAAACAAAAACTTTACCGGTAGGCTACTCTTATTGTTGGACAAGACGATAATCAAACGCAAAATATTTCCTCTGCGTTTTTAACAATACCTCTACCACTCCAGTGTAAATCTAATCTCTTTGGAGGACAGCCTAATTTAATTATCATTACAATAAATAATAATTCAATGTTTTATTGTATGATCTGTTTAACCCAATAGCAATTATGTTGAAACACCTATTAAATAATTGGACATTACAGCCATATGTAAAGTAATAAAGGGACAACAATAATCTTATTTACATTAGGTGAATTCCCACTTTTTCAGTATTTACAAGATTCCTTAACCATTACATTTATATCCTACTTCATGAATCATTAGGTTGTTGGTGCTTGTATTAGTTTCGTTGGTTGGTGTTTTATTATAATGGTATGGAAATTATTCTTCCCATCCAATTAACGCTACGATTATCAGGTTTAACTCATTTAGTACCGGTGATATTGTTTTCATCATAATATTATTCTGGCAAATATTAGACGATTGTATTAAGCTAAAGAAGGGCGTCTACTATTTGAAATGCTACATACTATCGCAAATAACACCTTAGCTACCACAGCCCCTTTCTTATCTACATATAATAGTCTGAATATAGCCATAGTAAAATATATATGAGATGTCCCCCGTACCAAAAGGGTTACTAAAATGTCTCTATTTATGGCCTAGCTAAGATTCACAAAGGTCCTCTGCTCTATGATATAGACATTCACCTGCAACAGAACGATATCCCTTAAGCTACTTCACACGTGATTAATAAAGACATATAAATTATATTTCTATACATTTGTCATGTTTAAGGAATTATGGTCCGTTTTGTCTTACACATTTCCACCGTCTTATGCTCGACTTACTAATTCGTGTTAACTGCCATATTTAATATACCCAAATGTCATACCATATATTGGCATTTTGCCTCAACGTTATGATGAAACAGAGTCGAAATTAATTTGGTGTAAATTTACATACATGCAATCTAATATTATATTTGACTGAACTGCACTTATGTATTTGTTAATGTTAATCGAAGGGACAAGAAGAACCAGACCAACTCTCTTGGGTCCATCTATCCACTGGGAAGGAGGGAGAACCATAGTACTCACTTCACCACTTACAGGTGGCCTCGCCCAACACTTTAATCTCACCCTCTCCAGTGAATGAAATATAGTTATGTATTAACATTATTATTCAGTAAAAGAAGGAAGTGTAACAGTTAAACGTCTTTATACCATTTCAATTAACCCTTCTTAATACCACAGATCCTTCATTAACTGCATACAATTGCATAAATATAGCTAAATACAAAATAAACGGAACCCTGGTACGGAAAGGGTTAATCTCGGAGGGAGCAGCGCTTGCTGAGGCAGTTGAAAGACGCCAAATCTCCTCAAGTAAGAAAATAACATGCAACTATGTGTAATGTAATGTTACATTAATGTGTGTGGCCGTGTGTTTGCGTTGACTAGTTACGAAATATGAATAGATTAGTGTGAGCTAGGGGAAGGGGAGGGGAGGTGTGTTGACAGGCGAATACTGTATTGAGAATACACACGTAAACATATATTTTCAACTTTTAATATTCTATGCATTGAATCAAGGTACCCATTTTATGTGTGGGTCAGTGATCTTTGTTAATAGTATTGTAATTATACTTTAACAGTAAAATACATGCTTACTCCAGATATTGGGATATATGGGCTTAATTATTGCTATTTTAACGATAGGTTATTTAATTTTAGGAAGAAGATTTGAAAAGCATGCATAAACATACATAGATACGATGATAAGAGGGAGAAATGAGAGCAAGGAAGGAGAGAGAGGTTATCGTGATATTTATCATCCTATGGTTATAGTCATGGCCTTGGTTAAAGTCACAGTGGTGAAAACAATCCAGGAGGAGGGGCTTACAGACGTGAAACAGGAAAGAAAGAAGAAGGGAAGGTTTGGCTGTGAGAGGGTGGTAGAGAGGGGAAGGAGTGGGGGCGGGGGGTTATCAATGTTACCAACACAATTCGCGATTCTCTGCCAGGCAGATGTAGCAGGACTTATGTCCACAATAGTATATATGTATAACTTACAAGCATTCATCACTCCCACTCATCATCAGAGTCCATATCATTACTTTCAACTCCCTTGTAACATTCTGCATCTGCTTTTAGTTGAAACAATTAGAAATGCTCTCATAGCCCAAACCCAAGACTTACCACTCATGATTCCTGCTAATCCTCCAAATGCTGAGCTGATAAGAACCTCAATACCTGATCCACGCATTTCTTCACCGATGCAGTCACAGAAGGACTCTATGGTATGCATGATCCCAGGCCTAAGAATAACATAATTGAGCCATCAATGGTATCCCATTTCATTTGGCAGGCCACCATGTACAACTGCATAATTAACTGAGATGTGGATGTGTGACATTCCCTTGTCAGTCAGTGACTTTGTCAAATACACTAGTGAAGCCAAAACTGCATCAGGATGAGAGGCTTTGGCATCGGTGAGAAGTCCAAACATATAGGTACTTGCTGGATTCTTGAGACCTTCATCATTACATGCATCCTTCTTTTTAAACCCACTCCACTCCATTGGCTTTTCCTGTACATTGAGTGTTTTAAGCCATGCCATGTCCATTTGCTGTGCAGTAGCTAGACAACCCTGCCAGGCACACACTTCCAAGTAGGAAAGGCCTGAGGTGATCTCTACAGCTGGTGGGTTCACCTTGGCTGCCCCAGTGTAGTATTGTAGAAGGTTGGTTGCCTGATGAACTTCTGCTGGTCCAACATTGGGCGGCTATCTTAGAGAGTCTTGAGATGATGAGGTTGTTCCTCCCTGGCTTATCACGGCCATACTTCAAACTGCCTGCAAGATGTGGTTGCTGGAATTCATGTGAGGACATGAGTAGAGCATCGACCATTTGGCATGAAGACCTGTGATCGAGGTTGTCAAACCCTGCAAAGATGTGACAACGACAGTTTTACTGAACCCCATGAACTGGTGGAGAACATCTATATTTGTCACCTAAATAATGTGCAGCTGAATTTCTGAATCTTAGGGCTAATCTTACGAAGTTGTGAATCCATACTCAAGAAGGAGTTTGAGAAGTTCGGAACTACCATGCCTGTACTATCGTTCGACGGCCAGTTCTAATGTTGTCTGATTCCTGGTACCAGGTCTTCATGCCAAATGGTCGATGCTCTACTCATGTCCTCTCACATGAATTCCAGCAACCACATCCTGCAGGGTTATTTTCTATGTGAATGGGGGAGACAAAAGGCAGAACTGCCTGTGGCGAGTGCCTCCCCCAGAGTTGAAAGAGTGACAGGGCCAAAATCAAGGGACGTTCGGGCCAAAATACCTGGACACCCGGAGTTTCAATCAATTCAATTCAGAGAAAGAGGGAAAGACTGATAATGGGAGAGAGTTCCAGAGCTCAGCTGTTGAATAGAAGAAAGATTGAGAATAATGTTTCACTCTGGGGTTGGAGAGTTGCACAGAGTAGGGGTGGGATTGTGTTGCAAGATGGGTGGTACGTGCTCTACTACTACGTGGTATACACTGAGAGAGCTCTGAGGAACACTGTTTATTGTAATAGTGGTAGAATAGTGAGAGAAATACAACATTGCGGCAAAGATAGGGAGACGGCAGAGAATTGGTGAGTGGACATGAATTAATGAGACGGAAGGCTTAAATTTTTTCTATTTTGTTAGAAGTGCTGTGTGAGAGGATCCTCCCCACACGTGTGAACAATACTCAATACATGGATGCACTGTGCCTCTGTACATAGCAAGAAGCTGCGCAGGGGTAAAGAACCCCCGGATGCAGTTAAACACACCCAGCTTCTCGGAAGCTATTTTGGCAAGAGTAGTAATATGAGAAACTAAGAATATTTAGAGAAGATGAAGGGTTAATCAACTCTGCGAAGCAGAGTGGTATCGCATACACAGATCCCGCTCGTATACTATGGACCACCAACCAGCTTGTCCGTCGTCGTCGTCTGTCGTCGTCCGTCATCGTCCGTCTGTCTGTCCGGAAAACTTCTCCTAGACCGTTTGATGGATTTTCACCAAATTTCACAGGTATATTCATTTGATCAATGCGAAGGTCAGTCAAACAGAAATGTTCAATTAAACTTAAAGGTTAAGGTCAAAAGTCAAAGTTAAAAATATGGTCAATATTTCATATTTTTTAGTTTTTACTCAAATGTCTTCATTTTCATTATGCAAGTTACTGGTTACCTTGATATAATCTTGACCAAATTTTAAATAATACCTTAAAGGGTAAGGTCAAAGGTCAAGGTCAAATGTTTTTTTGTTTTTTACTAGTATTTCCTATAATAATTGTTAGATTTTCACTAAGCTTACCATGTATATTAGGAATACCTAGGCCAAGGCCATACAAGAAACTATACAATTCAATATGAAAGGTCAAGGTCACAGGTCAAGGTAAAATAAAAGGTTAATATACTAATTATTTTTCTTTTCATGCAAACTTCATAACATTTGGTGAGATAGATACTTTAAAGGAAAAGGAAAATATTAAATTTTGAGACATAATAAAGGTCAGGATAAAGGTCAAAGGTCAAGGTCAACTATTCAATTAATATACATGAAACTAACTGATGAATTTTAATGAAATTAGGCATGTTTATTTGATTTTCCAAACAAAAATTTACTCTTACATAAAGGTCAAGGTCACAGGTCAAGGTCAAAGGTCAACATTTAATATTAATTAAAAAAATTACTCAAACTTCAGAAAGATGGCTGTGTTAGTTGATAATTACTTAAATAGCATACTGTATATATCAAATTTCATATATTTATATTGTAATAGTTAAGGTCAAAGGTCAAAACAAGAGTGTTCGTAATATTTTCTAAACTCCTCCTAGACTGTTTAATGTATTGTCACCTAATTGTGCAGGCATATTGAGTTGGTCAATGGGAGGACCCTCCAAATATATGTATTTTTTGCTTAGCCAAAGGTCAAGGTCACAGTATATGATCACTATTTCTTTTCTATAAGTTTTTATACGCATCACACCATATTCATAACGCTAGTTAATACTAACATTGGTGTTAAGCTAACTAAATGCTCGATAAGAATTTATAAGGACGAAGGTCAAGGTCAAAGGTCAACGTCAGAGTTCAAAATAAGATTGTTAATAGTATTTCATATCAACTGTAAAATTCTCACTGGGCATATCATGTATATTCAGAATACCCGGGCCAAGGTCATACAAGAATAAACATAATTCCATTTGATAGGTCACTGTCAAATGTACGGTCAATATGCTCATTTCTTTACTATTAATGCAAACTTCACAAAATTTGTTGCGACAGTTGTGTTATAATTAAAAATTAAGAGGTTAAATTTTCAGATATCATTAAGGTCAAGATGGAGGTCAAAGGTCAAGGTCAACTATTCCTTTAATTCCTCTGAAACTAAATGATGCTCCTTAATGAAATTTGGCACACTTATTTGATTTTCCAGGGTTACATCAATGCATTCAATTAATGTAATCCTTCATAAAGGTCAAGGTCAAAACTCAACCTTCGTCATAAAAAAATACTCAAATTTCGATAAGCTGACTGTTAGTTGCATTTTAGTTAAATTATATATATATATATATATATAAATTTCATATAAATACTCTTATACTTAAGGTCAAAGGTCAAGGTCAAAGATCAAAACAAGAGTGTTAATCATTTTCCCTAAACTTTTCCTAGTTTTTTGGTAATCCTTTCTGTTTTAGCGACGCCATTTTTATTATATTCTAGCTATAATTATACGATTTTGTGGAGCTTAAGAAGGATCTGTGGTAGTAAAATGGATTAATTAAGATAGTTGAAATCCTGCTAATTTGCTAGAGGCCATTTTGAACTTAATAAAATCGTCTATTATTATCCAGTATAAAATTAAAAGGACAGAACTGGTACTGAACAGGTTAATGTATCGTCACCAAATTTTGCAGGCAAATTTGGTTGGTCAATGTGACGATTGTCCAAATATTGTATTTTTGCTATTCAAAGGTCAAGGTGAATGGTTAAGGTCACAGATTATATGGTCACTATTTTTATATATATACAGTATATTATACTCAACACCACTCAGGGGAGGTGTGGTGGAGTTATCTTGCCACTGGACTGGTAATCCAATGGACCCGGGTTCGAATCCCAATATGTCAATGGGAAGATATTATTGGGATGGAATTTGTGCTGTACAGTCGCGCTAATAAGTGATGGCTCGGCACCAAGTATGTTTTGATCAATAATTGGTTTCAGCAATATCTAAGTTTCATTTCTTCATATCGAGTGAAATATACAAACATGTTCCTACACTTACCCACCCTATTAAACATTTTTTGTTTTTTTTTGTTTTTTCTATATTCTAACTACTCCCTCTCGGGCATAGGCTGAGAGCCTGTACATTCCACCGCTCAATACGGTGAAGCCCGTGAGGTCTTGTTCCAGTCTGGGGAGTGAGACATGTGAAGCATCCATCATGGCTCGAAGCAGCTCCATCTATGAAGCGGCTGGTTGCTTCGCTCAAGTGCTTCACCGTCTCACCCTCCAGACTCAGACCCTCACTCTCAGAACGCCACCTATTGAGCAGGGAACTCACTAGGCAGTCCCCCTGTAACATATTTTGAATATGGGAATATTCATACAGTGTTATTTAATCAAGGAACAATGAGGGTATTTTTTTGACATTTCGGTGGGCTTTGTGGTAATGCACTGATACTAGGTACAGCACAAATTCAATCCCAATAATATCTTCCCATTGACATATCGGGATTTGAACCCGGGTCCATTGGATTACCAATCCAGTGGCATGACCACTCCACCACACCTCCCCTGAGCAGACAGACATTAATACAGCACAGAGCAAGCCAAACGTAATGACCGCTGGGACATGACTTATTAGCACGACCGTACCTAGTATCAGTGCATTACCACAAAGCCCACCGAAATGCCAAATAAATACCCTCATTGTTCCCTGATTAAAAAGCAAAGTATGAATATACCCATATTCAATAATATGCTATAGGGGGGGGGGGGGGGCAATGCCTAGTGAGTTCATTGCTCAATAGGTGGAATTCTGAGAGTGAGGGTCTGAGTCTAGGAGGTGAGACAGTGAAGCACTGGAGTGAGGCAGCTTCAGAGATGGGGATGCTTCGACCTGTGAGTGAGCAACTAAGCTCCATGCATCCTGGGAAGGCAAGATGGCAGGGGCTGGTTGCAGCTAAAAGGTGATTCACATGTCTCACCCCCTAGACTGGAACGAGGACTCACGGGCTTCACCGTTCAATAACGGTTGAATGTACAGTACAGGCTCTCAGCCTATGCCCTACTACCAAAAAGATTAAGCTCTAATCTAAGTATATTTAAGAAGGGCCTGAAGCAATTCACAGGCTTCGAACTATCTCACTTAACCTTTTTTTACTACCAGAGATCCTTTTTAAACTGCACAAAATCATCTAAATATAGCTAGACTAAAATTGAAAAGACGTCGCCGGTACAGAGGGGGTTAAACGCAGAAGAGGTAGTAGAATCTACTGGTATTTTAAAAGTTGCAATACAAATAAACCTATATGAATAATGGTGAGTATAACATGAACTATGCACAATAAAAGTTTAATAATTGTTTATAGTTTAGAAGGTATTTTGAATATTTTCCAAAGTTGTCTACAGTTAAAAATTCTTGCTGTAAATAGATGCATATGTCTAATGGACGATGATCTTTTCAAAATTGATGCAAGTTTCCTATTTTCTGATTGTATCGAACTTACTCTGATAATGCAAAACACGCTAACTATAGAGGATAGCACGCACTACCAGAATAAGCTATATTACTTGTTTGATATATCAGAACATAAGAAGCTTACAACAATTTTAAGGACACCATCATCTGCTGGACACCTGAATCTGCTTCATGCAAGTATTTTCAACTGAAGACAAATTCGAAAAATAATAAAAAAACGCATAAAATACAATAATATAAAAGTGAGCGTCTTTTGTCTTAAAGTTAAATAAACTCACAACGTTTAATGGAAGTATAATAAATGGCAATGTATGTAATGGTTGTGAAGATTTTTTTGTTAAAACAAAATATCCATAGAATGATCCACCTCAGTTTACTGCCTGGCTACACAAATGTATGGAAAGGCAGCATTGCCAATATCTGCTAGGTGGGAAACCGAATTATGTGCCACCATGTATAATGAAAGGTATCGTGTAATACGATAGAGATAGGCAATTTATGTGCTAACGTACGTCTCTGTGACGTGCCTAGATAGATACGATAGTTTAACGGTCATTCCCGCGGTACGGCGTAGGAAAATTAGATCGTGAATAGTAAGATTGCAAGTTGTAAGTAAGTTAAGATTATAAAAGGCCTAATATGCTATTAAGCAACATTGACACAGTCTTATGTAGTATATATGAATTTATCGTATATATTAATTTATTGTATTAAGCAACCTAGACGCGGTACGATAGTTTCCCGCCTGGCGTTTGCCAAGGCAGCAAGGCCAGGTCCGAGGGACCTCAGAGCCTTCGCAGACATCACCCTATTAACATATATACTGTCTCATTTAATTGTGCTATTGTGCCTATATTCCCAGTATACAGCCATCAATAACCACACATACACTTCGACGACGCTCTCATTGACGAAATGACTGACGGCTAAGCATTTCTACTCATGTCCATTACCATATCATAATAATTTGTTCTTTCCTTGAGCTGTGCTATTGGGCCGGCTAGTCCTCCCCGCCGTCCGCCATCTTGGCCGGCATTTTTCCCTTGTGTTATTGTCACGTGGAGATATTGGTGAGTTAAATCCTGGTGTATAATTAACCCTTTGAACCTTATTTAAATATAAACATATGTGAGTGACCTTTGGATGTAATTTAGCTTAAATTCAGATTAATTTCATTTTAGACTTAGAGTAATTTGACTTATATTGATTTGATTGGATTATAGCCTAGAGATATAATTAACTTCCACTGATATTATACCACATTGGTGCCCAACCCGGGATTTAGCTACCAACAAGGAATTTTTTTAAGGCAATGAGAAAGGGGACATACAACAGGATGCAGGTACAACTCTTGATAAACTGGTAGTACTAACCAAGCGTTGGTTAGAGCCGGAACGCAGAGTCGCGTCGTTGCACCTGCTGAAATCCTGCATCCTGCCTATAATTTTCCCCCAATAATAATCTTTCATTTCATTTTTCAGACTTCTTATGACACCTGACCTGACATAACATTTTCTTTGTTCATTATGGCCTTTTAGTGTAGGTATTGCAAATTTATTGTACTATTTTTTCTCCATAACACAGAAATCTGCCGTTCGGCATCTCTTGACTAGGCTACTAATTGGCCGTGGTGATGTAACATTGTAGCATTGTAAGGTGTAGAAAGCCTACAGCTTTACATAAAGATGAGTAAATTGAATGAGATACCGTCTGGTTGGGTGCAAAGTAAAGCTGCGAAAAATCAGAGGGCAGGACTTAAGGGAGTATTAAATAGATTAATAGTCGATATAATAATAATAATAATAATAATATCAATACTTTTATCACTACTTCTGACCTCAAGGAATTGGAGGCTAGACTAGATAATGTCCAGGTTACACATAGTCATATTGTTGCTCTAAGTGAGGTGATTGTGGCAAGCATGACGGAGGATGATGAGATAGTAGCAGAGTGTGAAAATCGCGCCCTATATGATGAAACAGTCTTCAAAGCGAAGCACTTGTTACAGGGCGCTGTCATGAAGAAGAAGGGAGGCGATAACGATGCCCAAAGAAGGGCTGATCCAAAACATACTGTGCACCTCCCAAAGCTCAATCTACCTACATTTGGGGGTAATTTAACAGAGTGGTTAGCCTTTTGGGACGTATTTAGATCTACCGTACATGAATCCACTTTGGATAATGTCCGGAAATTTCATTACCTGAAAGGACAAATGGAAGGAGAGGCCTTACATCTAATAGAGGGTTTCGCAGTAGTAGGTGATAGTTATCTTGAGGCAGTACAATTATTACAGTCAACATACAGGGATTGGGAACAATTTAAAATGGCCCATGTCGTCGCATTGTTAAATCTGACTGAACCAAAATACAAGGTTGATGAATTAGCAAAATTTAGAGCAGACATGGAATGCCATACTCGATCACTAGACACCCTAGGGTTGACCTCACAGGAAATGGTAGCTATTATACTAAGACAGAAGCTTCCTCTGGCAATACTCAACAAGGTCAGATCATTTGATCTGGGTGAGTTTAAAACTCAGTTCAGTAAAGAAATTAGTAATTTACAGTTGAACAATGGGAGAATGAATGTGTCGGGAGGGGGTGGGAATGTCGAAATGAGGGAGACTGTAAGTATGACAGTGGGGACCAAGGGAAAGAAAGAGGGTACATACATGAAACCCGCACAGACGTTATGTAAACTTTGTAATAATAACAAGCATAAATGGAGATTCTGTGTAAAATACCCAACAAATGAGTTAAAATTAGCACAAGCGAAAAGGTTGAAGCTATGTGCAGGTTGTCTGAGTAGAGAACATGGTAAGCAAGGGCAATGTACTGCTACGTACTTAATTAAGGCCCTGTCGTCGCTGTAAAGGACATCACTTCGACAAGTTGTGTCCTACAGTTGACAAAGGCAAAGATGACAAACCAGAGGGTACTACAACTTTGACATTAGGTAGTACGAAAGACACCACTATATTGCCCACTATAAAGATTCCCATGGAAGGTAATGACAGTAACAAAGTTTGTCGGGTGCTTCTCGATCAGGGGTCTCAACGGTCCTTTATAAAAAGGTCCATATTAATGGGACTTAAGCACCGAATCGTAGGGGCTGAGACTCTTTGACTGCAGGGCTTTACGGGGGTTACTGATAAACAAGACTACGAAATAGCGGAGATTTCCTATTTTTACCATAAACAAAGGTACTCTATGACATGTATCTTAGTAGACACCCTACCAGAATATGTATCTGTAGGAGTGAAGAAGGTGGAACACGCATTATGTAGCAAAGGGGTTAAGTTGTCAGATCCCATGGGAGATCAAAGTGAGGTGCATGTTCTACTTGGTGTTGATCACTATTATGATGTAGTATACCCTGGATTTAAAAGAATGTGTGGTGTAATTCTAATCCCCACTAAATTTGGCTATTGGATGAGCAGTCAAACATCCTTGTCGACACGGTCTCTACACTAAGGGTGAATGTAACCGCGGCAGTGGAGTTGGGAAGGGAAGATTCCCAACCTAGTGACCCTAAAATGACTGCCGAGTTCGACCTGGAAAGACTGTGGAAATTAGATCACATAGGCATTAATCCTGTGGAGACTGATTATGACTCGGAAATTGCGATAACGAAGTTTGAGGAGTCTGTGAGCTATTGTGCCACAGAAAATCAATACGAGGTTAGTCTACCCGGGAAAGATAGTGAGATGAGCCTGCCAGCAAATTATGGATTGGCATTGGGTCGATTGCGCACATTACAGCGTAAATCAACACATGAACCGAGCACGTGCCAGGGTATGATGATGTATTTCGGAACTACTTAGACCGAGGGTTCATAGCACGAGTCGATGTGAAAGAACCAATTAGGAAGGGTAAGGTTCATTACCTAGCCCATCATGGGGTGAGAAAAGACAGTGCCACCACACCAATATGGGTGGTGTATGACTGCTCGGCCCACCAAGGTCAACAGCCCAGTCTAAATTATTGCTTACTGACTGGTCCGTCCATGGTGTCGGATTTGTCTCAACACCTATTGCGATTTAGACTGGGGCAATATGCTTTTACCAGTGATATTGAGAAAGCCTTCTTGATGGTCAAATTGCAGGAGGAAGATAGAGATGTAACTCATGGTTCGAAGACATTAGCGACTCTGGAAGTCCGGTCGTGATCTACCATTTTTGGGTCGTACTCTTTGGTGCTACATGCTCGCAGTTTTTGTTAAATGCCACAATTAAGAAACATCTTTCGGATACTCATAAGGACACTAATAAACTATCTCGTGGGTTGTATATAGACAATTAGCAGGGTTCTAGCGATAGTCAGGATGAATTATTACATACCTACTGGCAAGCACGTAGATTGTTTACAGAAGCAAGTGGGTTACTAACAGTGAAAATCTTCAGAGTTTAATTCATATGGACGGTACGGCATCTCATAACCAGGAAAAGACCAGAAATTTGTGGATGATCTGGCAACCAAAACAAGACATTCTAACCTTTCAAACAAAGTCTTTTGTTCAGCAGACAGGAATGCACTCGAAGAGAAGTCTGTTGAGCAAAGTTTCGCAATATTTTTATCCTTTGGGTCTAGCATTACCCGTTACCATAAGAGCTAGGATTCTGATGCAAGAAGTTTGGAGACGAAACGTAGGATGGGATGACAGTCTGCCCGAGGACTTAAATGATCAAGGGACATTATTGTTGAAAGAGTATGACATCCTATGTACTAAACAGCTACCTCGTAAGGTGGCGGCATTTGGTGACGTTACATTACATAGGTTTTGCGATGCTAGCACCACGGCATACGGGGTAGCCATTTATGTAGTTACTTCATTTGGGGCGCATTTAGTTACAGCCCGGGCCAAGGTAGCACCGGTCAAGAAAGTAGCTATCCCTAAAATGGAATTGACTGCCATGCTGATATTAGCACGTCTGGTGCAACATGTTTGCGCAGCGTACGAGAGCGAGTTGAATATTAAAGCCGTTCACGTATGGTGCGATAGTCAAGTAGCACTCAACTGGGTACATAGCAAGAAGTCTCTGCCAGTTTATATGCGAACTAGGGTAGATGAGATTAGGGCCCTATTCCCAGATGTTGCATATCACTATGTCAATGCAAAAGACAACCCTAGTGATCTCATAACTAGGGGTATAACAGCTAACCAGTTAATAAAGTCCGAATAGTGGTGGCATGGTCCAAATTGTCTGCTCCATGAGAATGAATGGACGATATGGAAAGCTGTTGATGAGGGACTTCTGCCACTGGAAACAGTGACAGTTACAGCTCAACCAAATGAGCCACCGGATCCAGTAATAGAGTGGGCAAGGTTCGGTGACTATAATAAATTAGTCAGAGTTGTAGCTTGGGTGTTGAGATTTGTATCCAACATCAAGGTTAAAGTAACGGGCCAACTCTGCAATAAGGGTCACATCAGTAATGCTCGTGAATGTAAACCAGCTGAAGTAACTTTGATTAAATGGGTTCAAGCAGAAACCTTTTCCAATGAATTAGAATCTTTGCAAAGCTCTAATAAGTTAATAATGCCTAACTTAGTGCATCAACTGAGGTTGCACCAAGATAATGACCTCATCAGGTGTGAGGGTTGCCTGAAGTGGTCGGGTGTAATGGACAGCACAAATCGTCCTATACTTATGCCAACAAGACATCACGTTACTGACCTATTGGTCATACGTGCACATAAGGAAGTAAAACACTACGGGGTCTATCACATCATATCGAATTCGCGTCTAAAATGGTGGATACCCAGAGTTCGACAAGTAGCTCGACGCGTAGTAAGGAGGTGTGTGATATGCCAGAGACTAAAGAGTAAACCTTAAGTGACTGGACCAGCTCTGCCTTTACCTGAATGCCGTATAAAACATATCGAGCCCTTCCAAGATGTAGGGTTAGATTACACAGGTGTATTGAAGAGGAGAGAGCAAGATAAGGTCTATATATTATTGTTTACCTGTGCAATGTCTCGCGCGGTACACTTAGAATTATGTGACAATATGTCTAGTGAGGAATTTATACTGGCGTTTAGATGGTTTTGCGCACGTCATTCATTCCCTCAACTAGTACTTAGTGACAATGCTCCTACTTTTATCCAGGTATCTAGATAACTCAAGGATATGAGCAGTGATCATACAATCATTGCTTTTATGGGAGAAAAGAAGTGCGAATGGAGGTTCATTCCAATTAAGACACCTTGGTTTGGTGGAATGTGGGAACGGTGTGTCGGCATAGTTAAATCAGGACTTTGAGCGGTAGTAGGATGTGCTCTATTGAAGAAGAGTGAGTTGATGACAGTCCTCACTGAAATAGAAGCAGTCATAAATGATCGTCCGCTCACGTATGTGTACACCGACCTGCAAGAACCACTACCATTAACGCCAGCTCACTTACTCTACGGTAAACCATTGACTGCATTTCCGTCCGATTTCCAGTCAATTATAGAACTAGAGGATCCTTCGTTGTACTCTGAAGCAGCGGTGTCTAAGCGATACCAGTATATATCGAAGGTAATCGAGGACTTTAGAAAAAGGTGGATTAACGAATATCTGCTAGCCTTGAGGGAAAGGAGTATCAAACCCTCTGGTAGACCATCCGCACCTACTGTTGGTGAAGAGAAGATAGTCCTCATTTATACTGGAAATTAGGCCACGTGTTGGAGGTGTACAAGGGGGAAGACTCTGTAGAGTGGGTGGAGCTATAAATGACAGCCACTGGAACTACTGTTCGTCCAATCGCATGGTTATATGCTTTGGAGCTCGATTTTGCTTTACAATCTGAGGCTCCACCTGATATTACTGGGTCCGAGGATTCTCAACTTGACGATTCACTTCTTACTGATGGTGATCACCCTCGGACCGGGACGCGTTCCAGACGCGCTGATGCTGGCGCCGTTGAAATATGGCATCAGAAGATAGCCTCTGGGCAACTTTAATTTAAGGTGGGGTTCAGGTTTTCTTGTGGGGGGAGTGTATCGTGTAATACGATAGAGATAGGCAATTTATGTGCTAACGTACGTCTCTGTGACGTGCCTCGATAGATACGATAGTTTAACGGTCATTCCCGCGGTACGGTATAGGAAGATTAGATCGTGAATAGTAAGATTGCAAGTTGTAAGTAAGTTAACCCTTTCACGCATTTATGACGCAGAGGTTGCCAGATTAGCAATAAGAAATAGAGTTCTCTCACTCTTATAATTACCCCTCCAAAATTAGTGTTCATCCCACAGCTAACTCAAAGACAAATGTAGAGGTTGAAGTAACTAAACTAAAGGTTTCTAAATACCCCTGATGGTAACAAAGGATTTAAAGTATCCCCAATAGGCTCAAAATCGCGTCATATGTCGGAGAGGTTTAAGATTATAAAAGGCCTAATATGCTATTAAGCAATATTGACACGGTCTTATGTAGTATATATGAATTTATCGTATATATTAATTTATCGTATCAAGCAACCTAGACACGGTACGATAGTTTCCCCCCTGGCTTTTGCCAAGGCAGCAAGGCCAGGTCCGAGGGACCTCAGAGCCTTCGCAGATATTACCCTATCAACATTTATTCCATCTCATTTAATTGTGCCTATATTCCCAGTATACAGCCAGCAATAACCACACATACACTTCGACGACGATGAACGACGAAATGACTGACAGCTAAGCATTTCTACTCATGTCCATTACCATATCATTCTTACAGTTTCTTACAGTTTCTTACAGTAGATCCTCTGGGAAAAGGCAAACTATGCCTGTGTATCCAGCTCAGTACCAGTACTTGCACTGCTGCGGTCGTTCACGGTGTTGGCGGCGGCGGTAGCAGACGCAACATTTTTACTATTCTGTATTTTTGTTTTATAATCAAACTTCAAATCTTGTCTTCCCCATGCTTTATCAAGATTACTTTCAAACTCCCTTATTGATTCGGAATCGATTACATACTGGGGCAGTGCGTTTCACTCATTTACCACTCTATCACAAAATGAGTTCTTTGCCTTCTCAAGCCTATTTCTTTCTTTGTAAACTTTCTTAGAGTGTCCTCTCGTTCTTGTTCCCTCCCGCATCAAGAAGATACCTTCACACACATCCTCATCGTACTTTCCTGACACTATCTTAAAAGTCTCTATCATATCCCCTCTCTTTCTCCTATATGCCAGTGTCGGAAGCCCCAGTGGCCTCAACCTCTGCTCATAGCCCGCGTTCTTCAACGTTGGTACCAGCTTGCTAGCTCTCCTCTGCACTTTCTCCACTGCTTCTATATCCTTTACCATATATGGAGCCCACACCTGGTTCGCATATTCCAGGTGCGGCTTAACCAGCGCTGTATAGAGATTCCTGAAGATCATAATCATTTGTTCTTTCCTTGAGCTGTGCTATTGGGCCGGCTAGTCATCCCCGCCGTCCGCCATCTTGGCCGGCATTTTTCCCTTGTCTTATTGTCACATGGAGATATTGGTGAGTTAAATCCTGGTGTATAATTAACCCTTTGAACCTTATCTGAATATGAACATATGTGAGTGACCTTTGGATGTAATTAAGGTTAAATTCAGATTAATTTCAATTTAGACTTAGAATAATTTGACTTAGATTGATTTGTTTGAATTATAGCCTAGAGATATAATTAATGTCCACTGATATTATACCACAAAAGGATTAAATTAGGCTGAGGCTGTCAACGTGGTGGCAATTGTTATGGTGGTGATGTTGGTGTTTGAAATATTAGGCGTACGCTGCCAACTTTACTAATTACTTAAGTTCATTAGTGAAATGAAAGATATAGTTAGTTCAAGCGAGTCTATTATTTAATTAGATTCTCACATTAAAAGGTAGGAACTGTTTATGTTTAATATTGACTATTTAATATTGACTAGCTTTCATAGTGTCGCTATGCTAATTACTGTGTTCACACACACACACACACACACACCTTGATTATAGACAATATATTTTGGATTAGTCAATATTGACCTACGGTACATTATATATTAATATTGACCTACGGTACATTATATATTAATATTGACCTACGGTACATTATATATTAATATTGACCTACGGTACATTATATATTAATATTGACCTACGGTACATTATATATTAATATTGACCTACGGTACATTATATATTAATATTGACCTACGGTACATTATATATTAATATTGACCTACGGTACATTATATATTAATATTGACCTACGGTACATTATATATTAATATTGACCTACGGTACATTATATATTAATATTGACCTACGGTACATTATATATTAATATTGACCTACGGTACATTATATATTAATATTGACCTACGGTACATTATATATTATATTGACCTACGGTACATTATATATTAATATTGACCTACGGTACATTATATATTAATATTGACCTACGCTACATTATATATTAATATTGACCTACGGTACATTATATATTAATATTGACCTACGGTACATTATATATTAATATTGACCTACGGTACATCATATATTAATATTGACCTACGGTACATTATATATTAATATTGACCTACGGTACATTATATATTAATATTGACCTACGGTACATTATATTAATATTGACCTACGGTACATCATATATTAATATTGACCTACGGTACATTATATATTAATATTGACCTACGGTACATTATATATTAATCCTCACCTGAATTTTTAATGACAAATTATTTTTTACTCAAAACAAGCACTCCTTCATTCACCAATAGAGTTTTCCTTTTTCTGAGATTGAAACTATTTTTTTAAACAGCTGTGTCATGAAAAATGCCATCGTTGATAATTAATACTGCAAATAAGAATTCACTTTACATTCTACATGTTTTCTTGTTTAGTTTATGTACCTACCATGGTCAAGCCATGATATCTTAATTGTTATGATATTCCACCAGAGAACCACGAAAGAACTACGTTGGAACCAAGGTATAAGTAACATTACGTCACAAGGGTTTCTTAGGGAGGGACACATTCTTGGAAAAGCTTTAAAGAAATAAAAGTCTGAATTTATATATATATATATATATATTCTTTGTTAATATTTTTATATTTTTTAGACCTATCCAATTTACACTTGGCTAATATGGATAATGTGAATATGTAGCATCTGCCTATACTGTATATCTAGCTACAACCTCCAATTAAGAACATAAGAACATAAGAAAATGGGAGTCTGCAAAAAGCCGATCGGCCAACACAAGGCAGATGCCTGTCACACCCAACACCAATTACAAGGCCCAATTATAGGCCCAACTCACTAATACCTTGAGCACTGACCCCACCAAAACGGTCAGGGATTAACACAAGATTACGGGGATCTGCTGAGCGCCGATTTACCAACACCCGGCAGATCCCCCTCACACCCAACCCATCTCGTCCATATGCCTATCTAATTTTATCTTAAAGCTCCCTATCGTTCTTGATCCCACTATATCACTTGGTAGCCTATTCCACCCATCTACAACTCTGTTACCAAACCAATATTTGCCTATATCTTTTCTGAAACGAAATTTATCTAATTTGAAACCATTTGTTCGAGTTCTTTCGCTATCACTGAGCTTCAGTACATTTGTCATGTCTCCTTTATTTATCCTACTAACCCACTTGAACACTTCTATCATATCCCCTCTAACTCTGCGTCTTTCTAACGAATGTAAGCCTAATTTGTTCAACCTTTTTTCATATGGTAGATTTCTAATATTATGAATCATTTTTGTCATTCTTCGCTGTACTCTCTCCAACGAATCTATGTCCATTCTGTAATAAGGACACCAAAATTGGACAGCATAATCCATATGAGGTCTCACTAATGACAAGTAAAGTTTCAAGATAACATCGGCAGTTCTATTACTTACACTCCTTGAGATGAACCCTAGAATCCTGTTTGCCTTGTTGCGAACGCTTATACACTGTTTTCTAGGCTTCAAATCGTTGCTAACAAACACACCCAAATCTTTCTCACAGTCTGAGTTTTCTAATTCCGTATTAGCTAGTTTATATTTTGCATTAGTGTTCGTCTTCCCTATCTTTAATACCTTGCATTTGTCAATGTTAAAATTCATCTGCCAATTTACTGACCATTCGTGTAATGTATCTAGATCCCTTTGGAGGCACTCTATGTCGCTATCTGAATCTATTGCTCTCCCTATTTTGGTATCGTCTGCGAATGTACTTATCCTTCTAGTTATACCTAAATCAAGGTCATTTATGTATATAATAAACAACAGAGGACCCAATACAGATCCCTGAAGGACACCACTCTTGACTGATCCCCACTCTGACTTAGTACCATTTATGCTGACTCTCTGCTTCCTACCAATTAGCCATGACCTAATCCATCCCAACAACGACCCACCTATTCCATGCGCCTCAACTTTTCTCATCAATCTCTCATGGGGACTCTGTCGAAAGCTTTACTGAAATCTAAATATATTATATCATATGACTTTGTCATTATCTACCGCTTCATACACCTCTGAGAAAAAACTAAGCAAATTAGTAAGGCAAGAACGTCCCTGAGTGAATCCAGGCTGAGAAGAATTTATTAAATTAAATGTTTCTAAGTGGTTTCTAATTTTCGTAGCAATAATTGACTCTAGTAGCTTTCCTATGATTGATGTGAGACTAATGGGACGGTAATTGGATGCTATTGATTTATCACCTTTTTTAAATATTGGAACTACATTTGCAAGCTTCCGAGCTTCTGGAACTAAACCGGTTTCTAATGATTTGTTAAATAGAAATGTTAATGGTTAACTTAACTCATCTCTGCATTCTTTTAATACTCTAGCATATACCTCATCCGGACCAAGGAGATTTATGAGGTTTCAGTCTGTCAATTTCCTTAAGCACATCATTTCTACTTATAGTAACCTACTTAACCTATTTTCTATACTATCGCTATATACCTTACGGACTTCTGGAAACTGTGCCAAATGTTCATTAGTGAAAACGGAAAGAAATTGATTATTTAATGTATTGCACATTTCTAAGTAATTTTCTGTCATTTCTCCTATTGAAGCTTTAAGGGGACCAATTACATCTCTAACCTTGGATTTATATAGTTGGTAAAAAGCTTTAGGATTATTTTTTGAGTCATTTGCAACCTTGATTTCATAATTTCTCTTTTCCTTCCTAAAATCCTGTTTTACCTGTCTTGATCAATTTTTATAGTAAGCAACTAGGTGAATTTCGCCTTTCTTAATTTTTCTATATATTCCTCTTTGTTTTCCCTAGAAGGTCTAATAGTCTATTATTCATCCATTTGGGTTTGTTCTGTGTTGATCTAAATTTTCTTTTGGGGATATATTTATTTTGCGCAATGAATACTGACTTGATCAAATTATCGTATGTATCTACCAAGTTTGGTGTCTCTTCCTGCCTTAAGCTAGGGGTAAGGGGTAAGGGGTACACTCATTTGGACACCTGGATAGACTTAATTTTTTTACCATAGAGTCCGCTAATAGAGCCCTTCTTAACCCACCATAATTGGCTTTTCTAAAGTCAGGTATTAATGTCATATTCTCTCTGGAATTACCTTTCCATTGTATATTAAAATACACAGAATTGTGGTCACTATTTCCTAGGTGGTCCCCGATTTCTACACTATTTATCATATGTTCATTGTTACTGAAAACTAAATCGAGAATAGTATCACCTCTAGTCGGCGTATCTATGAATTGAGATAAGAAACTATCTTGTACTACCTCAATAAACTCCTTTGAATCAGAGTCGCCTATTTGTTGCTGCCAATCTATATTAGGAAAATTAAAATCCCCCATAATGCACACGTTGCTAAACCTTGATGCTATTTTAATTTCTTCCCATAATGATGTTCCGTCATTTCTACTCATATTTGGCGGTCTATACATAACTCCAATAACTAAGGTCTCACTACCTTCGTTAACCTCTACCCAAACACTTTCATTATAATTATTTACTCTAATACCTGATTTAATACAGCTTTTTAATGAACTCCTGACAAACACTGCTATACCGCCGCCCCTCCTACTTGTTTGGTCATATTTAAACAAACTATATCCCGGTATATCAAACTCTGCTAAAAAATGCCTGGTTTCTGTATTAACCCTTAATTAGCGGCTCACCACATAAGTCGAGTTAAATAAAGCTGGACTATGTGGCGGCGCTCGACATAGGTCGAGTGGCAATTTCAGCACGTAATGTTGCTGAGAGAGAGAGACAAGTGGTGGCAGGAGACTAGCGAGCGTATGACTGCTCCAGACCACCGCGGCGAACCTACTGACACGAATCTCAGCTCCCTCCTCCCTCTCTCACTCGCTACATACTGAATTATATGGGGAAAGTACCGAATTACATGCTTTTTGCACTCGCGTTGCACGGTTATTGCAAGAAAACTAGCCATCATAAAAGGATCGTTATGGTGTCATTCGAAAGCTCTGTTTATGCCCTTTCAGGGATAGGTACTTGTTATACGTTCTGGGTCTTATTTAGGCATGAAAATGATCACGTAAACAGCCCTATTTTGGCTAAAAACACCCCGCTGGGCGGTACATATAAATAAACCGCATAGGCCGCTCGTAAGGTGTTAATCCATGTTTCAGTTAGCGCTATTATGTCTATATTTTCTTTGCTAACATGTGCTCTAAGTTCGTTCATTTTGTTACATAAACTCCTACAATTTGTATAATAAACCCTCAACCTATTACTTGTATTTGAAACTATTTTTCTATTGTTTTTAACTAATTTATTTTTACTTGTTGAACTACTAGACCTAGACGGAAAATCTACGCTATCAGAGTGTTCGTCATTACTATCAATTTCATGTGGCTGGGATCCTATTTTACTTACACACCTATGGTTTATTAACAAAACCCGCAACAAACTTATCGAGTGAGCTGGCTAAGGTCGAAACTCCAAGTCGAGAGAGATGTACTCCATCCTGGGCATACAGTTCATCCTTACCATAGAAGAGGGTCCAGTTATCCAGGAATGGAATAGTATTTGCCTTGCAATACTTCTCCAGCCGGCTATTTACACCAATAGCCCTGGAGGACCATTCCCTCCTTACCCTCTTGATAGGATACTGTGTACCACAGGAACTCCACCCTTCTCCTTGATACTCTCCAACATTTCCTGGTACGTGGTGAGCAACTCCTCAGTCCTGCATTTCCAAATGTCGTTGCTCCCTGCGTTGAGGAAGATGATGGGGTCCTCCCCACTCGCTTCCATGATACCATCTAGCTTCTCTGCCACCCTCTCGATTCCGGCACCAGGCAGGCAAACAACTTTACCAACATGTGTGTTAGTAGCCCTGCCAAGGTATTTAGCCATTGAATCCCCTACAATTAAAATAGACTTTGCTGTTTTCTGTTGCCGGCCTGTAGCAGAAGTAGTAGCAGCAGAAGTAGCTGCAGATTTCCTCCCTTCCCCTCTCACTGCCCCGCTGTAAGACGGGTCATCTCCTTCCTCCTTTCCCCCTTCACTGCCATCACGCTCGTCATCCAGGGCAGTATACTTGTTTTTAACCGTCACACACTGCTTCTGGAAGGTTAATTTAATTCCTCTTGAAGATACCACCTTCCAGGAAGAGTCCGGTTTTCCTACACCAGTGGCATTTTTCGTTTCCTCTAATGCCATCTTCAATGCTAGGTTCTCGTCCTTGAGAGATTGGACCTCGAGCTCAACATTCTCCAGCCTTTCTTGCAAAGCAAGACAAAGCTGGAGAACATGGGAAGAGGTGACAATCTCATCAACACAAGCCATCACTAAGAATGTTCACCTCACTAGGGGATAACCAGGTATGTCACGAGCAGTCACTGGGGACGTCCTCACTGGTCAAAGGTCAGGAGCCAACTGAATTGAAATACATGGTAAACATGATCTCAACTCCACAAGCCGTCAAGCCTCTATTTAGTGTCCAACCTCAAATGGTGCTGTCTGGCAACCCTTCCATCCTATTACTACCTGTTACTGGCCAGATAACTTCAGTACCCCTTTGTTTACAACTTTACTCTAGTGGTAGCACTTGGAAGTGAGTGAGTACCCACCTAGTATTTTTCCCACCTTCCCATTATTTTGTGCCCCCACAGACCACCAGTATGACCGACACCACCACCACTAAAGAAGAGAGGACCTGCATACTCACCCTATGTGAAAAGAATGTCAAAAGTAAAGACATTTGTGAGCGAATTGGGCATTCAAAGTCAACCATCATGCGGATACTTGCCGCAGGAGACCATCTTCCTGCGAACATCATCCCCCTCCCCCACCCTAAAAAAATGCTTGGCCTGGATGCCCACGGAAGACCTCTAAGAACACTCATGCCCTTCTGAGGCGAGCAGTAATGAAACATCCCTTCATCACATCCACGGAATTTGAAGAAAATTTACCCAAAACTCCTGAAACCGTAACGCTCAGAACCGAGAATGCCTACAGCACCACCTTAACCTCCCTTCACAAAGGGCCGCAGCTAAGCCTCTCCTAAAAGACCGCATGAGACAGAAGAGGCTTCAATCTGCAATCCTACACATGAACTAGACCTCTGAGCAATGAATGAATGCCAGTTTCTCGGTGAATCGACCTTTTGGAGCATTAGGGTTTGTGCAAGGTGCATTCGTCGATCAGCCGGGGCCAACCGCTACAACCTGAGGTAACCAGCAAAGGCAGTCAAGCACCCTGCCTCGGTCATGGTGTAGGGAGTATTAGTGGCTACAGTGGTTGTGAACAACAGTGTTACTGTTCTTTCTCATGAAGAATATAGTGATGCGGTCAGACAAATATTTGGACATCCTCATGGATTATATACCTATTTTGTGGATGCCAATTAGCAAGGTGTGGTGTTTATGCATGACGGTGCCCCTTGCCACAAAGCCAGTAAAGTCACTGATTCTTTGGAAGATGACCAGATACCCATACTAGTAGTATACTAGCCAGGGAATTTGCCAGATCTCAACCTCATTGAGAATGCCTAGGCGCACATTAAAGAACAGTTCTCATCTATACCGACCACATCAGCACCCCGGCTTGCAGGAGCCCGTCACCCACCTGGGGTGTGATGTGGAACTCTTATTTAGAGTCCTTGGCTAGGAGCATACCTCAGAGACTGCAGGACGTCATCCCACTAAAAGGGGACATTACCAAGTATTAAAGTCAATAAATAACATTATTTGGAAGTTTTATGACTCGTGTCTTACATGTTTTTGTAGGATTTTTTATTTTTTTCTAGTCCCCGTCTACGTAGCTAGACTCATCTTTTTCCATCAAAACTGTATTTACGTTAATTGTATGTTGCTCACTACGTAATTGTGCATTACAAACATCAATATATTGCTGATGTTTCACAATAACTATTTTATATGCAATTAACATTATAATGAGAATAATATATTCTCAATTTTCCATGAGTGAGTATTGAGTATTTTGTCTTTCTTGGCTCGGGCCTCCACATACAGTAAAGTGTAACTGAAGGTAAGTTCCAGCAGCTTACTCGATCATGGTTTGTACCGATTTGATCTAAAAACAACTGATCAGATTACACTATGATTGAGGTTCTTAGGTCAAGTAACACAAGAAATAATCATAACATTGTATGATGACCTAAACAAAGAGAGAGAGAGAGAGAGAGAGAGAAGGGGGAGTATATAAATAGAAGGTAGGCAGATAGATATATTGAATTAGATAGACAGAAACAATAGATAAGTTGATAGATAAATATAGAGAACGGTAGAAGTGAAAAGAAAAGACGAAAAGAGAAGCTTGACATAGTGATAGAAGAACTATTATGGGGTCTACACTGAGAATGATCGGTTGGTCGTCGGTAATCTTGGATGAAAGGGGAGAAGGGAGGAAAAATAGAAACCTAATTTAGAAACAGACCAAGTCCAGCTGTTGACAAGACAGGGAGTTTGTTAATGTTTATTGTTTCATATATTTATTTAATAAGAAATATAAATGTGTTCCGTACACGGAGTTTATGTGTGTATTCGTGGGTGCATGTGCTCGCGATCTAGTGTGTGTGTGTATTAGTCCAGGAGCCAAGGGGTGTTTGCATGCATGAAAAGGCCAGAAAATCACCCGCTTGATTTAGTTAGAGGGTCCACTGGGACACCTTTTTAGCGAGGGTAGACATCTCGAAACCCGGCAGTTATCGTGTTATTCGGGATTTTCGCTGAATTTAATGAAATCAAAATAACTCCTTTTTTTACGTGTGACGGTTACATAAATTGCAATAACTCGGCAATGAAATGGTCTACAGAGCTCTTTCACCACTCAAAATAAAGCTTAAAGAATTATCTATTCAATGGATACAAACACAATAAGATTGGTCAATACCCAAGGTCACAAGAGGTCAAAGTATGACCTTTTCTGATGAGGAACTAAAATTTATGACTTTTCAAATTTAAATATTTGTGAAAAATAGGTAAATGGATTGAACGTTTAATGTTTTTATATTCTGGTTAGGTACACCATAGGCAAGTTTTTAAAATTAGTTGGAAAAGTTGATTACGTATTTTAACCCCTTGGCGTCCAGTACAATAATATGAAGTTTGCGAATGATATACCAATAATAGCTATGTATTGGTTATATAATTATGGTACTACTGAGTCAGCTAAAGTTTTATCAAAACACTCTGTATCACAGTATCACACATTGCATATATATCTTCAGAGCAGATTTCAATTATTTGTTGTCACATTAATGAATGACCTACTTTTGGGGAGAGGGGTGAGCCGGGGATACAGTTGGAAATGTATTCTGTGATGTGTCACATTAATGGCCTAGGTTTTGACATCCTTTCACCTGACATTTGCAGTAAGGGCAGCATTTCATATCTAGTTGTCTGCAGACACAGCGTTTAGTAGAGCAGGAGGTACATTTACAGGGCATTGCAAAGTCATCCGGTAGCAAGACTTGAAGATGGTCCGGTTGAAGAATGCCATCTTCTTCAATGAAACCAAAGTCTCTGGGATCCAGTTGAGGATTGCTTAGGCAGTGTAGCTGTAGATATGTCCCAAAGAATGCCCTGAGGACATGACCTTTGACTGATCGGCTGGTGGGAGGCAGTTCCAAAATGGTCTTTTTGCTGTGGTGGTAGAGGTAGTACCGTAATTCATCCATTGTTCTGCATGAGGTTCCTGATTTGTACACATTCACAAGGAACTCTTCCACCAAGATGAAGTTAATACAGTTCAATTCCTTTCCAAAATCAATCAGATAATGCACCGGATCTGCTTTCAGTGCAGCAGCCTTTGTACCAAATTTACTTGTGGAATCACAACCAGTGAGATGGTGCAGGGCACCTAAGATTTTGCAAGTATCTGATCCCAACTTATCGCCTAGAACATGAAGGGGTATGTATCTTGTGGTATTACCAACACCAGCACGAATCCACATCTCTCGTAGGCCATGTGCCTTCAAAAGCGACCAGTAGTGTAGGGCCAAGATTACTACATCAGTATCATTTGATATAATAACCACTCTCTTAGTCCCATTCTCAACTGCATGACGAGCATGTGGGATAATTCTGACGTCGGCCTCTTCAATCGTTGTGTCTAGATCAGGTAATGGTGTCTCTTTTCCATTCAAAATAGCCAGGCATGGTTCAATTTCAGGTGGAAGTCCAATCGAGCTAACAACTGTATCTGTCATCGGTTTTGGCTTGGTTAAGATGCGTTGTCGAATGAGTTTCTGTATCTTGGATTTGTTTGCAGATGAGGCCCAGAATGCATCCATTGTGACTGGCAATTGCGTTCCTGTACCTATCCCATATAAATCAATTGGGCTGCAACCACACCTTCTAGTTCTTTCGCTGTCCTTCACTGAACCCTCAATGTATGTGTCAAAGACGAAGTCGACACGTTTAGAGTTGCTGCCAAGTCCATATGACACCTCCAAGAACTTATCGCAGAGTTCACCAAAGGTGTTCATCTGGGATACCCGCATACGACGAAGGCCTGCCATTACATCAATGATAGTCACTGCATTTGCTGGCACCATTTAGATGGTGGTATATAGTCTGCTTTTTCAAGGTGTTTTTCTAACTCAGTGCACAGTTCACTTTTGTTTGGTTTGGTCATTAGTCCATTCTTGTCAAAGAGGTAACTGCTGTCAATCAGGTCAAACCCCAGCAAATGTTTCATGTCATATCCTCGGACACGAGCAATGTCATAGATCTTCTGGGTTTTTGCCATTTGCTTCTTGGTCTCTTTGTTTGTAGACTTATAGGTACTTTGGTCTCCCTTCATGGATTTAAATGTCTTAAGGTTCGTCCTGTGAATGGTATCAAAGATGGATCTGTGTTTCATTACGATTCTTTCATTTCGGAATGTTTCATACTTCTTCCTAGCTCTTTCATCAAATTCGAGCAGATTGTCACGGATTTCCTTTGTCATGATTTCCTGTGTGAGGATTTTGTGAAGCTTGTCTTTGTCTCCTTCACACGGTAACGTCATGGGGTTGTCATGTTCTTTTACATACTCAATCATATCCTGAATCAATGTCTCAGATGCCCTTGTTGCTGATAAGTTGAACTCGTGGTTTACTAAAAGTTTTGTGCTAGGTGTGACGACTCCACTGACCCGACGTTGGAAATTGACAACAGCTAACATTTCATGGTAAATGATCTCCCACTGAGCAACGAATTGCTTCTTTTTGGTGCTACCGATGATACCCCCAGCACTCTTCTGGGATCGATTTATCGTCTGCTCGAGACACATGTCTGCCCCTACAGCACTGAATGGTCCATCTGTCCACTTCACCACGAACTTGCCTGCCAGGAAACTCTTGTACACATCTTCTGGTAGCTTTCTCATATCTTCTAGGTATAATGAAGCCCATCTAAAATAGTTGACCCTATCACATCCAGCAAATAGCGGCAGCACAGATTGAACACTTTGGAGATGGAGTTTCCAGTCTCCCTCACGGTCTGCCCTAACCAAGTCCTTTAGAACAGCCACCATTCTGACGAAGTGGTCCCAGAATGTAAAAGTCTCTGACGCTGCACTTCTCTGACATCTAAATTTATTGAAGTCTTCAACCATGACTTCTGAGTTTGACATAAATGCCTCCAAATGAACCTTGCTTTCCTCCCTCTTCTTTTCTGCTACAGAGTTTGTCAACAGTCTCAGATGCTCAAGCTCATCCCTGTACCTCTCAATTCCTTCCACTTTGAAGAACTCCGCCCACTGCAGCCTTTCTATACACTCAGAGAGCATGAACAAACCCTTCAACGACCTCGTATAATGTGATCCATCAAGAAATGATCTTACCACATTTTGGCCAAATGCTTTAGACTCTACCAATATAGTTTCTGCTCCACTGCCATTAATGAGCTTTCCTATCGCACCCATGACTACCTTAATCATATGAAAAGAGCCCAGACATAACACCAAGTTATTAATCTTTTCTTTGGTAAGCCAGACATTCTTCACTGAAAACAAAAAAACAAAAATTAGTTTTCCCAAAATTTTAAATGAACAATATTATGAACAGAGAACATACAATATACTGGATTAACTCATTTTTGCATTCCTATTGCAATCCTAAAGAATATAAATTACGGCATATATCTGTTATGCTTCAGTACGTTGATACGGTATATATACCTTTTATTGATTGCTACACAGGGGTTAAAATACGTAATAAACTTTTCCAACTAATTTCAAAAACTTGCCTATGGTGTACCTAACCAGAATATAAAAGCATTAAACGTTCAATCCATTTACCTATTTTTCACAAATATTTAATTTTAAAAAGTCATAAATTTTAGTTCCTCATCAGAAAAGGTCATACTTTGACCTCTTGTGACCTTGGGTATTGACCAATCTTATTGTGTTTGTATCCATTGAATAGATAATTCTTTAAGCTTTATTTTGAGTGGTGAAAGACTCTGTAGACCATTTAATTGCCGAGTTATTGCAATTTATGTAACCGTCACACGTAAAAAAAGGAGTTATTTTGATTTCATAAAATTCAGCGAAAACCCCGAATAACACGATAACTGCCGGGTTTCGGGATGTCTACCCTCGCTAAAAAGGTGTCCCAGTGGACCCTCTAACTAAATCAAGCGGGTGATTTTCTGGCCCATTCATGCATGCAAACACCCCTTGGCTCCAGGACTATATGTGTCTGTGTGTGTTTCATGGTTACCAATATACAGTATATCATCGAAATCTTTGATGAATTTGTATGTAGCAAAAATAGTTTTGTTGAAAATTAGATATGTTTGCAATGGCCATTTGCGGTGAAGTTCAGAAAGGGGAACCTAGGTGGTCATCATATTTTGTCACACTAATTTGTAATTAATTGAATCTAGCTGTATATTTTTAGTTATTTTGCAAACTGAGAGCTAGGTGTACAGATGCAATTGATCACATAATCGTCATAATTGCAGTTATATGACAAAATATAATAAATCCTCTGAATTTACTTGAAACTATGTAGTCAACAAATAATACGAAAATGGAGCATTAGAAGCCATGCATTGCATCAAATGTGAAAGCTTTGATGGAAAGTGTTTAATTATGTGGATATTCCTTATTGAGTCAAATGTGCAAAAATGCTTCTTGGTGTTTAATAGTGAAATTTTGGAGATGACATAGCAATGTAAATATGTCTTGAAGCATAAGTACAGGTTATAAGTAATACAATGTATAAAGATCATATTGAAAGAAAAAAAACTATGTAATATATAGTATAGTATAAGAATATAATTTGGCGAGCTATAATATGTGTGGAAGTGAAGACAAAATGGTGGTAGATTGGCTCAATCCCTTATTGTATTTAGGATAAACCAGGTTAAATTGCTTTAGGTTAGGCGACGTTAGTTGAAATAATTTATACTAGGTTATTATGTTGAGTTATATTGATGTAGGATTGGTTAACATGGATAAACGTGTTATCATACACAACACCATCATTACAAAATCTAAAGTCGTGTAATACCCTCTCAACAAATAGGTACCAATTGATACCAATAATTAATATATAATTATATATATATACCGGTATATATATATATATATATATATATATATATATATATATATATATATATATATATATATATATACGGTATATATATAATATATATATATATATATATATATATATATATATATATATATATATATATATATATACACTGAATATATATATATATATATATATATATATATATATATATATAGAGAGAGAGAGAGAGTACAAAGTATAAAGGAGTACATAGGAGTACAAAAGAGTACAACGGAAATCAAGCAACAACAGATCAAATGTGACCCTTCTAGACTGATTGTCCTCCAAAACACTGAGGATCAAGTGTCTAAACAGTGGCTTTGAGTGGGTAAGGGAACATTGGAAAGGGAACTACTGCCCTGGAACTAATGTCCGTGGCAGGAATAGGAAGTTAGTAGGGGACAGATGGGTTAGTAACTAAGGGGTGATAAAATAAAGTTATTCATTTACAAACGCAGCCAGTCGTGGGTTTGATGCAAGATATTTGTCTAGGCGAAGTTTTAATGAATCAACGGTGCTGCAGTCTATAACGTATTGGGGCAGCCCATTCCACAAGTTGATAACTCGATTGAAGAAGAAATTCTTAGATTCGTGTGAGTTGAAAGTTTTACCAAAAATGTTGCAACCGTTTCACCGCGTGTAATTAGATTGGAAGATAGTGAAATACTTACTACAGTTTATATTGTCGATGCCTTTGATGATTTTGAACACTTGAATTAAGTCGCCTCTTAATCTGCGCTGGTATAAATGAAAAAGATTTAATTTTCTAAGACGCTCTTCGTATGGTTTGCTCTTTAGGCTAGGTATCATTTTGGTAACTCTACGTTGAACTCGTTCTAGCTTGTCTATATCTTTTTGGTATTATGGGCACCAGGATTGAACGCAGTATTCCAGAAGAGAGCGGACTAAGGAATTGTATAGGGTTAGGATAATGTTTTTGGATTTATGCTCATATGACCTACCTATAAAGCCAATTATTTTGTTTGCCTTCTTAACAACTTCTGAACATTGTTGACTCGGTTTTAGGTTACTTGATATTGTTACTCCCAGATCGGTTTCTCTGTGTACATTCTTAAGCTGAGTGCCATTCATCGAATAGTTTGCTTTCTCATTTCGGTTTGCGATATGTAGTACTTTACATTTATCCGCATTGAAACTCATTTTCCAAATTTGGGCCCAACATGAGAACTTATCTAGATTGTGTTGCATATCGTCAACTAGTTCTTTTGAGAGTACGCTATTTGCAATTTTTGTATCGTCAGCAAACTTTGACATTTTACAGGTGACACCCTCATCTATGTCGTTGATGTAAATTAGAAAGAGAATTGGTCCTAGTACCGATCCTTGGGGTACCCCGCTACTTTCATTGGTCCACTTAGATTCCTTACCGTTTATGATTACTCTTTGCTTTCTGTCGCTGAGCCAATTGTCTATCCATTTCAACACACCGTTTTGTATTCCATGCGCTTTTACTTTTAGCAGTAAAAGTTTGTGGGGAAATTTGTCAAAGGCCTTTTGAAAATCAAGGTATATAATATCTACAGCTTTACTCTCATCATAGAGGTTGAGTATATTGTGGAAGAAGTCTAAGAGGTTTGCTTGGAAGGAATGTTTGTTACAAAAGCCGTGTTGAGTAGGCCTATCTTTAAGTATGTTATTTTCCTCCAAGTGATTAACAAGTTTGTCTATTATGAGTGTTACCAGCATTTTAAATACAACTGAGGTTAAGCTAATTGGACGATAGTTACTGGGTAAGGTTTTGCTGCCTTTTTTTAATATCGGTGTTATGTTGGCGAGCTTCCCCTAATCAGGAGTAGTCCCAGACTGTAGGGATTTATTGAAGAGCAATGTCAGTGGTTTGGAGAGCTCATACTTGGCTTCCTTTAGAGCTCTGGGCGAGATCGTATCAGGTCCAGGCGATTTACTTACCGTGAGTGTATCTAAAAATGTCAAAACATTTCTCTCTGTAATGCCGATACTGCTTAGATCATCAGAATTATCAATCTGAATCGGCGATGCTGTAGGGATATTATTAAGGTCTTCTGTTGTAAAAACTGATGCAAAAACAAATATTGAGAGCGTTACTCATTTTTGCTTCATTGTTAGTGTAATCTCCTTTCTCATCTACTAACGGTCTAATCGTTGAAGTCTACTTTCTTCTTCCTGATGTAACTATACAATTCTTTCGGGTTTTGTTTTACTTTGATTTGCAGCATGTAATTCTAGCGTGTTTTTACTTTGTTTGATTAACTTTTTGGCTTTGCGTCGTAGATCTACAAATATCACTTTATTTTCATGGGTGTGAGAGATTTTTAATTCATCATGAGCATTCTTTTTAGCAAGCAGACAATCTGCAATGTCCTTATTCCACCACTTAGGCCTATTATTATGTACTGATCTTCGGTGTTTTAATGGTATACATTCATGTACTGCATTCATGTACTGCATTCATGTACTGCATTCATGTACTGCATTCATGTACTACATTCATGTACTGCATTCATGTACTGCATTCATGTACTGCATTCGAGTAAGTGGAGGTGAAAAATGTCCATGATTGGTTTAGATCATAATTTTTAATCATAGAACTCCTGTTTATTTCATTGAGTATCGCTCTAAGTTTACGGAAGTTTGCTCTCTTGAAATTTGGGACCTTCTCTTTGCTGGTATTGAGTTCGTTGCTATTGAATTTTAAATGGAAAGTGATCGTACGATGGTCACTATTACTGAATTCATCACCAACATGCAAATTTTCTATTAATTCTTATTTTGTTGCAAGTACAAGGTCAAGAACGTTATTACCACGGGTCGGCGATCGAACAAATTGATAGAGCGAACTCTCTTGCAAGTTCGCATACAAGTCATGTCCGGAGTGTGAAGTAAGAGTATCGCCCCACTTGGTCACAGGTAAATTAAAGTCGCCCAAAATTACGGTATCTTGTGAGTTACTTACATCTGCAATTTGTTCGTAAATGTCTCGGTCAGTTTGTACTGATTGAGCTGGAGGTCTGTATATTAATGCAAGTATTATTTTTGTACCGTTATTATTATTCATTAACACAAACATTGTGTCGATGTTCGCAATTTGGGGTTTTGCCAAGAGGATTATGTTAAGACTTTCTTTGATAAACAATAAAATGCCACCTCCATTTCTATTCATTCGGCTTTTCTCAAACATTACATAACCGGGAAGTGAGTACTCTGCTAAAAAGTCTCTGTCTTCTGTATTGAGCCAAGATTCTATTATACTAATTACGTCATAATTTTCTGTAAACACAAGTTCCTCTAAATCTGAAAATGTATTGCGTATGTTACGAGCGTTTGCATAGAAAACCTTTAAAAGTGTGGTTTTAGAACTCACGGAACGCTCTTTAATCGAATTTTTAGTTCTGGTCCGATTTACATGTTCGTTCATGGCTGTCATCAGACGTTATCCCTGGCGGTTTGGGATTTGGGTCTTGTTGATGGAGCTTTATCCAAATTCGTGGTTCCTGACGAGAGAGATAGAGAGAGATAGATACCGTTATTACCACCAAAGATATTAAACTACAATCTAAGAATTCTGGGTAGCAGAGCTGGGTATGCAGTTATTTTTATATATGTATTTATTTATTAATTAATTTATTTATTTGTTTGTAATTGCAAACACTGCATATCTACTTTATTGATAGCAACGCTTAACTCCATTACACATCGGGACAAAACTGTGTGTTTGAATATTGTTTAGATACGCTAAAAAGTAAACAAGGGAGAGAAGGAAAATATAAATTGTTAAACTGATTCATGAATGTTGACCTCGACTGGACAGGGTATTAAACTACTCAATAGGCCTACTGGGTATATAATTATTGACACGTTCACGATAAAAAATTTGCTTGGAAAATGTTTACTGTCGTCTTATAATTAATTGTAATGTAACTAAATAGAATACTCCTAAAGTACTCTTATGTTGTTTTATTATGCTAATACAAACACCCCCTCTCCCTTCCAAAGTTAGACTGACATAACATAACCACCACAGTGCAGTACCTCTATTACTGTACTGCTTCGCAAAATATGACAGACATCGACACCTACAGTATATTTTAAAGACTTACACTAAATAATCCATATCCTTCTAGTTGTTGTTGTTGATGTTGTTCCCTAAGCTGCCTGGCCGAACAGCCCCGAGTCCCTGAGGAAGGCCATGGCCACGATCGGGCTTTCCCACAGAGCTCTCATTGAGTGTAGATTGTGTTGTTGGTGCAAGTGGTTGTGTGAAATGCAGTCTTCTATGATGTGTTTAATGGTATGGGGTGCTGTGTTACATCCCGGGCAGGCGTCGACAACGGAGTCATCCAGTCTCTTCTGATAGCTCAGGAGAGCTGGATGGTGTCCGCATCTCAGCTTGGCCAGGTGGACTCTGTCCTCGTGAGGAAGGGAGGATTCGGAAGGATGGATTTCGGGAGGTCGTGCATGCAGCTGTGTGTTGTCTGTGAGTGAGTGGATGGATCGGTGAGAGATATGAGTATGGATGTGCTTCTGGAAGTTGGTTCGGGGTGGGCAGGGAGGGAGAGAGGACAATAATTGTGTGTGATACCGTGTGCTGGGTGTTGTTTTGATATATCTTGGTGTCTGTGGGTGTGTTGCCATGTAGTTTAGTGGGTGGTCTTGGTTCGTGGAGGCTGCTGCCAGGAATTGAGTGCCTCTCATGTCCAGATGGTCTTTGACTTTGAGGATTTTGGTTTCTTGATGTAGGTGATCTGTGGGTGCAGTAGCTGTGCAGCCTGTAATGATCTTCAGGGCTTTGTTTTGAATAGTCTGTAAGGTCTTATGATGTGTTTCAGCTAGGTTAGAAGCCCAGGCTGGGGTTGCGTATTCCATCACTGATCTTATGTATTGTTTATGTACTGTGGTGGTAGTTTCTTTGTTGTGTCCAAATTTTGTGTGAGCAAGTGACCTGAGGGCGTTAAGTCTGGGTGTCAGTTTCTTTTTAATGTTTGTGGTGTGCTGTTTGAATGTCATATGAGTATCATATGTTACTCCTAGGATTTTGGGGGTGTGTGTATGTGTTAGGGGTGTGTTGTTTATGGTGAGTTGAGGGATGTATTCGTGTTCTCCTGTCCAACTTGTGAGCAGGGTTGCGGTAGATTTGGCTGGGGCTAGATTAAGTCTGTTTGTAGTGCACCAGCCATGTAGTGTGTTGAGATAGGGTTGAAGGAGATCTGTTGCTCTTTTTGGGTCATGGTGTGTGCATGTGAGTGTTATGTCATCTGCATAGGAGGCTAAGTTTATTTGGGGCGTATTGGGTGTAGTTATATCGTGCATGTACAGATTGAAGAGTGCGGGCGATAGGACGGATCCTCGTGGGACTCCGTTTGGAAAGTTTCTGATTTTAGATGACTGACCGGCAAAATATACGTGTGCACATCTGCCTGCTAGGAAGTTGGCCAGCCACCTTTTTGTGTTGTTGTGCATGTTTGTGTTGTAAATTTTGTTTGTTAGGTTGTGGCGGGGGATGGCATCGAAGGCTTTACTAATGTCGAGTGTGGCTAATAGTGATCTGTGTGGTGGTTTAGCTGAGTTGATGCCGTCGAAAGCTCTTTGTGTAAGGTCTGTGAGAAGAATGTTTGTGGAGTGCAGTGGCCTAAAGCCATGTTGTGTTGGAGCTAGGGGTAGGTCAGGTGTAATTAGTTGTAATACTAGGCGTTCCATGACTTTGGAGGGGGAGCAAAGGAGTGTGATGGGGCAGTGCGAGGAGGGTAGCGTGGGGTCTTTGTTGGGTTTGGGGAATGTGATGATGATACCATGCTTCCAAATGTCTGGTATTGTGTTGTGTGAATAGCTGTAGTTTGATATGTTAGTGAGTGATTGTATGCCTTGTGGTCCCAGGTGTCTGAGGTGTATGTTGCTTATGTTGTCTAGGCCACAGGCGGGTGAGTGCTTGAGATTGTTGATGATATGCTTTGTCTGGTGATTGGTGAAGGGTGTATAGTCAGGGTCTGTGGGGAATTGTCTCTTACGTTGGATGACACGTTGGTCGTCTTTGTGAGGTTTTAGGTGGCTGACTTGTGAGAAGTGATTGATGAGAGTGTTTGCTTGTTGTTTACATGAAGGAGTAGAGTCTGTTGTTGTGATTGCAGCATGTGATTGTGTTGTGTTGCTGTTGGAAAGTGTGATGCTGTTTAGTGTTTTGTAGAGTTTTTTGGGGTTTGTTTTGTGATCAAGTGTTTGTAGGAAGTTATTCCAATTTAGTTTTTGTTGTTCTTGTATTTTGTTGTTAATTTGGGTGTTGAGTGCTTGAATTTGTTGTGTGATGTCTTGTGTGTGGGGTGCTGGGGAGTGTTTCAGTATGTCGCGTTGTCTGATGAGGTTTTGAATTTCTGGTGTGAAGTTGGGGTTGTGTCTTTTTCTGCTACCTCTTGGAATGTGTTTCTTGTCAGCGTTTTGGATAGTTTTATTGAGTATGTGTACAGCATTGTTGATGTTAGTGATCGGTGTACTGTTTAGAGTTGTGAAGTGTTGTTCTGTCTCATTTGTGAATGCTTCCCAGTTAGCTCTTTTATAATTGGTGTATGTGTGTTTGTGGCTAGCTGGGGTGAGTCTGGTTTTGGTGGTGATAATGATCGGGAGGTGGTCAGAGCCTAAGGTTCTGACCACCCTCCAGGATGTTGTGGGGGCGAGTTCTGGGGAGCAAAAGGTGATGTCTGGAGATGATGGGTTATAGAGGGCTTGGTGAGGAATATGGGTATGTTGATGGATGTCGTTAAGGATGATGAGGTTATCAGTTTGGTTTTGTAGTACCAGCCCTCTGTCTGTGTCGGGGTTGTCGACAAACCAGGCCGACGTCTTGGCGTTGAAGTCACCACCCAGGATGATGTGGGTGTGTGGGGTGTTTGTGATGTGTTGTAAGTGTGGTCTGTATTCATTTGGTACTGTAGGGGATGTTTGGGGAGGGATGTATGTGTTTATGATGGTTATGTTGGAGTTGTTGCCAGTGCGTATTTTAATTGACTGTATTTCTGTTGTGTTATCATTTGGGGGGAGGAGGGATTTGGTTTGTACACTGGTTACTATGTATGATATTTCTTTGTGTACCAGGGTGATGAGTCCACCGCCCCCGCCGACAGCCCGGTCTTGTCTGATGGTGGTGAAATTATGAAATGTGGGTGTTTTTTGTGTTGTGCGGAGTTTTGTTTCTTGTAAGATGGCAATGTGTATGTTGTGTTGTTTGATGAAGTGTGAGAGTTCGTGTTTCTTTGTGTTGATGCCATCTATGTTCAGTTGAAGAATGTTAATGTTATGTGCACGATGTATGTTGGGTGCTGCTGCACGAGGATGGGGTGGGGGTGGGGGTGAGGGAGGGGCTGGGGGTTGGGATGGGTGAGGTGGGGGTGGGGATTGGGGAGCAGGAGATGGGGGTTGGAATGGATTAGGATGGGGTGTGGTGTGTTGAGTTGAGGATGTGGATGGTTTGGGAAGGTTAGGTGGGTTAGGGAGGAGAGGTGGACGGGTTTTAGGGGGGGGGAGTGGATGATATGGGAAGGTTAGGTGGGTTGGGCAGGAGAGGTGGACGGGTTTTAGGTGAGGGATTTGACTGGGAGAGGGAGGGGCATGAGGAACAGGTCCAGGTGTTTGTGTAGTGTTTCTTGGAGGCAAGTGTTGTGCAGGTGAAGTGGGTCCAGTTCCTGCATGGATTGCAGAGAACTGAACCCTTAGTATGGCGACTCGAAGTGATGTGTTTTGAGCAAGTTGGACATATGTATGTGTACATGGGTCCTGGGTTGCTCTCAATGTCTCCGGCTAGAAGAAGTCTTCGAGAAATGACAGCCGGAGAGTCATTTCTCGGTGTAGGAAAAACTGTGTGATGTGTGAGTGTGGTGTGAGAGGTGTGGAAATTCCCGGCGCGACCGAAGCCGCTCCAAGGACCCGTGCCCCCAGGGAGGGGGCAGGGGATGGTTGTGACGGTTTGGCTCCCGAAACTGCTCCCCGCGGCCGGCATCCAGTTTTCCTCCACTGGTCGTTGATTTTGTCTTCGGCCGTTGAGGGTCGGCAGCCATCCGCGGTTGGCAGCCTCGGGAGGTGGCCCCACGGCGTAGACACCGCCACATCAGGACCTATCCTTCTAGTTTTCTAACATAGTGTTTCATATAGTGCTGCACTGCATCAACAGATCACTATATAGAAACCCAAAACTCTGCACGAATTAATTGACATATCATCTCAAAGATTTATCTTAAATATCCTGTATACCCCTATTCTGCATACATAATTTTCATTTTTTTCCTTTCCCTATATAAGCAACCCACATGAAAACGCCTGTGCAGTGATTTGGAGATCTTGTGGCATATAGGACAAACTGCACATAAAATGCCAAAATTAAAAACTATGAATACGTACAAGTTTTCCAAACCATGAAACAGCTCTCCAGTCGGATTATCTGTTAACCAGAAAAATAGGTAATTTTAGCACTTGATAAACCACTTATTGTTTGATACTATCATCTGAATACAATGAAAACCAAGCAAATATTCTGTGACGTAATATGCTGTTAAGAATGAACACTTGGTAATCATATAGTTCAGAGACATGGTAGTTTCATATTTGTCCATTAAGTATTGATAAATCAGCTGCTAAGGGGTTCAATTTGCCGTCAGCTGGAACTAAGCAGACCACAGTTGTACCCAGTCAACTCAGCTGTCTGCTGTACCGTAATAGGTAGGTTGCTAACTCACCATTAGAAACGGAACAATTCTTATGAACTGTGCATCTCTGTTGCAATTCCATTCCTTATACAACCCAATAAACAAACTTTCATCCTGCAGTGAACCGTTTATATCATGTATATTCTCTCTCTCTCTCTCACTACAACATAGCTACCAGTACAAATCGCCGACTAGCCAACCTCTGCAGGGAGGAGGACATGTATCGGCTTTGTCGACACGACACGTGGGATAATTTTTACTATGATAAATCTTTGTTTTCAGGAGATGGTGTACATCTCAATGAAGTAGGAGCTGCACGTCTTAGTCGTCTGCTGAACGATGCAGTCAAGGATTTCCGTTCAAAAAACGGGGTCAACCGGGGTATCCTGGCAGGGTAGTGTAAGTCAAATACGAACTGAAAATTCAGAAAATGTGCAGTCAGTAACATCCAACTCTAATACTCTATGTAAATGCTCGTAGCATACACAATAAAGGTTCAGATCTAGAGGAAATCGTGTTTATAGAACATTATGATATAATCGGCATTACAGAATCTTGGTTAAATACGGAAAACAGAGACTTTTTCGCCGAATATACGCTTCCTGGTTATACAATGTTTGAGAAAAGTCGGATCAATAAAAATGGAGGAGGAGTTCTGTTTTTTATAAAGGAAAGTCTTAATCCCGTCTTAATGTCAAAACCTCATATTGCGAATACAGACATATCTTACGTACTATTAAATAATAACAGAGGAAGTAAAATAACACTAGCTTTATTATACAGACCCCCAGCTCAATCAGTGCAAACTGACAGTGAAGTTTATGTACAAATTGCAGAAATAACTAACATACAAGATACCGTAATTCTTGGAGATTTCAACTTACCTGTGACTAAATGGGGTGATATTCTTACTTCACACTCTGGACACGACCTCTATGCCAAATTGCAAGAAAGTTAACTTTTTCAATTTGTACAATCTCCGACCCATGGTAATAATGTGCTTGACCTTGTACTCGCAACAAAAGAAGACTTGGTAGAGAGTTTATATGTTGGTGATGAATTTAGTAACAGCGACCGACCATCGTACGATAACTTTCAATTTAAAGTTTAATAGTAACAAACCAAATATCAGCATTGAGAAAGTCCCTAATTTCAAGAAAACAAATTTTCATAAACTTATATCAATGTTTAAAGAAACTGACTGGAGCTTTCTGGCTAACAATAACGACATAAATACATTTTGGGAGTTTTTCACAACCACTTACCTTAAGGCAGTGCAAGACTGCATACCATCGAAAATACGGCGTACAGGCCATGATGATAAACCCAAATTGTAGAATAAAGATATTTCAGACTGTCTGCTTGCTAAAAAGTTTGCTAATGATAGAGTAAAATCCTCACAAAATGAAGAAGAACGGGTGAAATTTGTAGAGGTACGACGCAAAAGTTAATTAAGCAAAGTAAAATGATCCTGGAGTTACATGTTGCGAATCAAAGTCAAACAAACTCGAAAGAATTCTATAGTTATATTAAAAAGAAAAAAGTAGTTACTTCAACTGTTGGACAGTTAGTCGATGAAAATGGAGAATACACCAAAGACGAAGTACAAATGAGTAATGCCCTCAATACCTTCTTTGCATCAGTTTTTACAACAGAAGACCTCAGTGATATCCCTACACCATCGTCGATTCAGATTGATAATTCAGATGTTCTAAGCAATATCACCATTACAGAGAGAGAAGTATTGAATTGTTTAGATAAACTCAAGGTAAATAAAACGCCTGGACCTGCTACAATCTCACCTAGAGTTCTAAAGAAAGTTAAGGATGAGCTCTCCAAACTACTGACATTGCTATTCAATAAATCCCTGCAGTCTGGAACTATGCCTGATCAGTGGAAGCTAGCCAACGTAACACCGATATTCAAAAAAAGGCAATAAATCCCTACCCAGTAACTATCGTCCAATTAGCTTAACCTCAGTTTTATGTAAAATGCTAGAAACACTCATAAGAGACAGACTCGTAAATCACTTAGAGGAAAATAACATACTTAAAGATACTCAACACGGCTTTCGTAAAAAACGTTCCTGTTTAACAAACCTCTTAGACTTCTTCCACGATATCCTCAACCTCTACGATGAGAGTAAAGCTGTAGATATTATATGCCTTGATTTTCAAAAGGCCTTTGACAAAGTTCCCCACAAACGTTTACTGCTAAAACTAAAAGCGAATGGAATACAAGACGGTGTGTTGAAATGGATAGAAAATTGGCTCAGCGACAGAAAGCAAAGAGTAGTCATAAACGGTAAGGCATCTAAATGGACCAAGGTAAGTAGCAGGGTACCCCAGGGATCGGTACTAGGACCAATTCTCTTTCTAATTTACATCAACGACATAGATGAGGGTCTCACCTGTACTATCTCAAAATTTGCTGACGATACAAAAATTGCAAATAGTGTACTCTCAAAAGAACAAGTTGACGATATGCATCACAATCTAGATAAGTTGTCATGTTGGGCCCAAATTTGGAAAATAAGTTTCAATGCGGATAAATGAAAAGTACTACATATCGGATACCAAAATGAGAAAGCAAACAATTCGATGAATGGCATTCAGCTTAAAAATGTAAACAGAGAAACCGATCTGGGAGTAACAATATCAAGTAACCTAAAACCGAGTCAACAATGTTCAGAAGTTGTTAAGAAGGCAAACAAAATAATTGGCTTTATAGGCAGGTCATTTGAGCATAAATCCAAAGACGTTATCCTAACCCTATACAATTCCTTAGTCCGCCCTCTTCTGGAATACTGCGTCCAATCCTGGTGCCCATATTACCAAAAAGTTATAGACAAGCTAGAACGAGTTCAACGTAGAGTTACCAAAATGATACCTAGCCTAAAGAACAAACCATGCGAGGAGCGTCTTAGAGAATTAAATATATTTCCTTTAACCCAGCGCAGATTAAGAGGCGACTTAATTCAAGTGTTCAAAATCATCAAAGGCATCGACAATATGAATTGTAGTAAGTACTTCACTATCGACCAATCTAAGTTCATGCGGGGAAACGGTTGCAAAATTATTGGTAAATCTTTTAACTCACACAAATCTAAGAATGTCTTCTTCAATCGAGTTATCAACTTGTGAAATGGGCTTCCCCGAGACGTTATAGACTGCAGCACCGTTGATTCACTTAAACTTTGCCTAGATAAAATATCTTGCATCAAACCCGCGACTGACTGCGTTTGTAAATTAATAACTTTATTTTATCTCTCCCTCAGTTACTAACCCATCTGTCCCCTACTAACTTCCTAATCCTGCCACGGATATTAGTTCCAGGGCAGTAGTTCCCTTTCCAATGTTCCCTTACCCACTCTAAACCACTGTTTGGACACTTGATCCTCAGTGTTTTGGAGGACAAGCAGCCTAGAAGGGTCACTATATCTGTTGTTGCTTGATTTCCTTTGTACTCTCTCTCTCTCTCTCTCTCTCTCTCTCTCTCTCTCTCTCTCTCTCTCTCTCTCTCTCTCTCCATTATAAGGGCCACTTTGGTTAACCACTAAATAAGTAATAGAGTTCATATAACTTAATTACCAGAATAAAAGCCAACACCATAATACTTTCTTTCCTTCAGGTAACTCTCCTGAAGATCATTAAATGAGTCATCTAAGTAATCCAATAAATAAATAGATCCTATATACTTAAAAGATCAGATAAATATCAACCATAATCCCTCTCTCCTGCAGGCGACCTCTTCGCTCCCACCGTGATCGAGCCCCTACTGAAGATGATCTCTTCCTCTCCCTCCGTTGGAAGTATGTCCATGTCCCCCGGCAGTTTAGGAGGAGGAACGTCAGGGGTCACAGCTCCCACCTCCTCCCCGTCCTTACCTCTCGGGAAGGACGTGGGTGAGGGTAACAGAAGGAGGAGGAGCTACGAAGGCGAGGAAGATCAAACTATGAGGTGAGTGTTTGGGCTAGTTTGGCACATATAAGAAGGAGGGAGAGGGAACTTATCTAAACGAGTTTAAATCGCCAGAAAGGAAAAAGAGAGTAAGGAAATTTATAAGATGTTGGATGAGTGAAAAGGATATATTGATGAATTCGTAATATCGCCAACCCACCAATTAACTTACAAATATATATATACCTAATTAATCAAATCATTGAAATTAACCCCTCTGTACCGGCGACGTTTTTATAATTTTATTCTAGCAATAGTTAACGATTGTGTGCAGCTTTAGAAGGATCTGTGGTAGTAAATAAAGGTTAATAAGACAGTTCGAAGCCTCCTAATTGCTGGAGGACCTTCTTTAACTGAATACAATCGTCTATTACTAGCCAGTAAAAATGAAAAGGACGGATCTGGTACTGAACGGGTTAATGAATACATGTGTTAGGCCTACTCCCAGGATTCGAACCTAAGATACTCACACTGAAATCCAGTGCACTAACCATTACGCTATAAAGACAGTTAAAGGCTTAAGCACAAGTTCACGATATAGTAAAGAATGATGGGGATACAATAAGTTTTAGGGAGAGATTAAAAGAGTACGAATTTGGAGGAGGAGAAAGCAACTAAATTAGTAAGATTCGTAAAATTCTAGAGTGAGATTAGAAGAGGTAGAAATTAGATTAGTGGGAAAAGTATTGAGATTTCTAATATTATACGTGAGTGTTGAGGCTATATTGACTCGTGTTAAAGACTAACAAATGGCGGAGATTAGAGGGTAAGCTGCGCTAAAGAAATTGGTATGGTTTAGAAAATAATACAGATATATAAATCTGGAAAAATAAACTTTGTTCTAAGTTGAATACAGCATAACATTTGAAATTGTGAATGTGTATGCATTATATTTTATTTAAATTTTTCCATATCTATTGTTATGCCACGTTTATAAGAAAACGTGAGATAGTCTGATTGCGATTTCCACCTTAGGAATCTGTGCTAATCGTCAACTGAAATGCCTCTCTACTGGGCAAAGATGAGCCTCTATATATAGCACTCAAGTAATAAGCAATGGACACAAAATACACATGAAAGGTTTTAACAGGTTTTATTCCTTAACAACTAGGGCACAATCTCAATATGTCTCTGGAAACAATAATCATAACATTCATATAAATAGAATAATAGCGTTACGACTGAACAATGAATTATAACATAAGAGGATAAGTCTCAAATAACAATAAATAAAGTCCTGATATAAATATACAAGCTCTCAAATATGGCTTGACAAAAGTGTAAATAATAGTTACTGCGAGGTAAGTCTAAGTGACTTGAACAGATAATTAAATGGAATAAACCCAAGGAGTCATAAATATGAATTAGAAGCTAATAAACTTTTAATAAATATAATAGTAAAACAAATGCGTGACTGAGGAGCAAATTACTTGTGACTTGAACTAATCACCATTGGACTTGTACCCTGATGATACGTAGCGTATAAACTAAGATAAGATATGTTTCTACATTAACAAATACAGGAGCCAGTATTTGTAGAATTATGTAAAGGTTTTCTGCCTGATAGAAGTGTATAATGTTCTCCCTAAGCAGAGCAATGGATAAAATAAAGGAGGGAAGAATGGATAATCTTTGATTATTACGTTAATTTCTAGTGAACCTTATCATACCTTGGTTTAGAACCTCACAACAATCATCCTTACCATTACAAACAAAAGGAACACTTAAATGATTCATGTAGAGAGAGAAGGCACTGGTAGAGCGTCTTGGGAGCAATAGGTGTAGCTGTAGTTGTCTCGGCACTTTGACTACAGGGTAGCCCCTGTAGTCAAAGTGCCGAGACAACTACAGCTACACCTAGTGATCCCAAATCGCTCTACCAGTGCCTTCTCTCTCTACATGAATCATTTAAGGATTTCCCACATCCTAGGTAGGCTCGGGCCCAAATAGCTGCAGGGCACAGTTGTCTCTCTCTCTCTATCCTTGGCTCGACACCACGCACTTTGTCACAATCCACGTTGAGTCTGGCGGAAGATAATAAAGGATCCCCTACACTTGTAATACTGAGGGTATTAACAGGCATAGGCGGACAAGACAAACGCAAACTATCTGGAATCGTGAATGGGTACAGTGATGCAAACAAAGTTTGAATAGTGTTATCTAAGTCTGCATCGAAAATACTAGAGACACCTAATATGCTCTGATCAAAGGGTGTCTCAACCAATAAATCAATCTCATTCCCGTAGTACAATACTGAGTCCTGAGAAAGATTTGAGTGGCTGGTCTTCGCAAAGTCTGGGGTTTCAATTGCAAGCTCGCATAGAACGGGGCTTGCAGTCAAACTGCTTACTGGGCTCCTTATTAATGGATGCAGACCAGTAGACGAGGAATGAGGTTCCTCACCAAGACTTTTACCTTTGGTATTCCTTAACCTCTCCGCTGCGTAGGTGGGGTATTGGCCACCTGTTACGACCAGAGCTACAAATAAAACAAGGGCACCTAATGATTGGACTAGTAATAGGGCACTATGCAACAACGGTACGCTAGATCCAAACCCTTGAACTTATATGCCGGCGAACAAAAACACCTATACCCTCCAGAGTTAATCTGCGATAACGGGGTATCCTTAACTGGGCATAAATGTACTCTACTTCAGGCTAACCCACACTGGTATAGCCTGGTAACAAACAAGATGCAAGTTACGTTAATATGCATAAAAAGGAAGTTATGGAAAGATCAATTAAATCACTGCAAGATTTAATACAATAAAAAGATGCTTCAATACAGCTACTCTAAACAACAATAAACTCTTCACTCCTATCTGAAAGAAAGTGAAGTATAGTCCTACAGCATAGACCTGGAAACTTCTGAAGAAAGTCTGGTGCTCATAAGATGCTCGTATCTTAAATTATATAAAGGCAGGAGGCAGGACACCACACGTGTAGACTGAATACACTAAAAGATAGGACATATAATGTTAACTGACACGAGAATACTATAAATGCGCAACGGTAGTAATGCTCGACACTAAAAAAAGTACTTCCTCATCAACGAAACAGTCTGCTATGGTTGTGCGGCTCAGCAACAACCTAGACTAATAAATACTGTGAATAATAATGCGTACATATCAAAGAGCTTATATTAACAAGTGTCTACTCAATTAATAATGTCTAGCTGGGATACTCTAGGTAAGGAACTGGGGTTGAGCATGGCAGGCTCGCAGCCTAGCGATGTCCTTAAGACTGCATCCTTTAAGTTACGTTAATTGACTGGGGTGCTCTCTTGATAGATCCAGATCACAAGTATCTGGTTCTATCCTGGCGACCCTCAAAAGACAAGCAAAGAGGCAGCAAAGTGTAGAACTGGAACAGGCCAAAGCCCTCAGTCAACACAATGCTGCACTCGCAAAAGACGCAGCCAAAAAGACAACCTAGGCTACCACAGGACCGGTCGAAGTCGTGTAGGTATAAACAAACCATACACACATCGGAGACAACGACTACAGTAACCTTATCCCAGTCTAGCATTAAATAAAAGAGCAGAACACTAAATCAATAACGGAGACACACACAGAGTTCTTAACCTCTACTAACTAAGAACCCTCAATCCTATTCTAAGTACATGTAAATATCTCAGAGGACGGCGCATGCAATACAATGGGCCGGTTATGGAAACCGTATGCAGAACCCAAAGGGATAAGTAATTGAATAAAGGTGGGGAGCAATGGAAAAGAAGAAGGTCAGAGAGAGAGACAGTGGTAAAGGGGGTGATCGGGAGAGAGTATGCAAAGGGATGTTAGAAGCATGCACGCCAAGCCTGTCCTGCGGAGGGCAGCTCCTCGGGACCCTCATGCAGGAGGTTAGTTACACAGGAGCCCGCAAGGGCGCGATGGTCGGCCAATCACGGGCCGAGACGTCACAAGGCAGCAGGCCCCTAGGACGCGCCAGGAGCCACCAGCCAATCAAAGGCGAGGGAAAGCCCGCGCGAGCGGGAAAACTCCTCCGAGCGAGGCAGCACATACATACACACGCACATATTACCACCACGCTCTCGCCTCTCTCTCTCTCTCCATAACTCTACACAATGCATCATATATTCTATTAACCCGGGAACTGCGGGGAGACTCTTAAGAGTTCCCCCGGCGGACTGCGGGAAGACTCTTAAGAGTCAGAGAAAAAAAAATCGACTTTAAACATCGAAAAAAAAAAAAAAAAAAAAAAAATTGTTTGCCCCTGGGCCATGCAAAATATCACTCCTCTACCTCCCCTCCTTCCCCACATTCCTCCCCTCCTTCAGTTATCACCTATTTTCCCTGTTATTCCCTTATTCTGAGGTATATTTTCGTGCTAACATTAGCGAGTTGCAAGCAGGGCATTGTCAACACTGATAGCAAGCGAGTGCAAGAGAGAGAGAGAGAGTATCGATCGACTGTGTCTCAGTGGCCTTGGGGGAAATTGGCGGGAAAGCAGGTTGCCTCACCCATACATTATATAACTCGCGGCCTGTATCTCCGATTTTGACCATCCAAACGCTGTTTTCACTCGTTTTATTGTTGTTTCAGGTTAATACCTTTATAATCAACCCATAATAGGCACATATGGATAATTATTAATGCTATTTATGGTAAAATGAATATTTTAGTGATGGAAACACCTCAAATACGTCAGCACAGGCGGACGTTTCTAATTACCTCCATGCGCACTTCTTAGGTTAATGATATAAAATACTTCCCGTTGTCACAGACGAAATTAAAGACCAACCACTGGACTGTCTGTGACAATGCGAGTACTAGGAAAGAAAGAACAACATTCTCTGATAACTGTAGCCCATTTCGATGTCCCTGGCGAGCGCTGGTGGCTAACGAGAGGCGATTCTGCCAACGCTGGTAGACGTCACACACCCCTCCCTGTGCGGAGGTATTTAGACTGTTTCCTAAACTCAAATCGTCATCGTACCATAAATATCATTAATAGTTATCCATATGCGCCTATTTTACGTTGATTATAAAGGTATTAACCTGTTACAACAATAAAACAAGTGAAAACAGCTTTTGGATGGTCAAAATCGGCGATAGAGGCCGGGAGTTACATAACTTATGGCTGAGGCAGCCTGCCAGCCAGCCAGCCATCACGACGGCTGGAGAGACACTGTTGTGTGGTAGTCTCTCTCTCGCTCTTTCCCACGCTTGGTAACACAGATGACCATGCCCTGCTAGCAACTCGCTAATGTTAGCACGAAAATATACCTAAGAATAAGGGAATAACAGGGAGAATAGGTGATAATTGAAGGGGGGGGGCAAGGGTGGAAGGAGGGGATGTGGAGGAGTGATATTTGGCATGGCCAAGGGGCAATACAAAAATATATATATATATATACTGGGCTGATTTAAATGTGTTTTTTTTAGGCCTTGGATTATATGAGGAGATCCGCAGCACACCGGTAAAACTCTTATGATGAGATCTGCACTTGCCGGGTTAATTCCAAACCCAAAGTGGTAGATGAAGTTAGGGGCTGAAGGCTTACTTTTCCTATGCTCAATGCGCATAGTGACTCTGATTTGGTCGGCACCAGGAGGGCCGGGCTCTGGGGCAAATGGGACATGGGGGAGCCCCTGATTTTCTTTGTTCTCTTAGAGCCAGTCGCATTAAGTTTGTCTTTCTTTTTTATATTGCATGTGGATGAGGTCCGATGCATTTGAGTGACCTGGAGGGGAAGTTAGACCTGATGGGTGATGAGAGTCTATTATGACTTTACTTAGTTTTTTTTTTTTTACTAGGGTTACTGGGGTGGATTATTTGGGAGGAATGGTTAGCATGCTTCTTTAATTTATCACTGCTTGAGTCATTATAACGCACAGGGGCACACTGAAGGTGTTGGTACAGAATTTCCATAGACTGATTGTGGTCCACGTGTGAATTAGAGCGGCTAGGACAGTCCCTCCTTAAGCTGTTGTTTTCTATGATCACTGGGGTTTTGCAGTTTTCTATGATCATTGGGGTTTTAGCATAGTTACCCGTCTTTACTGGAGCCTGGTTTTCTTGATGGTGAGGGTATGATGGGGGGGGGGGGGGGGCGCTGCTCCACGTTGCATTTTGAATGTATGGAAACAATGCGTAGTGGTGTTGCTGAGGTGGTGCTGGTTGTCGTTTGGTGGTAGAGGGGAATGCTTGGAATAAGTTCTTCCCGTTGCATCTCATCTATCTTTCTTAAATTCCTTCATGCTATCTTTAACACCTTATTAGCGGGCTAGGCAGTCTATTTATATGTACCGCCCAGCGGGGGGTTTTTAGCCAAAATAGGGCTGTTTATGTGATCATTTTCATGCCTAAATAAGACCCAGAGCGTAAAACAAGTATCTATCCCTGAAAGGGCATAAACAGAGCTTTCCAATGACACCACAACGATCCTTTTATGACGGCTAGTTTTCTTGCAACAACCGCGCAACACGAGTGCAAAACGCATGTAATTCGGTACTTTCCCCATACAATTCAGTATGTAGCGAGTGAGAGAGGGAGGGAGGAGGTGGGATTCGTGTCAGTAGGTTCGCCGCGGTGGTCTGGAGCAGTCATACGCTCGCTACTCTCCTGCCACCACTTGTCTCTCTCTCTCAGCAACATTATGTGCTGAAATTGCCACACGACCTATGTCGCGCGCCGCCAGATAGTCCAAATTTATTATACTCGACTTATGTTGCGCGCCGCTAGTTAAGGGTTAAAACCAAGGGCGTTCATCCTTTTCTCCTTTTCTCCTTTTGTACGACAGTAGGCCGGAGAGAGTGGGGAGCGATCCTCTTGCTATGTTATCTTACTATTTCCTTATTTTGTGGCCTCGCTATCTGTACTAGAATTTAGTCCTAGCCACCGGGATAGGATCGCAAGTCGAATTGTTCAGTGAAGACCTATCTACGAAAGAAAGAAAAACATAATGAAATTTGGAGCTGGAGACAGAGGCTACTTAGCCTCTTGCAGAAATTCAACTGTGTCTGTGAGAAACTGTGAGAAGGTTATGGTCTAAAATCTATATTATGTTTAGGTAAAGCTGGTATTTGTGAGTTCCTCTAACGGGGAGAAACTAAGAAGTCTATAGTCTAAATACATTAAAAACACAAGGCTAGTTATACAATAGGTACAGAACAACACTATTTATACGTAAAATATGCGGTCTCACACAAGGAGACTGTAAGTTATCATCAAAATAAAAATAGTAAACAAAATACAGTAACAATATAATATCAGATTTACATTCGTTAGGGCTCATATCTATACGTGCTAGAATTAGGAAATACGAGTATGCCTTGAATACCGCGTAATTATATTTACGAAATTATATATTTGCGTAGGTTCTTAGACTTACTCAAAGGTCATTTATAAGCACAATATTGTTAACACAATTATTACATACAATTATTATGCAAGGAAATGGTGACTTTGAAGGTTTGATATTAACTTCGATATTTGCAGACTACAATAGTTACCCTGCCCGCATCTATACGGTAGCATGCTTTCACTATTCGCCCGACTATGATCACGAGGAACAATAATTATTGATATATTCGGAAGTCACTAAGTTATATTAAGTGTACACGACGGATGTTGTATTTGTCAGGGTGAATTCCTACTACAAAATTATATTTATTTTGGTACCAGAATGTCCAATCGTAAACATAGAATCTAATTTTATTATTTTAACTCCAACGCCAAACACCTCCCAAAGAAATTAATGAAAATAAGCATGTGATCCACCGGGATTCGAACCTGGGTTACCACATACAGGTTTTAAACACGCTAACCATTACACTACCAAGGCATTTTTTTTGTCTATGTGAGTGAGGGAGGCAAAAGGCAGAACTGCCTATAGCGAGTGCATCCCCCATAGTTGAAAGAGTGACAGGGCCAAAATCAAGGGACGTTCGAGCCAAAATGCCTGGACACACGGAGTTTGAAGCAATTTAAGTCATAGGAAGAGGGAAAGACTGATTCTGGGAGAGAGTTCCAGAGCTCAGCTGTTGAATAGAAGAAAGTTTGAGAGTAACGTTTCACTCTTGGGTTGGAGAGTTGCACAGAGTAGGGGTGGGATTGTGTTGCAAGACGTGTACCACGTGCTCTACGTAAAGGAGGTGGTATACACTGGGAAAGCTCTGAGGAACATTGATTATTATAGTACCGATAGAATAGCGAGAGAGATGCAACATTGCGGCGGAGAGAGAGATATTGAAGAGAGTTGGTGAGTGGACGGGAGTTAATGATACGAAAGGCCTTCCTTTCAACTTTGTCTAGGAGAGCGGTGTGAGAGGAATATGTATATAGTTATAAATAAATAAGGGATAGCAAGGGACAGTGTGTGTGTTTTGTATTCCAAAAGGGAGAAATACTTATGATAAGGAAGGGACTCTAAAAATTATCATCAATGACTGTTTGTATACCGGACCTTCTCTGGTTCCAGACCTTGCTAGGGTGATGTTGCATTTCCGCTGTAAGCCATTCGCGTTCATTAGTGACATAAAAACAAGAGTTTCTCATGTTACAGTTGGATCGACGGATAGAGATAGTGCTTGATGTCTGTGGCCTCGCGATCCTTTTGACTTAAACTCGCCCTGTGTCACATACCGGTTCAAAGTCGTTGTATTCGGTGCCACCTGCTCTCAATTCCTTTTGAATGCCACCATTTTGAAACATTTGTCATTGATTGATGGTAAAGAACTCGTTGATAAAATTAAGGGTGGTCTTTTTATTGATAATGTTCAGTGCACAGCCAACACAGAGAAAGAACTACTATCTTAATATTGGTCTTTTCAGCACACTTTCGCGTCGGCATACCTTTATTTACGTGAGTAGGCAACCAATAGCCCCTTATTGAGCGATGTAATAGAGCAAGATGGATTTACGGCAATTGGTCAAACTGTTCACCAATACTTAGGAATGAGATGGTATCCGGGATTTGATCTTCTGGCATTTGGGTAGCATACTTATACCTATGATTGAGTACCTACTAAGCGTAAATGTTTAAGCCTCGCCGCACAATTGTTCGATCCACTCGGTATGCTATTGCCAGTTAGTTTTAAGTCACGGTTGTACCTACAAATGATTTGGCTCACCAAGATCGGTGGAGATGAGAATATCCCTCTTGATTTGATACCGAACTGGCAGTCTTTGAGGGTGGACTTGAATTGCTGTCAGGAGATATATTTCCCACGACAAATCATCTCTAATAATAATGTGGTTTTGCATGAGTTTTGTGACACTAGTAATTCAGCGTATGGCGCTGTAGTGTACCTTGCTGATGGGTGCCAGAGTACTATAGGCTAGTCACTGCCAAGGCTCGTGTAGCGCCCATTAAGACAGTGCCCAAATTGGAATTGAAAATCGCATTGTTAGACGCACGTCTTATTCACTTTGTTATGGAAGCACTCGCGGTTACCATTTGTTTAATTCAGTTTATTTGTGATCCAATAGTCAGATTGCGATCGCATGGTTGCGCAGTCAGAAGGTGTTACCGGTATATGTTAGTAACAGGGTGAATGAGATCTGTGGGCTACTACCCAATGCTATAATTAAATATGAGTGCTCTAAAGACAATCCGAGTGACCTTTTAACAAGAGGTATTTCTGCCAGACAGTTGTCAGATTCTTCATTCTGGTGGCAGGGGCCTTCGTGACTCACATCACAAGAATGGCCGGAGGATCCGACGACGCCTGAACCAGACCAGGTAAACATTCCCGTAGAAATTCCAGGAAGTTTGACAGTCACGGCAGTTGTCATTCAGGATGTAGATAGCTTCACAGTATATTGGGATAAATTTAGTAGCTATGATAATGCAGTAAGAGTAGTTGCCTGGGCCTATCGTCATGTATTTAATAAGCGGCGACAGGTCAGGAAGATGAGCTTAACAGTCATCCCTACCTTATCAATTAATGAAATGCGTGCTGCCGAGACTTTAATGATTAAGCTAGTTCAAAGGGAAACTTTAAAGAGAGAATGGGATGCTTTGAACTACACATCTGTGAAACTACCTAATACCATTCTCATGAGGCAATTAGGATTGTATATGGATAATGGTATAATTAGGTGTAAGGGTAGGTTTCAGTTAGCATCTATCCGCGATGACAGTAAATTGCCCATATTATTACCATCGAAGCATCCGATAACCTCATTGACTATTATTAAAGGTCACATAATATGTTGTCAATATGACATGAGGCACTTGGTATCCTATTTACGGCAGAAGTGGTGGATCCCACAAATGCGGCAGACGGTAAAAACGGTACTAAGAAGATGAGTAGTTTGTAAAAGATTTCAGGGTAAGCACTATTCTCCAAAAAATGCACCTCCTTTGCCTAGCTTCAGAGTTACACCCATTGATCCCTTTTTGGTAACCGGTGTAGATTATTCTGGTGCCTTGCAAGTGAAATATAATCTCACCATTAAAGCATATATAGTCTTATTTACTTGTGCCGTTACCAGGGCTATACATTTAGAAGTAGTTACAAATTTATCTTGCGAAAGATTTATGTATGCTTTCCGTAAATTTGTAAGCAGACAAGGTTTTCCGTAATTGATATTAAGTGATAATGCAAGTACATTCCAAATTGCGGCTAAACTCTTGACCGAGATTTCTGAAGCTCCGGTGGTTCAGAACTATATTCTAGAGTAGGCTATCAATGTGAGTGGTGCTTTATCCCCGCCAGAGCTCCTTGGTTTTGAGCGATTAACAGGGATAGTGAAAGCTGCCTTGAAAAAGATCGTCGGCAGAGCATTGGTAAAATAAGAGGAATTACGAACTATTATTTGTGAAGATGGAGCCAGCGACCATTAAGCTATGTATCTGGTGAGATGGATGATATAAACCCCATCACTCTTTCTCAAATGCTGAGAGGTAGACGATTGATGACGTTCCGAAGGAACGGTTCCCTGTTTTCAGCATAATAAGAATTTGGCGGCGAGGTATTACTACATGAATAAACAGTCTAAAGATATGTAGAGACGTTGGCAATCCGAATACCTTTTAGCATTGAGAGAGACTCTTAAAAGTCACTTGCAGTCACAGGGTAACTAATGGCCAAAGCTAGGTTATATTGTGTCAATTCATGATGATGGTCCTCGGCTAATGTGGAAACTGGGGAAGATTACTGGACTATAGGCAGGTATTGATGGGATACCTAGAGTGGCACGTCTAAAGACAAGCTCCGGTGTTACTACTCGCCCCATCGTTAGGCTATATAATATCCATTAGAACAGTATCGTACCTCACAACAGGATTTATTTTGCATTCCCAGACCAATATTTAGTATTTATTTTAATAAATGCAGAGACCTGGAGAAAGATAAAGGTATATAATGATTCTATTATTTCAGGAGAAAGATTAAGATTTATAATGATTCAATTATTTCCGAGAAGTTCGGAGGTCTCGATTATAGTAGACAATTCAATTGCTCAAAATGATAGCCAACACTGTAGTAATATAAGGTTAAAGAAATGATAGCCAACACTGTAGTAACATAAGGTTAAAGAAATGATAGCCAACACTGTAGTAATATAAGGTTAAAGAAATGATAGCCAACACTGTAGTAACATAAGGTTAAAGAAATGATAGCCAACACTGTAGTAATATAAGGTTAAAGAAATGATAGCCAACACTGTAGTAATATAAGGTTAAAGAAATGATAGCCAACACTGTAGTAATATAAGGTTAAAGAAATGATAGCCAACACTGTAGTAATATAAGGTTAAAGAAATGATAGCCAACACTGTAGTAATATAAGGTTAAAAAAATGATAGCCAACACTGTAGTAATATAAGGTTAAAGAAATGATAGCCAACACTGTAGTAATATAAGGTTAAAGAAATGATAGCCAACACTGTAGTAATATAAGGTTAAAGAAATGATAGCCAACACTGTAGTAACATAAGGTTAAAGAAATGATAGCCAACACTGTAGTAATATAAGGTTAAAGAAATGATAGCCAACACTGTAGTAATATAAGGTTAAAAAATGATAGCCAACACTGTAGTAATATAAGGTTAAAGAAATGATAGCCAACACTGTAGTAATATAAGGTTAAAGAAATGATAGCCAACACTGTAGTAATATAAGGTTAAAAAAATGATAGCCAACACTGTAGTAATATAAGGTTAAAGAAATGATAGCCAACACTGTAGTAATATAAGGTTAAAAAAATGATAGCCAACACTGTAGTAATATAAGGTTAAAGAAATGATAGCCAACACTGTAGTAATATAAGGTTAAAAAAATGATAGCCAACACTGTAGTAATATAAGGTTAAAGAAATGATAGCCAACACTGTAGTAACATAAGGTTAAAGAAATGATAGCCAACACTGTAGTAATAAGGTTAAAGAAATGATAGCCAACACTGTAGTAACATAAGGTTAAAGAAATGATAGCCAACACTGTAGTAATATAAGGTTAAAGAAATGATAGCCAACACTGTAGTAATATAAGGTTAAAGAAATGATAGCCAACACTGTAGTAATATAAGGTTAAAGAAATGATAGCCAACACTGTAGTAACATAAGGTTAAAGAAATGATAGCCAACACTGTAGTAATATAAGGTTAAAGAAATGATAGCCACACTGTAGTAATATAAGGTTAAAGAAATGATAGCCAACACTGTAGTAATATAAGGTTAAAAAAATGATAGCCAACACTGTAGTAATATAAGGTTAAAGAAATGATAGCCAACACTGTAGTAATATAAGGTTAAAAAAATGATAGCCAACACTGTAGTAATATAAGGTTAAAGAAATGATAGCCAACACTGTAGTAATATAAGGTTAAAGAAATGATAGCCAACACTGTAGTAACATAAGGTTAAAGAAATTATAGCCAACACTGTAGTAATATAAGGTTAAAGAAATTATAGCCAACACTGTAGTAATATAAGGTTAAAGAAATGATAGCCAACACTGTAGTAATATAAGGTTAAAGAAAATTAAATATTTGTATTTATTTGTACAGTATATATTAATGTCTTGCACCAAAACAATATAACACATACACACAATACTTAAGGGCAGATTTCCACTTAAGCGATTTTTTTCTTGACCCCTTTCTCCCTCATGATTAGCCCCATTGCTTTTGATGTTTTAAGACGTTCACCCAATTTGTTTGGCGATTTTAAGAACTTTCGCCCCATTTCTGTCAATTTTAAGAATTTTCGTGCCATTTAGGTGTCGATTTTTTCCTGGCGAGCGATAGCGAGCCTGTAATTTAAGAGGAACCGGCCTTTGGCCGGGACATTTTTCTACCGAAAAATGTACAAATTTATCTTGAAAGGAGGTCTAGGGGCTGTAATGTTAAGCTTGATGGAAGTCTAGCGAACTAACTAAAAACCTCCCCTTAACAATCACACTATTATATTATATTGAGCGATATTCGAATGAAATATTTACTGCACAGTAATATTAATTATTGACCGTTATTGCTCAATGCTTCACTTTTAAAATGTGTCATGTATTAGCTTAGTCTCTACACGTAATGTTCACTTGGTAACGCCTCTCTATATGTCTTGCTGTCTCCGGTTCCACGAACTGCTGTAGTAACCATAGTAACACAGTGCTGTTGCGAAGTGGTAGATGAAATGATATCCCCGGTGTCAAGGTAAGTCAGGAGAAGGACAAGGAAATCGGCTGGCCTGGTAGTATCAAATGTGATGGTAATATCAGTGAGCTACCGCTGCCTGCTGTCTACTACCCCCAGCCATAGAGTACAGAAGGATAGAGTGAAAGCGTGACGTCACACGGTTATTTTGCCGTGCGTCCTAGGGATTTGGTGGCAGGACTGTTGTAGGGCATACAACCAAAACACCTCAGTCGTTTTTCCTTATTAGATACTCCTTGTTATCTGTGCGCCTGGCTGGTCTGCAGTGTTACCAAATTTATGGGAAATTCCGCAAAATGAGGGGGGCAATAGGTTAAAGAGGGAACGTCTTTAAGAGTGCTTTAATGTTGGTAAAAACACTTGTAAATTATTTAAAATAAATTAGATATATAAAAACAAGAGGAAAATATTAGGAATACATATACAACATAAAAAATACTTATATATGATGTAAGCTGCATGACTACAAGCAACACAACAAGAATTACATTGCCATTTTTAATATATATTATTAGTTACATGTTAGGTAAATGATAATTGTTATGTAGATGTTAATTTATAAAGTTGCACTAAAACAAGACATTTCACGAAATACGTTCATAGGTTATACTTATGACACCTAGGGTTATTTTGGCCCAGCATGTTTGACGTTGGCAACTCCCCACTCTCACAACAATAATGGTGGGGGTAGAAGAGAAGTGGCTGTGAACCTCTTCATAATGACGACAAACTAACGATGATCTGGCCTTTACAGTAATAATAATATAATAATAATAATAATACTTTATTTCAGCCTCACACAGTACAGAGGGGACCATACTGGGGTCCATATATACCTTACAGTAACATAAATATATATAAGCTACTGTACATAGGCTACATAAAATAAAAATAAATTAAATAATACCCAGCTTGCTATCATGTAGTTCACAGCACTGCCTCAACCAAAAACAGTGGTCATCAAACTACTGTGTTACCAAAACCACTGTCCTAATTGTGTACAGTACCATGCCTCACATCATTTAGCTTCCGGTACAGTATGTTGCTACAGTACAGTATAGGAATATCGGTACTGTACTGCACTATGAGGTTCAGTACCGGTATGCTAATTCTGTAGAGTAGCAGACCTGAAATCATTACTTAAGGTTAAATATAGAGCAACTTCCTCCAGTGTGCCTGGATCCTAGAGGTGTACACTATGCTTGGAGTTTGTAGCATTTTAATGATACTGTTCTCAGAAGTGTTAAGGCGCTGAATGAATTTATATGTTAGCTTTCTAATGAGTGATTGGTAACAGTGTAAGTTCATATAGGCACATAGCGTACTTGTACTCTCATATTTTGAGAGCCCCAGAAACATTTTCATGATATTGTGATATGAGATACTTAGTCTATTGACTGTCATTTTCTTATAGTTCCACCATAGTTGTGCTGTATACATTGGTGAGCAGTAGGAGTTGAACAATGTTATTTTTGTATCCCATGTGCACATATGAAATGTTCTTAATATTGAATTTCCCTGCATGTAAAGTTGCCTTCGCTGACGACCCATATCCTCATCATCTGAGCGATCACTTGAAATATAGTGTCCTAGATACTTTACTTTACTTACTTCTTCTATAAGTTCTTCATACAAATGGAATTTAGGTAGCTTTGATTTCAATAGAAGGTTTGATTTAAATATTATGATATTACTCTTTATAGGATTAAATTTGACTGAATGTTCGATTCCAAATTGTTCACATACTCTTAATAATTTATCCAGTCCTGCCCCAGAGGGCGCGATTAAGGCTAGGTCATCAGCATACATGAGATGATTTACAATGGTGCTGCCAATACAGCACCCAGTGCGAGTCTTGTTCAGCTCCAGACTAAGATCATCCATGTAGACGTTGAAAAGATACGGAGACAATATCCCCCCCTGCCTAACACCATTGGTTACGGCAAAAGAGCCTGACAGGATATTGCCCCATCTTACACACATTTTTTGATTAGCATACCAGAAAATAAGTATCCTAACAATATAGCTAGGCACTCCCCTGTTAACTAATTTTTCAAATAAGGTTTTGTGACACACCCTATCAAAAGCCTTACTTGCATCAAGAAAACAAGAGAAAATTGAGCTATTTAGTTTGTTGTATGTATCAATCACTTCTTTCAGCACATATATGCATTGGTCTGTGCCGTGATTTTTCTTAAAGCCAAACTGATTGCTGCTGGTGACAATATATGCAGACATTCTTTCTAGCATTATAATTTCAACTACCTTACTCACCACACTAGCAAGTGCTACTGGGCGGTAGTTGTCTTTAGCTGTAATATTACCTGATTTATCTTTAATGGCAGGAACAAGTATTACGGATATCATAGACTCCGGCAGGACACCATGCGTAAATAGGCTGGTGATGCAAGAACTAAGTTTATCTATTAACAACTTATCTGCATATTTAAGATGTTCTGCATATATACCATCCAGCCCACAAGCTTTATTTAGGTTAAGTTTTCGTATGGCATTCTCAAGATCACTTTCAGTCACTTTAATGTCTTCATAATTACTATCTTTCACATATTGAATTGCACCATTAGTAGACCTTTGGTTTACACTGTTAAGTAGTTCCTTAAAATGAGTTTTCCATAAGTCAGCAATGTTCTCTTTACCCGTAACCCCCTCAACACTGACAGGTAATGGTGTGTTACAATTTTGCATGGATCTGATATCCTTCCAAAAACAGTTAGTATCCTTTTCTGCCAGACTCTTTGCAAGGGCTTCCTTCCTTAATTGGTTTTCATTTTGCTTAATAAATCTAATGGCATATTTGGTCCTAGCCTTTGCTCTTTTGTGAAGTTCAAATATAGGCCCCTGTCTGGGCTGACCTACTTCAAGCCAATGAGACCTAGCATCTCTGGAGGCCTGATACAGGTCAGCCACATAGTCTTGCCAACCTGGCTTATTGAATGAGGACTTATATTTACGGCTATTAAAAATACTTTCCCCCGCTTTTGATAAAGAATCTATTATACTATTGTAAAATTTAATAATGTCCTTTCTGTGTTGTGCATCACTACATTTTGGATCCCTGCATTGTGCTACACCATTACCATCATATTGCACCCTATTTAATAAGTCTTTGGTTTTATCACAGTACATTTGGCACTCTTCATTTGAGATTACATTCCATGGAACTTTTGCCTTGATGCTATTGCTAGTTTCTGTTATTTCCGGTGCCTTATTAATTTGGATTGTTAATTCTATAGGTATGTGGTCGTCATCCGTAATGTCGTATCTTATGGCCATTTCTGAGATAGAGTCATGAAAGTCAGAGCTAGAGATTGCATGATTAAGCCACGACCTGGTCTCCCATGCTTCACTAACATATGTATAGCTATTTTCTGGAAGCAGGTTTTTGGAGGACAAAATTAAACCTTGCTCATCACAAAACCTTAACATATGTTTAGCAAACATGGAACCACCCAACTCGTGAGGGGTAGCATTCCAATCACCTACCACTGAGTAACACGTTATCTCTAATTCAGAAATTAGGCCACCAAGCTCCCCTAACTTTTCCAAATAAAGTTCTTCATTTTCTGCACACTGATACGGTAAGTAAACACAAAATATTGCAAATTTTCTGTGTCCCACTTCCAGCTGTATTCCCGCACACCAGCTTAAATTTGTCTCAATGGTTTTAATTACACTATCTAGGCACGATCTCCACATTATTGCAACTCCCCCTGGGGGGTGACCTGCCACAATACTATCACGTGTGTCCGTAGTGGAGACCCCGTACCCATGGAAATCTTTATCTAATATGTTCAAATTACCTAAGTCCTGTTTTGTGTACCAGGTTTCCTGAAGGCAGACTATGTCACTGGTCCTTAATGTAGATACGATGTCAGGTCGCAACAGGAGATTCCTCTTTGTTTTGGGGAGTCCTCTGCAATTGTATGAAGTTACTTTTATACTTGCTGCTGTTGTTGGTATCTCCTCCATTACTGTGAGTTGGATAGTGGTGTGCGATGCCTCCAAGTCCCAGAAGCCTCTGCACTGTCCTCATTGGGATATTGTCTTGGTTCTCTGTACCAGTTGACATATGCATCTTCTGGCCACAGGTCAGGATTCATGAAAACATCTGGATCTGGACATTCGCTAGTTATACAAAAGGAGGCACAGGTAGTGGACCTGGAGAGGGTGGTCAGCTGTCTTACCTCTATATTTATATGTAGATTATCAGCCAAGTATATCTTGAGATTCTCAGCAGTAACACTAGGGTTGAATCCTGTGGCAAACACCCTAGCTAGTCGGGGCCTTTTGATGGTATTGAGGCCAGTATCCTTGCCCCTACCTTTAATTCCTGGCTGGTTTCTCGGTCTAGGGTGAACCTGCTCGCCTTCCCTAGAGTAGCGAGGCTTGCCATTCACCCATTTGACCATAGTCCATGGGTTTTCCCTTGCATTGGCCCCTTCTTGTAGTTCAGTTTGTGTAGGTAAATTTGAGGATGGTGTAGCTGGCACTGTATTATCTTCTCTCGTTGCCGACGATAAAGATTGCTGTTGTGTTCGGTGTTGTTGCTGTTGTGGTCGCTGCTGCTGCCACACCTGGTGTTGCCTTTGATATGAATGCTGCTGCTGGGTTCGTTTGGATTGTTGTAGTTGTCGCTGGTGTTGTTGCTTTTGTTGATGCTGTTGCTGCTGCTGCACCTGCTGTTGTTGCTGCTGCACCTGCTGTTGTTGCTGCTGCATCTGCTGTTGTTGCTGCTGTTGCTGCTGCACCTGCTGTTGTTGCTGTTGCACCTGCTGGTGCTGCTGCTGTTGTGGTTGTTGCTGCTGTTGTGGTTGTTGTTGCTGCTGTTGTTGATGCTGTTGTTGTAGGGGTTGCTGTTGTTGCTGGGGCTGTTGTGTTTGGAGTTGTTGCAGCTGTTGCTGTTGTAATTCAGCCTGCTGTTGCTGGGGGTGGTGTTGTAGGCCTATGGGTGGTTGTTGTTGTTGATGCTGTTGTTCTAGATGCTGCTGCTGTTGTTGTGTCACTTGTGCCTGTGGTTGAGGTGGAGCATTAGTAGAGTTATTTTCTAACTTATTCACTCTGTCAGCTACATTTGAAACTGCAGCCTCTACTTATGTCTATTTAACTCTGTCATGTCTATAGAGTCTCTGGATAGCGTATAATTGATTATTAATAGCGTTATTAGTAAAGGTAGGGATTATTACGAATTAATGGGGACCCTCTCATTTTCCTTTGCGACCGTGCTGCCATCTCTCGAACGCGCGGCACACTATTTTCAGATTTGTAGCGTCCTCCTTTCCTCTCTATCCTTCTGTACTCTATGCCCCCAGCCAGCTCTTCATCTCCATCACGTTATAGGGGCATGATGAGGATGACGTCAGTGTTGTATGGCCATTCACCCACCACTCTGAGACATCGAAGAAACCAATGCTGATTTGTACGGAATAAAATGGAGCATAAATACACAAGTTACGGTCAACATACATGCAGAAAGCATCAATCACAAATAAAAATTTCACATCCATACTTACAAATATTATAAAAACACAACACCTATATCCTAGTTACATTAAAAAGTCGAAAATGAGTGGAAAACATAACTTTGGGAAAACTCTTTATTTAAACTCTTATGTATGAACACTCCTTTAGCAACATTAAGCAACAAAACTGAATCTATATAATTATATATCAATGTTGTTAGGTTAAGTATCAATTAACTTTTTATATATTCAATATGTTAGCGAATAACTAATTCAATATTAACGATCATAAAAGAGTGCTTACAAGCTATAATTTAACACCTTAAGAGCGGCCTATGCGGTTTATTTATATGTACCGCCCAGCGGGGTGTTTTTAGCCAAAATAGGGCTGTTTACGTGATCATTTTCATGCCTAAATAAGACCCAGAACGTAAAACAAGTATCTATCCCTGAAAGGGCATAAACAGAGCTTTCGAATGACACCATAACGATCCTTTTATGATGGCTAGTTTTCTTGCAATAACCGTGCAACGCGAGTGCAAAAACCATGTAATTAGCCACTTTCCCGATACAATTCCGTATATAGCGAGTGAGAGAGGGAGGAGGGAGCTGGGATTCGTGTCAGTATGTTCGCCGCGGTGGTCTGGAGCAGTCATACGCTCGCTACTCTCCTGCCACCACTTGTCTCTCTCTCTCAGCAACATTACGTGCTGAAAGTGCCACTCGACCTATGTCGAGCGCCGCCACATAGTCCAGCTTTATTTAACTCGACTTAAGTTGCGCGCCGACTTTTAGGGGTTAATCAATGGAATTATACAAGATTTATTATGAACAAACACTAATTATGAAATGACTCAAATTGTAGGCAAGACAAACAGGCAGTAGCTCATACATTCAACACTACTCGGTTAAATAAGCCGAATCCTCAAAATGTTCCTCCAGGTGCCGTAGCGGTCAGTGGTTAAGAGGATAGCGAGCTTCAGTTGCGCACCTATCGTCGGGCTACGTCAGGTGCTGTTGCCTTAAGCCTAATTCTCACATGCCCGAATGTCCACGAGTCCATACAGTCGTGGACACTCGGGCAAAAATGAGCTCGAGTGTGCAAAATTCCACGAGTGTATACAAGCGACCACGAGTCACGATGAGTAACCACGAGTGCACTTGTGGACACTCATGATCCTCCATGAGTCACTACGAGTGTACTGAGAGTGGGGGTAAATTTGAATTTTAACGGTCATTTTCGGTTCACGAGTAGCTACGAGTAGTTACGAGTTACCACGAGTGCTACACGAGTAGTTACGAGTTGTCACGAGTATGCCCAACGCCGCGCAGTGTTCCCAGCACTCGTGCTTGACTCATCATTTTGAGAATGATCGAACTACACTCAGTGACTCGCAGTGACTCTCAGTGACTCGCGGTACACTCGTGTTGCACTAGAGGTAACTTGTGACAACTCATCGTAACTCATAGTGACTCGAGAAAACTCGCGGTCCAAAATTTGAAATAACGTTTTTTTATCGCCGACACTAGCAGCGACTCTCGGCACTCTCGTGGCTACTCGTGTCACACTCGCAGCGACTCATGTTACACTCATGGTAACTCGCAACTACTTGCGGCTACTGTGCCTGTAGTTTGCAATGGGAGCTTGAGTGACTCTGAGTCATTGCCGGACACTCGTGGCGACTCGTAGTGATTCGTGGACACTCGTGATGACTCAGGCAGTTTTTTACCACGTGATTATATCCGCGAGTTGCCACGAGTGTTTATGAGTAGTTATGAGTTACTACGAGTATTCACGAGTCACTACGAGTCACTGAGAGTTACCATGAGTGTCTTGATGTTTAGATGACTCGGGCCAATATTTTTAAGCTGGGATGAAAATATGGCTCCCCGAGCCATATTTTCATCCCAGTTCCCATAAGTCTCCAAGAGTCTCCCACGATGTTGCCCGAGGTCCCACGAGTTCCTGCGACACTGCCCGAATCATTACATGAGTCCCCGCGACTGTGGACTTGTGGACACTCGGGCATGTGTGAGCCATACTTTATGGAGGTCAAAACTAGCTACTGGTCAACTATGATTTCAATGTTAAATAGCTATGCATATTTAGTATGGATTAGGATAAATTTAAGGATACATACTGATTTATTCTGGATTAAGGTAAATTTAAGGATATTATACATACTATACTGGTTTAGTCTGGATTAAGTAAATTTGTTCATGTTCAGCGGAAAAAATAGCTGTGATTTAGTATGAAAATAAAAATAACGTTTAAAAAACGATATACCGATACCAGTATATCTCATATAGTTTATAATATATCAGTGCGTTTAATCTCCACAGGCAAGGGTCTAAACATAGCTACAATAAAATATAAAAGACGTCGCCGGTACAGAAGGGGTTAATGCGGCCCTACAATATTGTACGGTGTAAAACATGGCCCGCCAGAGCAAATAAGTTTGACACCCCTGGTGTAGAGTGACGTGCAGGTACCATATATGCACAAGATAGATTTATATCAATACATTTTACCTTCCACAATTAGAGAAAATATGATTCATCACGAAGTGTAGCCTACCTGTGGAGATTAAACGCACTGTTATATTATAAACTATATGAGATATACCGGTACCGGTATATCGTTTTTTTTTGTTATCGTTATTTTTATTTTCATACTAAATCACAGCTATTTTTTCCACTGAACATGATGGCGGTGACTCCCCTGTAGCCAGGTAACATAGGGTGATAGCCAGGCGCATACCAGGTGGGACGGCTTTCCTCCAAAACGTGTCGTGCTTCTCCACCAGTGGGCCAACATGTTCAAGCAGCTCTCCGAACATGGCTTTATCCACCCGCAGGAAATTTTTGTAGGAGGTGGTGTCTTCCACAGCCAACTCCTTCAGCAGGTTGTCATAGTGGCCGTACTGCCCTCGCCTCAACAGCCACTTCCGGGTCCAGACCTGCCTTCTCCGTATCCTGGGTGGCACCTGGGCATCCTGCACATTCTGCAAGGCTCTGTACAGGGCAACATCTAATCTTGCCTGATGTGCTGCCAGATCTACCTGCAGCTGCAGGACCTCGAGTTCATCCATGGTGTAGGGTAGGGCGAGTGGTGCTGACGTGTGGCCGTGGCTTGGGAGGTGTGTAGAGTGAGGTACCGGTACCAGAACCGGCCTTTTTATATCGAATTGTGTCTGTCACCCCATCTGTCGTTGTGGCGTCGTGTTCGCCGTGTCACACACGCAACACCATCGTAAGTCCATCCACCCTCGTCGTCTTCCCCTCGTGCCACATCGGGGTACGGTTTTGACCGGTCGGGGTACGGTTTCAACCGGAATTTGGACCGTTAGGGCATTGATGTGGCATTGATGCCCTCGTGTTGCAACCGTGGTACCATCTGGCCCGTCGTGGCTACGACGTGTCACCGTCGAGGCTTCGTCGTCAAACGCATACATCGCATCACTGTCTCTGCCGATGTACCGATTTGTGTACCTTGGGGGTACATCGGGACCAACATCGTGAAAGTGTGAAAGTACCTTAAGACTCTTAAAATTATAGTATTGTGACGTCTACCAGCGTTGGCAGAATCGCCTCTCGTTGGCCACTAGCGCTCGCCAGGGACATCGAAATGGGCTACAGTTATCAGAGAATGTTGTTCTTTCTTTCCTAGTAATCGCATTGTCACAGACAGTCCAGTGGTGGTCTTTGTTTTCGTCTGTGACAACGGGTTATATTTTATATCAACAGTAGTGATAATAGTACCAGCGTGTGAATGAGAAAGACTTTCAGAGCGAGGAGGTAGTAAATGTCTGTATGTAGGTGCATTCCTGCCTCTCGCTCACCATTGGGCGGCGTGTCTGGCTGTGTCCTGTGGCGCCTGCTGTCTTGTGACGTCTCGGCCCGTGATTGGCCGACCATCGCGCCTTTGCGGGCTCCTGTGTAACTTACCTCCTCCATGAGGGTCCCCAGGAGCTGTCCTCGTCAGGACAGGCTTGGCGCGCGTGCTTCTAACATCCCTTTGCATACTCTCTCCCAATCACCACCTTTATCACTGTTTCTCTCACTCGATTCTCTCTTTCCATACTCTAACCTTTATTAACTGCACAACACTCCCCTTGGGTTCTGCATACGGTTTTCATAGCCGGCCCATTGTATTGCATGCGCCGTCCTCAGAGATATTTACATGTACTTAGAATAGGTTTGAGGGTTCTTAGTTAGTATAGGTTAAGAACTTTGTGTGTCTCCATTATTGATTTAGTGTTTCTGCTCTTTTATTTAATGCTAGACTGGGATAAGGTAACTGTAGTCGTTGTCTCCGATATGTGTACGGTTTGCTTATACCTACACGACTTCGACCGGTCCTGTGGTAGCCTGGGTTGTCTTTTCGGTTGCGTCCTTTGCGAGTGCAGCATTGTGTTGACTGAGGGTTTTGGCCTGTACCAGTTCCACACTTTGCTGCCTATTTGCTTGTCTTTAGAGGGTCACCAGGATAGAACCAGATACTTGTGATCTGGATCTATCAAGAGAGCCCCCTCGTCAATTAACGTAACTTAAAGGATGCAGTCTTAAGGACATCGCTAGGCTACGAGCCTGTCTTGCTCAACCCCAGTTCCTTACCTAGAGTATCCCAGCTAGACATTATTAATCGAGTAGACACTTGTTGGTATTTAATATTAGCTCTTTGATATGTACGCATTATTATTCATAGCATTTATTAGTCTAGGTTGTTGCTGAGCCGCACAACCATAGCAGACTGTTTCGTTGATGAGGAAGTACTTCTTTTAGTGTCGAGCATTGCTACCGTTGCGCATTTATAGTATTCTCGTGTCAGTTAACATTATATGTCCTATCTTTTAGTGTATTCGATTTACATGTGTGGTGTCCTGCCTCCTGCCTTTCTATAGTTCTAAATACGAGCATCTTATGAGCATCAAACTTTCTTCAGAAGTTTCCAGGTCTATGCTGTAGGACTATACTTCACTTTCTTTCAGATAGGAGTGAAGAGTTTATTGTTGTTTAGAGTAACTGTATTGAAGCATCTTTTTATTGTATTAAATCTTGCAGTGATTTAATTGATCTTTCCATAGATTCCTTTTTATGCATTTTAATGTAATTTTATTATTATTATTATTATATGAGATGCCGAAGTCTCCAACCAGGGTGCAGAAACACCATCAAGATCAATCCACAGAAAACACCCGGAGGCACTGGAGAGAGACTATGGCAACTTAGGAAAAAATAAAAACATACACTGTATACTGTACTGTACATATACACATATTAAACACAGATAACATATTATGCAGTGGAGGATATCAAGCTTAAATATAATACAATAAAATAGAATAAAATAAGTTTAAAAATTAGAATTAATGCTGCAAAAAAGCATTAACTCTAGACTTAAAAATGGAGATATTAGCTGAATTGACTAGCTCATTTGGCAACTTATTCCACAAGTCAACCATGGCCGGCACAAAACACCGTGAAAACTGTGTAGTAGAAAAATTAACACGGCTCATGGCAAGAAAATTATGATTGCTTGTGAATCTAGTTGCACGAGCCCGGACATAGGGCCCAGGCAGAACCCCATGTAAGGGATGCTGAGGGTTGTTAAAAACTTTAAATAAAAGACTAAGGGCACCAACTTTACGTCGATGACACAGATCAAGAGACAAATTAGGTAGAATAAAACTGATGGAATTTAGCGACCTGTCAAGCAACTTGAGATGGCAGTCAGCTGCTGACAACCAGACAGGTGAGCAGTACTCGAAATGTGGCAAAATAAAAGCATAAAAAGACTTGATAACTGTGGCGTCACAAGCAAATGTTTTATAAACCTTGCGAAGCAGACCAATTTTTGGGGAAATGGAAGAGGAGAAAGAACGAATATACTTTTCAAAAGTAAGTTTGGGATCAAGAGTAACTCCTAACAAACGCAGAGTATCCACATTCTCAATTTGCTCGCCAGAAACTTGTAGATAAGGATGGGGAGGATCCAAGGTACGAGATCTGCTGATGATAATGGAGTGTGTTTTACTAGCATTAAGTTTCATGCCCCAAAGTTCACACCATGATGTAAATTTGGCTAAATCCCTATTCAGAGCAGTAGCAATTACGTGTCGATCTATTGGTGATGCAATTGACGCATATAAAATTGTATCATCAGCATAGGAGATTAGTTTATTTTCAAGCTCGGAACACAGGTCAGCAGTAAAAATAATAAAAAGCAAAGGCCCAAGGACACTGCCTTGTGGAACACCAGAAACAACAGTAACAGAAGGGGAATGACACCCATCAATGACCACAGACTGAGATCTTTTCGTCAAAAAATCTTCAAAGATCCTTAAAAAATTGCCACCAATACCAATGAGCTGTAACTTAAACAGAAGTGCTTTATGGTTGACTAAATCAAAAGCAGAACTAAAGTCAATAGCCACGACGCGAGACTCATATCCCTGGTCCAATGAAGATTGCAAGTCATGGGTGAGTGTCAGAAGTGCATCACATGTACCCAGTCCCTTACGAAAACCAAACTGTGAGTTTGGTATCAAATTATGACTATTACAATAAGAGGAAAGGCGTCTGGACAAGCTCTCATAGAGCTTGGATAGGATAGGTGTAATGGAGATAGGGCGATAGTCATTAGGAGATGATGAGGCAGTATTTCCCTTTGGAATAGGAGTGATAATAGCCTTACGCCAGCAAAGAGGAAAACTACCTGATTTCAAAAGCAACCTAAACACCACTGCCAATTTAGGTGCCAAGACCACTGCAACCTTTTTAAAAAAGAGAGGGAAAAACCCATCCGGGTCTGTGCCACCATAGGTATCAAGATCCAGCAAGTACCTTTTCAGTTCAGCTGATTTGAATGCCATTGAATTGAGGTTGGGTCTAGGGAAACATGTCAATGGCAAAGACAATTCCTGATTACTCTGCTTATTAATAAAAATATTAGATAGAATATTGGCCTTCGATAATGGATAAAAAGAGATGGAGCCATCAGAGTCACAAAGAGGAGGCATGGAGGAATCTATTCCAAATAAAGAGGATTTCAAAGTGGACCACAATTTATGAGGCTGTGTAGCTCCTGCCAGAACATCCTGAAGATGGGAGTTATAATCCCTCTCAGCACCATCATATAACTCTCTGCGCAGCTGCCCTTTTAAAAACATAATTTTCCCAATGCAAGGGGGTTTGATTACGCCTCCATAGACGATATGCAGCCTGTTTGTCATCAAATGCACGCTTGCAGTCTTCATTAAACCATGCTTTATCCCTGATACGAGACTTAATTGTCTTTGATGGAACTCTTTTGCGAAGGATACCAAGAAGGGAATTGTTGAGAGCTGAAACCGGGTCATGAGATCTCAGTATGTGATTCCACTCAATATTACAAACATCATTACAAACGTTGTCCCAGTTAACCCGGGATTTAAGGTAGACTTTACGTGAGAGAGTAATATCAGGAACAGAAAAATCAAGATTAATTTTACACATGATGGCATTGTGGTCGGAAGTGCCAACAGGTACAAGAACGGAGGTTTCTACAACGCCAGGAATGTCTGTTAGTACTAGATCAAGACAATAACTTGCATCTTGTTTGTTATCAGGCTATACCAGTACAGGTTAGCCTGAAGTAGAGTACATTTATGCCCAGTTAAGGATACCCCGCTATCGCAGATTAACCCTGGAGGGTATAGGTGTTTTTGTTCGCCGGCATATAAGTTCGAGGGTTTGGATCTAGCGTACCATTGTTGCATAGTGCCCTATTACTAGTCCAATCATTGAGTGCCCTTGTTTTATTCGTAGTTCCGGTCGTAACAAATGGCGACCTCGCCAGGATCTTATCTTAGTCATCATAACAAATGGCGACCTTAGTCTAGGATTTAGTGAACTAAGAAATAATTGCAGGATTTTTTTTTGTGGAGATTTTTTTTTTTAATCACTGTTTGGGGGTCGATTGTTATTTCTCACAGTTTGGCAGTGGACATTTGTTTTTGAGGAATATTTTGGACACGTAGGAATTTTTTTTTGGCAACGTAGTATAGCACTTGATGTCTTCAAGCATTTTTTGAGTGAATAGTGCTACATGAGAGTTTAGGTACTTCTTTTTTTTTATAAACGTTGAGGATTTCCGGTGGACACTATGTCGAACAACGGATCAGTGCACAATGAGGACACAGTATGGGAAGCAGGCTCTGAGGTGCAGAAGCTGGGTTTGTTAGATGGCATTAGAGTAGTAACTAGTGAGGAGGATGCAAGGAAGTTTCTGGAGATGCCTATTACTGTTGACCGAGTGTCGGGGATTGATCAACATGGTCTCCAGTGTTTGGCCACGGTCATGGGGCATGTTGGCACTAGCAGCATGACGAGGAGTGACCTGGTGGCATGTGCGCTGGGCCTGGTGTGTGGTGCACAGGGTGGAGCGGGTGCTTCGGCACCTTCAGCCAAGCCCCCCCTCCACTCTACTCCCATCATGCTCTCTAGAACACCGGATCCGAAGACGTTCCCGCAGGCCGATTGTCACTTGCAGCGTGGTTTGCCCCTGGGTGGATCACTGGGTGGGTCTCCAATTGTTGCATCTCCTCCTCCTCAAGGTTTAACTCCAGATATGCTCTTCCAGCTTGAGATGGCTAAGATTCAGGCTGAGGAGAGAAAGGCCATACGTGAGGCTGAGCTTCAGGTTGAGGCTACAAAGTACTATGCAGACATGGAGCTTGAGAAGTCTCGGGTGGAGTCGACAGGGCAGCGTCTCGGTTCTGGGAATCGAGGTCTTGATCAGTCTTTATCGCACCTTCTTAAGTTAGTCCCTGCATTTGACGAGTCGGGTGTCACCGAGTTTTTCCTGCGTTTTGAGAAGAAGTGCCGGGAGCACCAATGGCCCGAGGTTAACCCCTTCAGACTCATGTGATGCAGAGGTTGCCAGATTAGCAATAAGAAATAGAGTTCTCTCACTCTTATAATTACCTCTCCAAAATTAGTTTTCTGCCCACAGCTAACTCAAAGACAACTGCAGAGATTGAAGTAACTAAACTAAAGGTTTCTAAATACCCCTGATGGTAACAAAGGCTTTAAAGTATCCCTAATCGGCTCAAAATCGCGTCATATGTCGGAGAGGGTTAAGTGGGCAGCCCTTGTTTCCTCTAGGTTGGTTGGCAAAGGACTCAAGGCATATGATGCGTTGCCCTTGGAGTCTTGCATCGATTATGAGGTATTGAAGGAAGCTGTTCTGCGGGCGTACAAGTTACAACCAGAGAAATATAGGTTGAAGTTTCGGGGTGTTACGAAGAGTCGTGAGTGCACTTTTCTAGAACATGCCCGGGAACTGTCTGATGCTTTGAGAAATTGGCTGAGGTCAGAGAAGGTGACGACATTCGAAGAGCTTGAGCAGTTATTCCTTCTAGAACAATTTTTTAAATGCACAGGCGGCAACCTGACTTTGAACCTCAAAGAGAAACATCCTAAAACTCTACAAGAGGCAGCTGAGTTGGCTGACCTGAGATTATCGCTGACTCGTGGGTGCGGGTCTGCACAACGAAGAAGTGCAAGAAGTGCAGAAGTAAAGTTGGACCCTTGGTCTGACTGCAATTCCTGCGGGTACCCGTACCTAGAACAGTACAATAGCAAGTTACGAACAACAGTCTTAGCAGTACCATTTCGCATGGGGTATGCATCCGGATAACGAGTGGCAACATCCATGATTGTGAGGAGGAACTTGTTGCCTGCACTAGTAGGGGGTAGAGGGCCAACCATGTCGATTATAACCTTACTGAATGTTGGCCCGATTACAGGAATAGGGTGTAACGGAGCCTTGGGAATACACTGGTTTGGTTTACCTACTGTCTGGCAGGTGCTGCACATTGCCACCCATGACGCCACATGTGCCTTCATACCTGGCCACCAAAACAATTTCGCCAATGCTGCTACCGTCTTACGTACACCCAAATGCCCTGCCAACGGTACTTCATGCGCCAACCTCAGTAGGCTATCACGGCACACACTAGGCACTACCAACTGGTCAACCACTCTCGACCCACCCTCCCAACTCCGTCTGGGATCTAGAAAACGCCTGTACAATATGCCCTCCACACGAAAGCAGTCCCACCGGCTTTGCATCCCCGTCCTCATCAAGTTCTATCGCACCGTTACTACACTTCTGAAGCTCAGGATCATCTATCTGCAGCCGACAGATATCTGAAGGAGCCAATCTATCTAAGTGCTCCCGGAGCAACTTATGGCCTCCCCCGATACTGGACTGTTCGATCCTATCTTGCTTAAGTGTGTAACGTTGCTGTCTCGGAGTTTTCTCACGCCCTACCTCCTCACCAAGTGTGACAGGTTTTGGGGCCACTCCGGACCTAAACATTGGTGCTAATACTGAGTCGCCAAGAAGAGCCGCTGGATTAAAACTCACAAAACTTCTCCCAACTTTAGCTTTCTCCTTCCGACCGTTCCTCCGCTGGTCTAGAGACTGAGGAATAGGCTGTGACACCTTAGATGCACGAGATCGGGTGACAACACACGCCATCTGCTGTAATTGACACCTCTCGACCAACTCCTGCCCCTCCCTACTCACGTTGGCCGCCCTCTCGGCAACGACTAAGGGTGGAACCTCAGAAGTAGGCAACGCAAAGTCGTTGCCGAGAAGAAGGTCGACGCCCTCTACTGGCAGTTTCTCTACGATTCCAACATCTGTCTCTCGTGTCACACCATCAACCTCCAGCTCCACTCGAACCAATGGGTATGACTGTGTAGCATTAATACCCTGCACCACAACTACCCGTGCCGTGTTTATAGGTTGGCCTGTAAAGTTTTTCATCAGAGTTTGGGATGCACCTGTATCACGCAACAACTCCAACCCATGCTTGCAACCAGCCCAGCTTACGCAGCCACGCCCTCTATGGTCGCAAAAAGTATCGCGGACGCCGGACAGGTTTCGAGCCTTCCGGACATTTCTTCACTGGCGGTGCCCCCGCATCTGACATATCACCCCGGGTAAACTCAGAAGACCTCAGAGACACCCCCATGTTGTTAGCCAAAGACATGACTGCTGCAGGTTGGTTACTAGGGCAGGAACGTGCAAAATGCCCCTTTTTATGACACTTAAAACACTCTACTTCACCCTTGGACTTCCCCTGAGGTGGGGTAGGGCTTTAACCTTTTCAAACAGACCATGCAGCAGCATGGTATCAGTACAGTTGTCTCTTCAGCCTATCACCCAGAGAGTCAAGGGGTGTTGGAGAGGTGGCACTCGACTCTGAAAAGCATGCTTTTGTTGTTACTGTGGTGAGAATGGCAAGGATTGGGATCTTGGGTTGCCCTATCTATTATTCGCTGCTCGGGAGGTACCTGGTGAAAGCCTAGGGTTCAGTCCCAATGAGTTAGTTTTCGGACATCAGGTCAGAGGCCCCCTCAACATGGTTAGATAAATCTGGGAGGGCACAGCAAAACCATGTTCCATGTTAAAGTATGTCCTCGAGAGTAGAGAGAGAATGCTGAGAAGCCTAGAGTTGGCAGGTAGGAATTTGGTAGGGTCGCAAGCACTTATGAAGGATAGGTACGATGAGAAGACAAAACTCCGGGAGTTTAAGGTGGGGCAGGAGGTGTTGATTCTGTTACCTCTGCCAGGTCATCCGTTGTCTGCCAAGTACGCTGGTCCTTATAAGGTGGTGAAAAAGATCTCTGACCTAGACTATCTTGTGGCTACTCCAGATAGGCGTCAAAAGAATCAGCTGTGCCATGTGAATCTGGTGAAAGAGTTTGTGAGGTGCCCCCCTGAGCCTCTCGCTGTCCCTGTGTTGACCTGCAGCGGTCATGGAGGAGAAGGAGTGAGGGACAGTGAAGCCCAGGTAGAGGATAACTGGGAGTGTCATGTCTCTGCTGACCAGTGGGCGGGGAACTCCAGACAGGTGGCTGACGATGCTCTAGTGCACCTGCCTGAGCAACAGCATGCAGCCGTGCAGCGCCTGTTTGCTTCATACCCCACTGTGTTTGCAGAGCATCCAGGCCTCACAACTCGAGTGGTGCATGACGTGGACGTGGGAGATCACCCCCCCTTTAAATCGGTACCCTACAGAATTCCACCCATCAAACTCCCAGCCCTCAGAGCGGAGTTAGAGTATATGTTGGAACGGGGGCTGATTGAGGCAGTTAGGTGGACATCTCCTGTCACTCAGCAGCCCAAGCCTGACGGGAAGGTTCGCTTCTGCATTGACTTTCGGAGATTGAACGGGTTGACTCCCACCAATGCTTATCCCCTTCCCCGTGTTGACGATAGTGTAGACAAGATTGGTAAGGCACAGTTTCTAACTAAGGTAGACCTAGTGAAAGGCTACTGGCAGGTGCCCTTGTCTGAGCGGGCGAAGGGGGTATGCGGGTTTGTGGTTGATGGGAACACCTACCGTTGCAATGTGATGCCGTATGGCCTTAAAAATGCCCCAGCAACCTTCCAGAGTCTTATGAATGAGTTAGTAGCTGACATCCCTAACTGCACTGTCTACCTAGATGACGTTATAATCTACGATGACAACTTTGAGAGTCACTGTGAGCACATAGAAGCCTTGTTTCGGAAGCTCAGTGAGACCAGCTTAGTGGTCAATCTGGGCAAGTGCGACTTTGTCCGGGCAACTGTGCAGTATCTTGGGTTTGTGGTCGGGTTAGGCCAGGTGTGCCCCCCCCAAAACAAGATACAGGCTATTAACCAGTTCCCCAGGCCATCCACCAAGCGGCAGATCATGAGATTTTTGGGCATGATCGGTTACTATCGCCGCTTCATTCAGGGTTATTCTACTGTGTTAGCTCCCCCGACAGATTTGCTAGCAAAAGAGAAAAAGTTCAAGTGGGCACCTGAGTGTGAAAGGGCTTTTTCGCTGGTCAGGCACCTACTATGCACTCACCCAATCCTCAGGGCCCCTGACTTTGAAAGACCGTTCCAGCTGGCAACAGATGCCAGCGGTGTAGGGGCTGGTGCCGTCTTAATGCAAACAGACAAGGAAGGTTTGGAGCATCCAGTCAGTTTCTTTTCCAAGAAGTTTAATTCCTCTCAGAAAAACTACTCTGTGGTGGAGAAAGAACTGCTGGCAATAGTGTTGGCACTCAGGCACTTTGAAGTATATGTTCCTGCCTACGGGCCAGTCGTGGTGATTTACACCGACCACCACCCTCTTAAATTTCTGAACCAATTCCACAACCGGAATATGAGGCTGACACGTTGGTCACTCATGTTGCAAGAATACAATCTAGACATTCGCCATATTGCCGGTTGTGAGAATGTGATTGCAGACTGTTTGTCGAGGGTGGAGGATCCGGCGTAGATCACCACAGGTGTGTGGGTATGAGTGGAGAAAAAAACCAGGCTTGCCCCTGTAGAGCAGCTGTCAAAAACAACATTAAAATTAAATCAAAAATCACATAAAAACTCTTTCTTTTTTATAGTTAATTGTAAGTTGCCAATGTTATAGCTAAAGTCCTAAGTTGAACCTGTCTTTCACTTAGTAGGCTGGGCTCTGTAAAGCTAGCTCAGGGAGCTTAGTAGGCTAAAATATACTATTGTGTTTGGGAGGGGTTGTAAGATTTTCTTTTTGCTAATATGTTGTTTTATTTAAGATTGAGCTTTGCATTTAATTTCTGGTGGAGTGGCTAGGTGTGGCGGGTCTTGTCGGCATTCTGCCTTGTCAGATGTGGTGCTCGCCTATTGTTGAGCATCCCATATCTTGGGCGGGGTGTGACGTCTACCAGCGTTGGCAGAATCGCCTCTCGTTGGCCACTAGCGCTTGCCAGGGACATCGAAATGGGCTACAGTTATCAGAGAATGTTGTTCTTTCTTTCCTAGTAATCACATTGTCACAGACAGTCCAGTGGTGGTCTTTGTTTTCGTCTGTGACAACGGGTTATATTTTATATCAACAGTAGTGATAATAGTACCAGCGTGTGAATGAGCAAGACTTTCAGAGCGAGGAGGTAGTAAGTGTCTGTATGTAGGTGCATTCCTGCCTCTCGCTCGCCATTGGGCGGCGTGTCTGGCTGTGTCCTGTGGCGCCTGCTGTCTTGTGACGTCTCGGCCCGTGTTTGGCCGACCATCGCGCCTTTGCGGGCTCCTGTGTAACTTACCTCCTCCATGAGGGTCCCCAGGAGCTGTCCTCGTCAGGACAGGCTTGGCGCGCGTGCTTCTAACATCCCTTTACATACTCTCTCCCGATCACCACCTTTATCACTGTTTCTCTCACTCGATTCTCTCTTTCCATACTCTAACCTTTATTAACTGCACAACACTCCCCTTGGGTTCTGCATACGGTTTTCATAGCCGGCCCATTGTATTGCATGCGCCGTCCTCTGAGATATTTACATGTACTTAGGTTTGAGGGTTCTTAGTTAGTAGAGGTTAAGAACTTTGTGTGTCTCCATTATTGATTTAGTGTTTCTGCTCTTTTATTTAATGCTAGACTGGGATAAGGTAACTGTAGTCGTTGTCTCCGATGTGTGTACGGTTTGCTTATACCTACATGACTTCGACCGGTCCTGTGGTAGCCTGGGTTGTCTTTTCGGTTACGTCCTTTGCGAGTGCAGCATTGTGTTGACTGAGGGTTTTGGCCTGTACCAGTTCCACACTTTGCTGCCTCTTTGCTTGTCTTTAGAGGGTCGCCAGGATAGAACCAGATACTTGTGATCTGGATCTATCAAGAGAGCCCCCTCGTCAATTAACGTAACTTAAAGGATGCAGTCTTAAGGACATCGCTAGGCTACGAGCCTGTCTTGCTCAACCCCAGTTCCTTACCTAGAGTATCCCAGCTAGACATTATTAATCGAGTAGACACTTGTTAGTATTGAGCCGCACAAGCATAGCAGACTGTTTCGTTGATGAGGAAGTACTTCTTTTAGTGTCGAGCATTGCTACCGTTGTGCATTTATAGTATTCTCGTGTCAGTTAACATTATATGTCCTATCTTTTAGTGTATTCGATTTACACGTGTGGTGTCCTGCCTCCTGCCTTTATATACTTCTAAATACGAGCATCTTATGAGCATCAGACTTTCTTCAGAAGTTTCCAGGTCTATGCTGTAGGACTATACTTCACTTTCTTTCAGATAGGAGTGAAGAGATTATTGTTGTTGTTGATGTTGTTGTTGTTCCCTAAGCTGCCTGGCCGAACAGCCCCGAGTCCCTGAGGAAGGCCATGGCCACGATCGGGCTTTCCCACAGAGCTCTCATTGATTGTAGATTGTGTTGTTGGCGTAAGTGGTTGTGTGAAATGCAGTCTTCTATGATGTGTTTAATGGTATGGGGTGCTGTGGTACATCCCGGGCAGGCGTCGACAACGGAGTCATCCAGTCTCTTCTGATAGCTCAGGAGAGCTGGATGGTGTCCGCATCTCAGCCTGGCCAGGTGGACTCTGTCCTCGCGAGGAAGGGAGGATTCGGAAGGATGGATTTCGGGAGGTCGTGCATGCAGCTGCGTGTTGTCTGTGAGTGAGTGGATGGATCGGTGAGAGATATGAGTATGGATGTGCTTCTGGAAGTTGGTTCGGGGTGGGCAGAGAGGGAGAGAGGACAATAATTGTGTGTGATACCGTGTGCTGGGTGTTGTTTTGATATTTCTTGGTGTCTGTGGGTGTGTTGCCATGTAGTTTAGTGGGTGGTCTTGGTTCATGGAGGCTGCATGTTGTTGCTTTATTGTTGTTTAGAGTAACTGTATTGAAGCATCTTTTTATTGTATTAAATCTTGCAGTGATTTAATTGATCTTTCCATAGATTCCTTTTTTATGCATTTTAACGTAACTTGCATCTTGTTTGTTATCAGGCTATACCAGTACAGGTTAGCCTGAAGTAGAGTACATTTATGCCCAGTTAAGGATACCCCGCTATCGCAGATTAACCCTGGAGGGTATAGGTGTTTTTGTTCGCCGGCATATAAGTTCGAGGGATTGGATCTAGCGTACCGTTGTTGCATAGTGCCCTATTACTAGTCCAATCATTGAGTGCCCTTGTTTTATTTGTAGTCCCGGTCGTAACAGTATAATCAGTGTGACTATATTATGTATTAAGAGCTTATAGACTATGAAATTAACATTAAATAAGAAGGTAATTTTCAAGTGTTATTTATGCTCCCTTTTATTAATAGTTTCTATACTATTTGTTGCTACAGTCCCAACAACCCTACTTGATATTTATATTTTATATTAGTGACTCTCCTGGTGTCAAGGGGGCCGGGTGGGGTGGGGGGCGGCACTTTTAAGATGTTTTCGCTTCATGTTGGTGATGAGGTCTTCGGTCTTCTTTTCTCATAAAGTCTGCTTCTGCTAGGTCTCAAACCACAGGCTTTAAAGTCGTCAGAGTTTCTTCTCTCCTCAGGGCTGCTCTTGATCTTAACGCCAGCTATCAAACTACAGGCTATAGAGTGAGTAGAGGTGATTCTCTGGTGCGGTGAGGCTGGTTTAATTACATGGTGTGTGAGCTAAGTGTCTCACAGGCACCACAGGTAACACTTGTGTCGGTGTCACACAGGACTTATTGCCAGTACACTTGGCATGGTCAGTCTTAGACCTGACAGGACTAGTATCATACTTACAAGGGCTACTATCACAATTAGCAGGGCTAGTTCACACTTAGAAAGGCTAGTATCATACCTAGCAAGGCTAGTATCACACCTAGCAGGGCTAGTATTACACCTAGCGGGGCTAGTATCACACATAGCAGTTCTAGTATCATACCTAGCAGGGCTAGTACTACACCTAGCAGGGCTAGTATCATACCTAGCAGGGCTAGTATCATACCTAGCAGGGCTAGTATCACACCTAGCAGGGCTAGTATCATACCTAGCAAGGCTAGTATCACACCTAGCAAGGCTAGAATCACACCTAGCAGGGCTAGTATCATACCTAGCAGGTCTAGTGTCACACCTAGCAAGGCTAGTATCATACATAGCAAGGCTAGTATCATACCTAGCAGGGCTAGTATCATACCTAGCAGGTCTAGTATCACACCTAGCAAGGCTAATATCACACCTAGCAGGTCTAGTATCATACCTAGCAGGGCTAGTATCACACCTAGCAGGGCTAGTATCATACCTAGCAGGGCTAGTATCACACCTAGCAGGGCTAGTATCATACCTAGCAGGGCTAGTATCACACTTAGCAGGGCTAGTATCATACCTAGCGGGGCTAGTATCATACCTAGCAGGGGGGTCACTGGTAGACCTGACAGGGCTATTCTCACACCTAGCAGTGACCAAATACAAGGGGGCTTGAAATTGATGCTGGATAGATGCTGGTTTGTTCATCATAGTGTCTCTTTCTTCTGCATTGTCTGGTTTGAAGGTGTTGAGAGCTATAAGGGCTTGCTCTGACTCTGTTGTGATTCTGGTGGTGGTCGAAGGCACAATCATTTGGCGTTGGCTTGCGCAGAGACTATTCTGCATGGGAAAAGTGCTCTGGGCCTCTGTTATATGAACATAAGAACATAAGAAAATGGGAGTCTGCAGAAAGCCGATTGGCCCACACAATGCAGATCCCTCTCACATCCAACCCAAATTACAAGGCCTAATTATAGGCTCACCTCACTAATACCATGACGACCGACCTCACCAAAACGGTCATAGGATAGACAATGGAGGTCTGTAGAGTGCCGATTGGCCCACACCCGGCAGCTCGCCCTCACACCCAATCCATCTCGTCCATATGCCTATCTAATTTTTTCTTAAATCTCTCTATCGTTCTTGATCCCACTATAGCACTTGGTAGCCTATTCCACCTATCTACAACTCTGTTACCAAACCAATATTTGCCTATATATGTTTATGAAACGAAATTTATCTAATTTGAAACCATTTGTTCGAGTTCTTTCACTATCACTAGCAGGGCTAGTATCACACCTAGCAGGGCTAGTATCATACCTAGCAAGGCTAGTATCACACCTAGCAAGGCTAGTATCACACCTAGCAGGGCTAGTATCATACCTAGCAAGGCTAGTACCATACCTAGCAGGGCTAGTATCACACCTAGCAGGGCTAGTATCATACCTAGCAGGGCTAGTATCATACATAGCAAGGCTAGTATCACACCTAGCAGGGCTAGTATCATACCTAGCAGGGCTAGTATCACACCTAGCAAGGCTAGTATCACACCTAGCAGGGCTAGTATCATACCTAGCAAGGCTAGTATCATACCTAGCAGAGCTAGTATCACACCTAGCAAGGCTAGTATCACTCCTAGCAGGGCTAGTATTATACCTAGCAAGGCTAGTATCATACCTAGCAGAGCTAGTATCACACCTAGCAAGGCTAGTATCACACCTAGCAGGGCTAGTATCATACCTAGCAGGTCTAGTGTCACACCTAACAAGGCTAGTATCATACCTAGCAGGGCTAGTATCACACCTAGCAGGGCTAGTATCATACCTAGCAGGTCTAGTGTCACACCTAGCAGGGCTAGTATCATACCTAGCAGGTCTAGTGTCACACCTAGCAAGGCTAGTATCATACCTAGCAGTTCTAGTATCATACCTAGCAGGGCTAGTACTACACCTAGCAGGGCTAGTATCATACCTAGCAGGGCTAGTATCACACCTAGCAGGGCTAGTATCATACCTAGCAGGGCTAGTATCACACCTAGCAGGGCTAGTATCATACCTAGCAAGGCTAGTATCACACCTAGCAGAGCTAGTATCACACCTAGCATGGCTAGTATCATACCTAGCAGGTCTAGTGTCACACCTAGCAAGGCTAGTACTACACCTAGCAGGGCTAGTATCATACCTAGCAGGGCTAGTATCACACCTAGCAGGGATAGTATCATACCTAGCAAGGCTAGTATCACACCTAGCAAGGCTAGTATCACTCCTAGCAAGGCTATTATCACACCTAGCAAGGCTAGTATCACACCTAGCAGGGCTAGTATCACACCTAGCAGGTCTAGTATCACACCTAGCAGGGCTAGTATCACACCTAGCAGGGCTAGTATCACACCTAGCAGGTCTAGTATCACACCTAGCAAGGCTAGTATCATACCTAGCAAGGCTAGTATCATACCTAGCAAGGCTAGTATCATACCTAGCAGGGATAGTATCATACCTGGCAAGGCTAGTATCATACCTAGCAAGGCTAGTATCATACCTAGCGGGGCTAGTATCACACCTAGCAAGGCTAGTATCACACCTAGCAGGGCTAGTATCACACCTAGCAGGTCTAGTATCACACCTAGCAGGGCTAGTGTCACACCTAGCAAGGCTAGTATCATACCTAGCAGGGTTAGTATCACACCTAGCAGGTCTAGTATCACACCTAGCAGGGCTAGTGTCACACCTAGCAAGGCTAGTATCATACCTAGCAGGGTTAGTATCACACCTAGCAGGGCTAGTATCACACCTAGCAGGTCTAGCATCACACCTAGCAAGGCTAGTATCACACCTAGCAAGGCTAGTATCATACATAGCAAGGCTAGTATCATACCTAGCAGGGCTAGTATCATACATAGCAGGTCTAGTATCACACCTAGCAAGGCTAGTATCACACCTAGCAGGTCTAGTATCATACCTAGCAGGGCTAGTATCACACCTTGCAGGGCTAGTATCATACCTAGCAGGGCTAGTATCACACCTAGCAGGGCTAGTATCATACCTAGCAGGGCTAGTATCACACTTAGCAGGGCTAGTATCATACCTAGCGGGGCTAGTATCATACCTAGCAGGGGGGTCACTGGTAGACCTGACAGGGCTAGTCTCACACCTAGCAGTGACCAAATACAAGGGGGCTTGAAATTGATGCTGGATAGATGCTTGTTTGTTCATCATAGTGTCTCTTTCTTCTGCATTGTCTGGTTTGAAGGTGTTGAGAGCTATAAGGGCTTGCTCTGACTCTGTTGTGATTCTGGTGGTGGTCGAAGGCACAATCATTTGGCGTTGGCTTGCGCAGAGACTATTCTGCATGGGAAAAGTGCTCTGGGCCTCTGTTATATGAACATAAGAACATAAGAAAATGGGAGTCTGCAGAAAGCCGATTGGCCCACACAATGCAGATCCCTCTCACATCCAACCCAAATTACAAGGCCTAATTATAGGCTCACCTCACTAATACCATGACGACCGACCTCACCAAAACGGTCAGAGGACAGACAATGGAGGTCTGTAGAGTGCCGATTGGCCCACACCCGGCAGCTCGCCCTCACACCCAATCCATCTCGTCCATATGCCTATCTAATTTTTTCTTAAATCTCTCTATCGTTCTTGATCCCACTATAGCACTTGGTAGCCTATTCCACCTATCTACAACTCTGTTACCAAACCAATATTTGCCTATATATGTTTATGAAACGAAATTTATCTAATTTGAAACCATTTGTTCGAGTTCTTTCACTATCACTGAGCTTTAGTACATCTTTCATGTCCCCTTTATTAATCATACTAACCCACTTGAACTACTCTATCATATCCCCTCTAACTCTGCGTCTCTCTAATGAATGTAAAATACCCCCGAAAGAGATGCCCCCCACCAACCTTCCAACCAACAACCCAGTAACAATTCCGCAAGAACCAGCACGAAAGCTGGCCGGGACGAAAGGACCCAACAGCCGGAAGGAGCGGGACGCACCCACAAGATCAAAGGAAGCTGACACGGCCGGAAAGCAAGAGATTCCAAAGGCACGTCGATCAAAAGTGGTATACTCCCAACCTTTCGAATATGCTAGGTTCGTGCGACGGGACTGAGGGACCGACCCCAACACGGCCGGAAAGCAAAAGGCCCCAAAGGCACGTCGACCACAAGTGGTGCATTCCCAACCCTTTTAACATCCAAGACACCCACACAACACACCTAACTATAATAAGATACCGTCACCCATGCAGGTATTCAATTCTTAGATAAGCCCAGACCATCCCCAACTTCATTATGCAGGCCTGTGCTTTTTTTTTTTTTTTTTTTTTTTTTTTTTTTTAAGACAATGAACGGAGGAAGGAAAAACACAGATAAAACAAAAAGGTCCATGTGCCTAAAGGCATCCTCCATTCATAAAATGTTTGTAACAACTGGATTTAAACATTTGTAGATTGTAAGTTTGTGGAAAGCAATTCGAGGGAAGTGAATTCCAAAGAGTAGTAGCTCTGGGGATAAATGAATTCTGATAAGCAGAAGTTCTGCATTGTGGAGGAGAAAGTGTAAATTCATGGGCGCTCTCAGCTGCCCTAGTTCTACGGGGAAAGATGCGGAGAGGCGGCACAATTGAAGCAAGTTCCTCGGAACAATTGCTGTGAAAATATCTGTAGAATAATGCAAGGGATGCAACGTTTCTTCGTATGGATAATGTAGGAAGGTCCTGTGTGATTGCAGGGTTATTGATTAATCTAATAGCTTTATTTTGAATTTTGTCCAACTGCCTCAATGCAACCACTCCACTTCCACCCCACAGAGGTGAACAGTAATCCATCTGAGAACGCACATGACTTTTATATATCACGGCCAACTGCTCGTCAGTGAAGAATTCTCGAACTCTGTACAGGAGTCCCAGTTTTTTAGAGGCATTCTTAGCAATGCTTCTAACATAATGTGTCCAGCTCAAGTTAGTAGTTAATGTTACACCGAGAATATCAATACTAGGGGAAGTGAGAATATTTACATCATTAAAAAATATATGGGAGTCAGTGAGATTCTGTCGGTTAGAAAATTGAATGTACTTGGTTTTCTGTGCATTAAAGGAAACTAGATTCTTTTGTCCCCATCCATTAATTCTAGAAAGGTCCTGGTTCAGAGAAATTGCAGTGTTTATTTTTGAATTTATAAGATCGGGTTGGGTGACAGAATTGGTAAATGTGAAGGAACTGTGGAGTGTTGAGTCATCTGCGTAGGAATGTATTGGATTATGAGTGGTAGATATGAGATCATTGATATGAATGAGGAACAGAATTGGGGCCAAAACTGATCCCTGGGGAACACCAGCATTTATTGAGTGAAATTGAGAATAAAGGCCATCTACCATTACACGTATTTTTCTGTTATGAAGATAAGAAGAAATTAGTGGAACTAATGATGCAAGGCCGTAGTGCGACATCTTCGACAATAAGGATTGATGCCAGACTCTATCAAATGCCTTTGATATATCCAGTGCTATTGTATGTGTTTCACCATGTTGGTCTGTAGCTTGGTTGATTTGATGCGTAAGAAGGCAAAGCATGTCTGCAGTTGATCGACATCGTCTAAAACCATATTGCCTATCACTGATTAATTTATTATTCTCAAGATGCTTAATTATGTGATTATTTAATATAATTTCAAAGACTTTACCAAGAGTGGAAGTTGTTGTTGTTGTTGTTGTTGTTGTTGTTCCCTAAGCTGCCTGGCCGAACAGCCCCGAGTCCCTGAGGAAGGCCATGGCCACGATCGGGCTTTCCCACAGAGCTCTCATTGAGTGTAGGTTGTGTTGTTGGCGTAAGTGGTTGTGTGAAATGCAGTCTTCTATGATGTGTTTAATGGTATGGGGTGCTGTGTTACATCCCGGGCAGGCGTCGACAACGGAGTCATCCAGTCTCTTCTGATAGCTCAGGAGAGCTGGATGGTGTCCGCATCTCAGCCTGGCCAGGTGGACTCTGTCCTCGCGAGGGAGGGAGGATTCGGAAGGATGGATTTCGGGAGGTCGTGCATGCAGCTGAGTGTTGTCTGTGAGTGAGTGGATGGATTGGCGAGAGATATGAGTATGGATGTGCTACTGGAAGTTGGTTCGGGGTGGGCAGGGAGGGAGAGAGGACAATAACTGTGTGTGATACCGTGTGCTGGGTGTTGTTTTGATATTTCTTGGTGTCTGTGGGTGTGTTGCCATGTAGTTTAGTGGGTGGTCTTGGTTCGTGGAGGCTGCTGCCAGGAATTTAGTGCCTCACATGTCCAGATGGTCTTTGACTTTGAGGATTTTGGTTTCTTGATGTAGATGATCTGTGGGTGAAGTAGCTGTGCAGCCTGTAATGATCTTCAGGGCTTTGTTTTGGATAGTCTGTAAGGTCTTATGATGTGTTTCAGCTAGGTTAGAAGCCCAGGCTGGGCTTGCGTATTCCATTACTGATCTTATGTATTGTTTATATACTGTGGTGGTAGTTTCTTTGTTGTGTCCAAATTTTGTGTGAGCAAGTGACCTGAGGGCGTTAATTCTGGGTGTCAGTTTCTTTTTAATGTTTGTGGTGTGCTGTTTGAATGTCATATGAGTATCATATGTTACTCCTAGGATTTTGGGTGTGTGTGTATGTGTTAGGGGTGTGTTGTTTATGGTGAGTTGAGGAATGTATTCGTGTTCACCTGTCCAGCTTGTGAGCAGGGTTGCGGTGGATTTGGCTGGGGCTAGATTCAGTCTGTTTGTAGTGCACCAGCCATATAGTGTGTTGAGATAGGGTTGAAGGAGATCTGTTGCTCTTCTTGGGTCATGGTGTGTGCATGTGAGTGTTATGTCATCTGCATAGGAGGCTAAGTTTATTTGGGGAGTATTGGGTGTAGTTATATCGTGCATGTACAGATTGAAGAGTGCGGGCGATAGGACGGATCCCTGTGGGACTCCGTTTGGAAAGTTTCTGATTTTAGATGACTGACCGGCAAAAGATACGTGTGCACATCTGCCTGCTAGGAAGTTGGCCAGCCACCTTTTTGTGTTGTTGTGCATGTTTGTGTTGTAGATTTTGTTTGTTAGGTTGTGGCGGGGGATGGCATCGAAGGCTTTACTAATGTCGAGTGTGGCTAATAGTGATCTGTGTGGTGGTCTAGCTGAGTTGATGCCGTCAAAAGCTCTTTGTGTAAGGTCTGTGAGAAGAGTGTTTGTGGAGTGCAGGGGCCTAAAGCCATGTTGTGTTGGAGCTAGGGGTAGGTCGGGTGTAATTAGTTGTAATACTAGGCGTTCCATGACTTTGGAGGGGGAGCAAAGGAGTGTGATGGGGCGGTGCGAGGAGGGTAGCGTGGGGTCTTTGTTGGGTTTGGGGAATGTGATGATGATACCATGCTTCCAAATGTCTGGTATTGTGTTGTGTGAATAGCTGTAGTTTGATATGTTAGTGAGTGTTTGTATGCCTTGTGGCCCCAGGTGTCTGAGGTGTATGTTGCTTATGTTGTCTAGGCCACAGGCGGGTGAGTGCTTGAGATTGTTGATGATATGCTTTGTCTGGTGATTGGTGAAGGGTGTATAGTCAGGGTCTGTGGGGAATTGTCTCTTACGTCGGATGACACGTCGGTCGTCTTTGTGAGGTTTTAGGTGGCTGACATGTGAGAAGTGATTGATGAGAGTGTTTGCTTGTTGTTTACATGAAGGAGTAGAGTCTGTTGTTGTGATTGCAGCATGTGATTGTGTTGTGTTGCTGTTGGAAAGTGTGATGCTGTTTAGTGTTTTGTAGAGTTTTTTGGGGTTTGTTTTGTGATCAAGTGTTTGTAGGAAGTTATTCCAATTTAGTTTTTGTTGTTCTTGTATTTTGTTGTTAGTTTGGGTGTTGAGTGCTTGAATTTGTTGTGTGATGTCTTGTGTGTGGGGTGCTGGGTAGTGTTTCAGTGTGTCGCGTTGTCTGATGAGGTTTTGAATTTCTGGTGTGAAGTTGGGGTTGTGTCTTTTTCTGTTACCTCTTGGAATGTGTTTCTTGTCAGCGTTTTGGATAGTTTTATTGAGTATGTGTACAGCATTGTTGATGTTAGTGATGGGTGTACTGTTTAGAGTTGTGAAGTGTTGTTCTGTCTCATTTGTAAATGCTTCCCAGTTAGCTCTTTTATAATTGGTGTATGTGTGTTTGTGGCTAGCTGGGGTGAGTCTGGTTTTGGTGGTGATAATGATCGGGAGGTGGTCAGAGCCTAAGGTTCTGACCACCCTCCAGGATGTTGTGGGGGCGAGTTCTGGGGAGCAAAAGGTGATGTCTGGAGATGATGGGTTATAGAGGGCTTGGTGAGGAATATGGGTATGTTGATGGATGTCGTTAAGGATGATGAGGTTATCTGTTTGGTTTTGTAGTACCAGCCCTCTGTCTGTGTCGGGGTTGTCGACAAACCAGGCCGAGTGGAAGTTATAGCTATTGGTCTGTAGTTTGATGGATCTGAAGAGGCACCTTTTTTAGGAACTGGATGGATGTTTGCTTCTTTCCAGGGTACTGGGAAGCATGACGTATGAGTACACAGACGGAATTTTTTTGCCAATACAGGAGCGAGCACCAAGGAGCAATTCTTAAGTACTATTGGAGGATTTTCATCTGGACCAGGAGCCTTATCTACCGAGAGATTCTGCAAAATAGTTTTGACATGTCTGGTGTGGATCTTAAGTGAGGGAATTTCAGGCGAATTAAAATTAAGTACAGGGACATCTTGATTTATTTCATCTAAGGTTGAGTTGGTGGAGAAAATATCCGCAAGAAGGTTAGCTTTACCTCGTGGGTCACTTACAAGATTGCCAGTCGGAGATTTTAATGGTGGAATGGATGAAGCAGTAGTGAAGTTGGATTTAAATGAGTTAAGAGTAGACCAAAATATTTTGTTATCATTTGGATTATTTAGAAGTTTATTTGCCTGCTTGTGGAGAAAGTTTGATTTAGTTAGGTTTAATACAGTTTTGGCATGATTTCTGATGTTTCTAAAGTAATTAAAGGCTTCATGTGTTTTTGATCTTGTGTATGCATTGTAGGCTATTGCTTTTTGTTCAGTTACTCTAGCACAATTATGGTCAAACCATTTAGGTGAATTAGATCTTTTACTGTACTTTTGATGAGGAATAAAAGTTTCCATTCCAATTTTTACAAAATCTTGTATGTGGCTCAAGGTGCATCATTAGAAAAGAAAGAGGTCCAGGGAATATCAATAAAGAAACCTTGAAGACCCTCCCAGTCTGCCCTATCGTAATGCCATTTAGTAACCAAAACAGGTTCAGAGTGGGAAGGTGTGGTAGGTGATAGACAGGTGGCCTGTATCAGACAGTGATCAGAAGATCCAAGCGGGGACCTCACTGTAACATCATAATTTTCTGAATTGGTTGTTAAAAATAAGTCCAGTAGGTGGGAATTATGATTAGGATTATCTGGTAGATGGGTGGGTTGGTTGACTAGTTGAGTGAGATTAAATGAGTCTGCAAATAGCTCACATTCAAGACCAGCATCATCAGTCCTGGCTGAATAAGTGAGCCATTCAACATTATGGACATTAAAATCACCCAACACAGTGATTTCAAAAGAAGCATTTAAGTTGAGGACACTGAGTTGTGAGGACAGATAATCAAAAAGACTTTGCTCTGGAGGAGTATTTGGGGAACGGTAGATGCAACATATGTATTTAAATTTACCAGCAGAAATTAATTTGTATATAGAATAATCAAAATAGGGACAATTGAAACTAGTAACCTCCTCCAGGGCAATTTCAGATTTTGGGAAGCAACATACACCTCCTTTAGGTCTGAAATTTTGGAGCAGTTGATAACCTGGAAAATTAAATCTAGAAGTGTCAGATGTGGATGTTACTTGAGTCTCTGTCAAAAAAAGGAGAGTAGGGGATTCTGCTTGAAGAAATTGGTGTACAGAATTGATGTTAGAGTGAAGTCCCCTTATATTGCAAAAGAAAAAGCTGCACCGACGAGCAGCTTTGGGACGTTGCAATGCTCTTGACACAGTCGCATGATGACGACCTGGAGGGCCCTGTGTCAATGACCCAACCCTGCCGGGGGTGGATATCCGAGGGACCACCAGGTTTGCTCTTAACAATTGTACTGCCATGTTTATTGGGTAAGGTGTATGGTGTTCATGTATGATATGTAGTGGGAAGAGTAGTGTTTTATGGATAGAGGATAGCAATGTAGGGCAAGTCGTGAAGTTGGATGTGTATGTTATATAAAGAGGGTTTTCCTGATACCCCTGATGTGTGAGGCAGAAAGATATGTATCCAGCTACCAAGGCCTGGGAGAGAAAATGGAATTCAGGCTATTCCCTGAGTCTCCCGAAACCTTGGCGGTAGTACTTCCCTGGGCGGGGCTGCCTACCCCTACTACCTACAAGGGGTAGGTAAGGGTCGTGCCGGACATCATCGTCGTATTTATTTCGCGTGAGTTTGGTTACGTTTTCAAACTCGGTACAACCGCCTCGAAATGTCACTTATGAATAATCCGACCTCAAATCAACCTACCGAGATCGGATTCCTTAGAACGACGGCTAAGATGCCGTCATTCATGCATGCATTCATTCCTAGGTTAACTAACTTTTTTCCACAATATTATTCCTCTTCAATTCTTTCCCACAGCTGTTATACGTCTAATCAATCACCCCTTCTAGCCCACAGTCCACACTGCTCCGTTTCGTATCTCTGTTGATTTATATAAATTAATTATGACAAATCTGCATACGATCCTCTCCAGAGAGATCCAGGGAAGTGACCTAGTTCTCTCTCCATTATTATGTTCTCTCCACCAACCAACTTTACTCTTAAACTCGATTAATGAAATTAAGAAGATAAAACGTATGTAGCCCCATGCTCAGGGGATCGTTTCTAGTAACTAAGTAATTGTATAATTGAACTTGAGTTATTCAACCAGGTTCCAAGCTTTTATTATAACGACGGCTACGATGCCATCATTCATGCATGTAAACATTTCCTAAGTTAACTCTCTTTTATCCACAAATACTTGCGTAGCAACAGCATGCCCAGTTGTAACCTTTTAAGTCGCCCTGTCGTTCTCCTCTCCCATACCAACCCAAATTCACAACCTCCCCTAATAAGACGCCATCAGGATGTTTTATTTCGTGCCGAGTAAGTCATTTCTCAAGTTCCCGTAAACAGAGAGTACAAACCTATTCTTGTACCTCCTTTAACTATCCCCTAAACTCACTAACCACCACTACAACTTGGGAAAGTAAAGTCAAGCGTGCGAGGCTAGTCCCCCCCTCACTCCCCTTGAAGAGGGTAAGTTCCCCCTTCCTGACTTGCACTTTTTAACAAAATCACGGTTCATTATACCTACGAGTGAGTCTCGTGAGTGAGAGCTAGACGCAATGATCAATCATAACGAAATAAATAACCCCCAATATCCTCAACTAATATAGTAACCCCATTAACGTAAAAAACGCCATACCCCAATGTTCAAGGCCCCGCTGGCACCCAACTCCAGAGGATACCCGCAGCCCTCGGCCGGCGCGCAGTCCCCCCTCGCGGAAGTCTGCAGGCATCCTGATGCCCACCAAATTCTTGCCAGAAATCTCAGGTGCCTCTAACCCATACCAACCTCCAAGTTCTAATTCCAGCCTAAAAATCCTATCCTTTCCCGCTCCTAACTAACCCCCAGAGTCTCCCTTAACCCGTCTTACATTCCTAATAGCATTTCAGCTAGATCAGAGAAGGATACTTGAGTGAAATATTAACGTATACTGCCTTACCGCCTAAGCCGGAAGGCGCCAAGAAAACTAGAATTCCCCTCCCCAACATCCTCCTCTAAACCCCCTCTTAATAATTTGTCTTAGAGCAAAGATATCAGAAATGTTGAATCATATTGCAGCCTACATACTAACTTTATACTAGACCTTTTCATTACCCTCCTAAGTTCAGGGATTAAATTAATTTGTTTTCCCCTCCGACATCCCAAATCTAGAACATTCGAAATACCCCCCTGACCCCCCCTATATAAACTTTTCCCGCGCAAAAGCGCATCAGTTGAATAGTAGCCAGTCCACATAACGGATGTGACGCTCTCGTGGATGCTTACAAAACACTCCAACCTCAGGATACAGTGATTCTTGGTGCCCGCGATCAAAGCTAATCTGTGAGGAAGTAAAACAACCCTTCACGAATATTTTCTTGCAATTGGGAGACCAAGGGCAAGATTATACCCGCGAACAACCGATTTACAAACCTGTTGATTGTCTCATAAACGTATTGAAAGCCGGCCTCGCCACTACATTGTGCTTACGAGCAATCATAACTCATAACCGGTCAAGGATAGAAAGATCTTGTTATGTTAGAATGGATTATGCGAGTTACGAGAAAGTTCGGCGAGAAGAATTCCTAGGCAACAATTGTCTATTTACCAAACGGCGTAAAGCCGCCTGCACGCCCCGAACCTCCCATAAGGCCAGAATAGTTAAGAAAAGTCGCTTCTCCCGACTGTCTTACGTTAATTCGATACGTTTCATCACCGCCGTGCCGGAGACAGTGTCATTCAAGGCTTTCAGTAGGAGTCCCATATCGGCGTGTCATCACCGGCTAGACAAGTTAACCCAACTGTAAACTTCACTACACTCCCGGACAACTTGGACGGCCAAGGAGCCGCTGTTAACCCCCGACGCACCAGCTCAAGATAACTTGGAAACTATCACAGGCTAATTCTCGAAGTACTAGTGTACAGTACAAATAACTCCACCAGTGTATTCAATTGTGTCTCGAAGTCATTCGGTGCTAAGAGGAAAGTGATTACTAAGCTAGGCGAGAGCAAATATATCAGGACAGTAAACTAGGTGACTTCAGAAAGCAATTATCAAATAAGTGATTGTGATTAATTACCATAAAACCTTTTGAGTCGCCCCACTGATATTTATGTCCTAAGTGTTTCTCCACCAAGTTCACCTAGCTACCGTTTACTCCCTTTACGTTAATTCTTGGGAGATAACCCAATTGCTTAATTGCATCTTTGAGTTCAAATCAGATTACCAGAGAGTTAATTGACGAGATCCCTAGCCTTGTGATTTGTGTAACCTTTGTTGAAGTAATGTGATCAGAAGAATAATTCCTGAACGTTGGAAGTGGGAAGCGAAAGAACTCTATCCAAATCCGCGAGCAGTGCTAAGAGATTATAAAAGTCCAAAAGTACGCACCCGACTTATCCAATTTGCCATTGTTTCGAATGCACATATAACCAATATTCTACCAGTGTTTTTCGGAGAATAAAGCTGCATTATAAACCATTTACTCTGATATTATTTATGCCCCCTATTGCTTCCATTTGTGTTCTGTGCATCAAGTCCCATAGTCCAGTCCTGTGGAACCCACCTATACCAAGTTAATCCTGTATAAAATCAGGGCATAACATTGAATGTAAGCCTAATTTTTTCAACCTTTCTTCATATGGAAAATTTCTAATATTATGGATCATTTTAGTCATTCTACGTTGTACTCTCTTCAAGGAATCTATGTCCGTTCTGCAATAAGGACACCACAATTGAACAGCATAATCCATATGGGATCTCACTAATGACAAGTAAAGTTTTAAGATAACATCAGAAGTTCTGTTACTCACACTCCTAGAGATGAACCCGAGAATCCTGTTTGCCTTGCTACGAACGCTTATACACTGTTTTCTAGGTTTCAAATCATTGCTAACAAACACACGTAGATCTTTCTGACAGTCTGAATGTTCTAATTCTATATTAGCTAGTTTATATTTTGCAATTGTATTCATCTTCCCTATATTTAATACCTTGCATTTTCCAATGTTAGAATTCATCTGCCAATTTATTGACCATTCGTGTAAAGTACCTAGATCCCTTTGGAGGCACTCTATGTCGCTATGCAAATCTATTGTTCTCTCCATATTGGTATCTTCTTCGAATTTACTTATCCTACTAGTTATACCTAAATCAAGGTAATGTACTGTATGTATATAACAAACAAAAGAGGACCCAATACAGATCCCTGGGGGACACCACTTTTGACTGCTCCCCATTCTGACTTAGTGCCATTTATGCTGACTCTCTGCTTCCTACCAGTTAGCCATGACCTAATCCATCACAACAACGACCCACCTATTCCATGCGCTTCAACCTTTCTCATCAATCTCTCATGAGGGACTCTGTCGAAAGCTTTACTGAAATCGAAATATATTATATCATATGACTTGTCATTGTCTACTGCTTCATATAGGCTACCTCTGAGAAAAAGCTAAGCAAATTAGTAAGGCAAGAACGTCCTTGAGTGAATCCATGCTGAGAAGAATTGATTAAGTTAAATGTTTCTAAGTGGTTTCTAATTTTCCTAGCAATAATTGACTCTAGCAACTTCCCTATGATTGATGTGAGACTAATGGGACGGTAATTTGATGCTATTGATTTATCACCTTTTTTGAAGATCGGAACTACATTTGCAAGCTTCCAAGCTTCTGGAACTAAACCTGTTTCTAATGACTTGTTAAATAGAAATGTTAATGGGTAACTTAACTCATCTCTGCATTCTTGTATTACTCTAGCATAAACCTCATCAGGATCAGGCGATTTATTAGGTTTCAGTCTGTCAATTTCCTTAAGTACATAATTTCTACTTATAGTAACCGTACTTAACCTATGTTCTATACTATCGCTTTATACCTTATGGACTTCTGGAATATGTGCCAAATTTTCGTTTGTGAAAACGGAAAGAAATTGACTATTTAATGTACTGCACATTTCTAAATCATTTTCTGTCATTTCTCCTATCGAAGTTTTAAGGAGGCCTATTACATCTCTAACTTTAGATTTATAAAGTTGGTAAAAAGTTTTGGGGTTATTTTTTGAGTTGCTGGCTATATTGATTTCATAAATGATTTGAATTGAAATTGAATTGAATAATTTCTTTTTGCTCTTCTAATTTCCTTTTTGACCTGTCTTGATAGAGTCTGAAAGTATATAAGTAGGTGATGTTCGCCTTTTTTAATGTTTCTATATATTCCTTTCTTTTTCCCTTTAAGATCTATTAGTTTATTATTCATCCATTTTGGTCGATTATGTGTCGATCTAAATCTTTTTTGGGGGATATATGTATTTTGAGCATTGTGGAGTGACGCAATAAAATGTTCATATGTAGCTGTCAAGTTTAACTCTGGCTTATCCTGACTTAGACGGGCATCTGAGAGGGAGTACGTTCATTAGCGCACCTGGATCCACTTAATTGTTTAACCATAGGGTCCACCCTTAAGGCTCTTCTTAGCCCACCATAATTGTCTTTTCTGAAAACTGGGATAAGTGTCGTATTCTCTTTAGCATTTTCTGTACATTGTATATTAAAATAAATAGATATATTATCACTATTTCCTTGTTGGTCCCCTATATCTACATTATTTATCACATGTTCATTATTACTGAGAACTAAATCGAGGATATTATTACCTCTAGTCGGCGAGTCTACGAATTGAAAACAAAAAAACTATCTTGTACCTCAATAAAGTCTTCAGAATCTGAGTCGCCGATTTGATGCTGCCAATCTATATTGGGAACATTTATATTCCCCATAATGGACACATTGCTAAACCTTGATGTTATTTTCACTTCCTGCTATAAAGATGTACCTTCATTTAAACTCATATTTGGGGGTCTATAAATAATTCCAATAACTATGGTCTCATTACCTTCGCTAACCTCTACCCAAACACTTTCGTAATCATTATTTAGTCAATACCTGATTTAGTACAACATTTTAATACAATCCTGACAAACACTGCTATTTGTTCGATCATATTTAAACAAACTATATCCTGGTATATGAAATTCTGCAAAAAAATGCCTTGATTCTGTATTAATCCATGTTTCAGTTAGTGCTATTATGTCCATATTTTAATTGCTAACAAGTGCTCTAACTCGTCCATTTTGTTACATAAACTCCAACAATTTGTATAATATAATCGCAATGTATTTATTTTATTGGTATCATATATACCTTTATTTCTAACTGAATTACCATACACCTTCAATATCTCTACTAGCAGTATTTATACTGCCATCAATGCATTTACTAGCAACGCTGATATCCTGTGACTGAAATATCATTCTATTCCTATCTGATGTACCGGTATGGCAATTAACTCTATCTACATACTTATTCTTACTCATATTTTCAGGCTTTATTTTCAGCGAAACCCCGTGACCATCCTATTTATTGACCTAGCTAAATTTGCCACCCCTAGCCGAGAAAGATGAACCCCGTCCTGTACGTACAACTGGTTCTTACCATAGAATCGGGTCCAGTTATCGAGGCATGGGATTGCATTTTCATTGCAGTATTTGTCCAGCCGACAATGTATACCAATTGCCCTTGAAGACCATTCCTTCCTGACCCCTCTCCTTGGCAAGATACTGTGTACTACAGGTATGCCTCCTTTCCTCCTAACTTTATGTAACACCTTCCTGTACTGCCAAAGCAGTTCTTCAGTCCTACCTTTACAAACATCATTGCCCCCTGCACTGAGACAGATAATGGGGCTTTTTCCAATATATTTCATGATGTCATCTATTTCCTCTAACACCCTCCCAACCCCGGCACCAGGCACACAGTCAAGCTTCCCAACATCGGTACAGGTGGACCTACCTAAGTATCTGACCATGGAATCGCCAACTATTGAGAACGACTTACCTTTCCTTGTCGATGTCATGGTGGCAGCGGCGGCAGAGGCTAAATCTCCTGGTGCAGCGGCAGTCGTAGTTACAGAAAAGCGCCAATCGTAGTTCCAGGGTGTCAGTCGTAGTTGCATGACGGCAGTCGTAGTTGCATGGCGGCAGTCGTAGTTGCATGGCGGCAGTCGTAGTTGCATGGCGGCAGTCGTAGTTGCATGGCGGCAGTCGTAGTTGCATGGCGGCAGTCGTAGTTGCATGTGTTTTATGTGTTATTACTTTCTCACCTATGTGCTACATCTATGCCTAAGTTGTCCATGTGTGCTTAAGGCAATGAAAATATATCACAAACACGGCATATATTTAGTCTGTATTATTCACTTTTTCCACCAATATCCTGTATCCATGCCCAAATTGTCCACGTGTTTTGAAAGTAATGGTTATATTTCTCCAAAATGGCATGAGTTTTGTCCCAGTATTATTCATATCTCACCCATTTCCTGCATACATGCCCAAATATTCCACGTGTTCTAAAGTAATAATAATTTCTCCAAAATGGCATGAATTTAATCCCAGTACTATTCATTTCTCACCCATTTCCTGCATCCCTGCCCATTAAATCAATTGTCCATGTGTTTTTATAGTAATGGAAATATATCACAAAATGGCATATATTTATTCTCTGTACTATTAATTTTCTTCACCCATGTCCTACATCCATGCCCAAATTGTCCACGTGTTTAAAGAACATACAAATATAAGAAAACGGGAGTCTGCAGAGAGCTGATTGGCCCACACACGGCAGATCCCTTTTACACCCAACCCATCTCGTCCATATGCCTATCTAATTTTATCTTAAAGGTGGGGGCTCATGGGTTGAGATAAACATGGAATGATAATCGCCAAGCTGTACATAATTATCTTGCAAAATGCAATGGCACTGAAATAATTATTAACAATGGTATAAAGGATTTTGTGGATCGTCTATATCGGGCCTGTGACGTCACAAGAGTGTGAGCCCACCATCCAGTCTAGGATAAGAATACTGGTGTGACGTCACTATGACGTCACAGGCCCGGTATAGACGATCCACAAAATCCTTTATACCATTGTTAATAATTATTTCAGTGCCATTGCATTTTGCAAGATAATTATGTACAGCTTGGCGATTATCATTCCATGTTTATCTCAACCCATGAGCCCCCACCTTTAAAGCTCTCTAACGTTCTTGTTCCCACTGCAGCACTCGGTAGCCTATTCCACCTATTTAAAATTATGTTACCACTGGAAATACTGTATTATCACAAAAATGGCATTTGTCCTCGTGTTTTGAAAGTAATTGTTATATTTATATCCAAAATGGCATGAATTTAGTCCCAGTACTATTAATGGAGTGAGGATGGAGTGAGGAAGTATATGAACGAAGGCGGTGCTGGTTGGGGGGAGGGGCGTCGACTGACTGGGGACAGAGGTGCATGGAGGCGGTTCGTTCGTGGCCACCCCTTCGGGGATCACGGCGTCGGGCAATAGATAGATAGAAAGATAGATAGACTATTAATTTTTCACTCATTTCCTGCATCCATGCTCAAAGTGTCCACGTGTGTTTAAACTGTTTTAAAGTAATGGAAATACATCACACATGGCATACATTTCCTGCATCCATGCTCAAAGTGTCCACGTGTGTTTAAACTGTGTTAAAGTAATGGAAATACATCACACATGGCATACATCACACATGGCATACATCACACATGGCATACATCACACATGGCATACATTTTGGTCCTCGGCGGTGTCGCCAGGTACTTGGTCTTAAATATCTGTAGATAAACGAGTAAACAAAAATTGAGATTCTTGAAAATTTCTGTATATCATTATTTGATGTAAATCTTGAAAATCATATTGAAATTACTTCCAAAACCAGGTGTGGGAGCCCCCATTAAATTATGCAGTGGCGCTTGGGGGCGCGGTCTTGTCAAGAAACCTGTACAGTATCTGCACGTAACGATCACAACACGTACTGGGTATGTTGTAAGTACATGTGACTTTCATGATGTTTCTTGTAACTTTTATGTGGTTCGGACTTTAATCACCAGCTAATCCTGTGTTGATTAGCATGGCTCGTATATCCTACGTGGTGTTTTCAGTTTGCTCACGTATATGATCGTAATCAGTACGAGAAGGCCTCGTGAGAGAGCTTTTTTGTGATGGAATTCACCGACATTGCCACAACATTCGATTCGTGTTATGTGTGACGGGGCCTTTAGTAGTATAGTGTATTGATAGGCAGAGAAGCTCGATGAGCAGATTATCCTACAGCCGCAGAATTGTGGACAAATCTAGCAGGGGCTCTTTCTTAATGTGTCTAAACACAGTGAGAATACTGAAACTGACTATAGGATACTATGTGGTAAGAGTAATAATAAACCATTGAAATAACAATTTATTTCACAAATTTCCACATCATACCTTAACAATGCTTTCAAAGACTATCCTGCAGTAAGTTAATATACTGTGTAACCTATTATGACTTGTTTTGAAGATTGTTGGGACTAGAATTACAAGTAAAATTTTAGAATACGACTGCCATACATCAATGCGATGTCGTAAATGCTTTGATTGTGCAGAAAATAGAACTGAAGACAGGCATCAACATCAGAGCTTTCCCAGTGTATACCACCTCCTTTACGTAGGGCACGTGGTACCCGTCTTGCAACTCAATCCCACCCCTACTCTGTGCAACTCTCCAACCCGAGAGTGAAACTTTACTCTCAAACTGTCTTCTACTCAACAGCTGAGCTCTGGAACTCTCTCCCAGAATCAGTTTTTCACTCTTCCTATGACTTAAATTGCTTCAAACTCCGTGTGTCCAGGCATTTTGGCTCGAACGTCCCTTGATTTTGGCCCTGTCACGCTTTCAACTATGGGGGAGGCACTCGCTATAGGCAGTTCTACCTTTTGCCTCCCTCAATCACATAGAAAAGAAAAAAAAAAACTAAGGCCAAAACGGAGGTTTATGGGGAAATGTTGATACTTGTACCTCTTTTTCTCCCTAACCTCAATGGGTGTGAAGTAGGTTTTATTTAATCGAATTCTTGACCAAGCTAGTATATGTGTTTACCAAATAAACAATTTGTCTAGCTAAGGACTATCGGAATTCGATTTAATACAGGTTGGCACACACGCGAGTTAAGATTAGGAAGGAACAAAACAACAAATACCATAATCCTTCTTATAGCCTTCAATGTGGTGTAGTAGGCAAAGGAACAAAACAACAAATACCATAATCCTTCTTATAGCCTTCAATGTGGTGTAGTAGGCAAAGGAACAAAACAACAAATACCATAATCCTTCTTATAGCCTTCAATGTGGTGTAGTAGGCAAAGGAACAAAACAACAAATACCATAATCCTTCTTATAGTCTTCAATGTGGTGTAGTAGGCAAAGGAACAAAACAACAAATACCATAATCCTTCTTATAGTCTTCAATGTGGTGTAGTAGGCAAAGGAACAAAACAACAAATACATAATCCCAATGTGGTGTAGTAGGCAAAGGAACAGCCTGCATAGTATCGAATCCTGGACCAGGCTATTTTAGTGTTCACCTAATAACAAAATGTCAGGTGTAGTGAAATCAGAATTCTGTTAGCCTCTTCTGTACCGGCGACGTCTTTTCATTGCTTCTAGCTACATTTAGACGATTTTGTGCAGTTTAAGAAGGATCTGTGGTAGTAGCTAAGTGAGATAGTTCGAAGCCTGTTCATTGGTGGAGGCCCTTTTAAACTTAATAAAATCGTCTAATAGTAGCCAGAATATAGCTAAAAGGATGTCGCCGGTACAAAAGGGGTTACATTAATCCATCAACGTTGTATACTCATCAAATTGTCTGTTTTGTGTTGGCATTCATGTTTGTCAAATATCCTTATATGGCAGCTAACGTCATACTGTAAATCGAGTATAATATGTTCATAGCTTTTAGTGACTGGGCAGACTCAGTCTGATGAATAATGTTGTGGGTTGACATACCTAAAATACAATATTTAACCTTGGCTTGGTGCACGACCGAGTACACCACTAACATTTACGCGAAGGAGCCCGAGTTCGAAATCTGGTATTCACGAGACCCTCATGCCAAAATTATCTCCTTTCATACTGTACAAGTTCAATAGAGTATATGCAATGAAATTTATACCCAAGATATTTGTAAGACATTTAGCATACTCTTGTTATAAGATAATAATGTTGCAAGTATAACATAATTACAAATATTTACAGCAAAACCTATTCATACTAGAATTGTCAGTGCCAAACAAAAAACATACAGGAATGCAATGCAGAATTGGTTTCGATTTAATGGTTGTAAAAATACCAACGATAATAAAGATAACTTTAATTTGGGCGAGCCAGAAGACCCAGGCAAATTAAAATTAATTAGAGGTATTAATTTTCCAGTTTCCTCTTCCTACCAATGGACACCCCCAGAGTGCCAGGTCTGTACTGTATCTATATAGACCTGGGTGTTATCACGCCCAGTGCCTGGTCTCTACTGTATAATATATACGGACCTGGGTGTTGTCACGCCCAGTGCCTGGTCTGTACTGTATATATATGGACCTGGGTGTTGTCACGCCCAGTGCCTGGTCTCTACTGTATAATATATACGGACCTGGGTGTAGTCACGCCCAGTGCCAGGTCTGTACTGTATATATACGAACCTAGGTGTTGTCACGCCCAGTGCCTGGTCTGTACTGTATCTATATGGACCTGGGTGTTGTCACACCAAGTGCCTGGTCTCTACTGTATAATATATACTGACCTGGGTGTTGTCACGCCCAGTGCCTGGTCTGTACTGTATCTATATGGACCTGGGTGTTGTCACACCCAGTGCCTGGTCTCTACTGTATAATATATACGGACCTGGGTGTTGTCACGCCCAGTGCCTGGTCTGTACTGTATATAATAGGACCTAGGTGTTGTCACGCCCAGTGCCAGGTATGTACTGTATATATACGGACCTGGGTGTTGTCACGCCCAGTGCCAGGTATGTACTGTATATATACGGACCTAGGTGTTGTGACGCCCAGTGCCAGGTATGTACTGTATATATACGGACCTGGGTGTTGTCACGCCCAGTGCCAGGTATGTACTGTAAATATACGGACCTGGGTGTTGTCACGCCCAGTGCCAGGTATGTACTGTATATATACGGACCTGGGTGTTGTCACGCCCAGTGCCAGGTATGTACTGTATATATACGGACCTGGGTGTTGTCACGCCCAGTGCCAGGTATGTACTGTATATATATACGGACCTGGGTGTTGTCACGCCCAGTGCCAGGTATGTACTGTATATATATACGGACCTGGGTGTTGTCACGCCCAGTGCCTGGTCTGTGCTGCATATATACGGACCTGGGTGTTGTCACGCCCAGTGCCAGGTCTTTACAGTATATATACGGACCTAGGTGTTGTCACGCCCAGTGCCTGGTCTGTACTGTATATATACGGACCTGGGTGTTGTCACGCCCAGTGCCTGGTCTGTACTGTATATATACGGACCTGGGTGTTGTCATGCCCAGTGCCAGGTCTGTACTGTATATATATACGGACCTGGGTGTTGTCACGCCCAGTGCCAGGTCTGTACTGTATATATACGGACCTGGGTGTTGTCACGCCCAGTGCCTGGTCTGTACTGTATTTATATACGGACCTGGGTGTTGTCACGCCCAGTGCCTGGTCTGTACTGTATATATACGGACCTGGGTGTTGTCACGCCCAGTGCCAGGTATGTACTGTATATATATACGGACCTGGGTGTTGTCACGCCCAGTGCCAGGTATGTACTGTATATATATACGGACCTGGGTGTTGTCACGCCCAGTGCCTGGTCTGTGCTGTATATATACGGACCTGGGTGTTGTCACGCCCAGTGCCAGGTCTTTACTGTATATATACGGACCTAGGTGTTGTCACGCCCAGTGCCTGGTCTGTACTGTATATATACGGACCTGGGTGTTGTCACGCCCAGTGCCTGGTCTGTACTGTATATATACGGACCTGGGTGTTGTCACGCCCAGTGCCAGGTCTGTACTGTATATATACGGACCTGGGTGTTGTCACGCCCAGTGCCAGGTCTGTACTGTATATATACGGACCTGGGTGTTGTCACGCCCAGTGCCTGGTCTGTACTGTATATATATACGGACCTGGGTGTTGTCACGCCCAGTGCCTGGTCTGTACTGTATATATACGGACCTGGGTGTTGTCACGCCCAGTGCCAGGTCTGTACTGTATATATATACGGACCTGGGTGTTGTCACGCCCAGTGCCTGGTCTGTACTGTATATATACGGACCTGGGTGTTGTCACGCCCAGTGCCAGGTCTGTACTGTATATATATACGGATCTGGGTGTTGTCACGCCCAGTGCCAGGTCTGTACTGTATATATACGGACCTGGGTGTTGTCACGCCCAGTGCCTGGTCTGTACTGTATATATACGGACCTGGGTGTTGTCACGCCCAGTGCCTGGTCTGTACTGTATATATACGGACCTGGGTGTTGTCACGCCCAGTGCCCGGTCTGTACTGTATATATATACGGACCTGGGTGTTGTCACGCCCAGTGCCTGGTCTCTACTGTATACAGTATACAGTATATACGGACCTGGGTGTGGTCACGCCCAGTGCCAGGTCTGTATAGATACGGAGTTGCAGAACAAAAATCGGTAGCGCCGAAACAAGGTCACCCATGCCTTCCATATCCATACCACAAGTACTCTTCCCTTCGACCTTCTTGTAACCACCAACTCCACCCCCTCCCACCTCCTAAACATCATGAAAAAGACATGTAAATATAAGTGTATAAGAATACAAGAATATATATATATATATATATATATATATATATATATATATATATATATATATATATATATATATATATATATATATATATATATATATATATATATATATAATATATATATATATATATATATATATATATATATATATATATATATATTATTATATATATATATATATATATATATATATAAATATTTATATATATATTTATGTATCTATATATATATATATATATATATATATATTATATACAGTATATATATACTGTATATATATATCTATATATATATACAGGTATATATATATATATATATATATATATACATATATATATATATATATATATATATATATATATATATATATATATATATATATATATATATATATATATATATATAAGAATATTTACCAGTGATTTTGTTATATGAATTTGTGACAATCTGTAGTGTGTGTGTAAATGATAAAATACAAGCCCAATGGATTTCAATGATAAAATGTATGATTGAAGATAATGTGACATAAAAACTTGCGCTTATGTGTGTGTGTGTGTGTGTGTGTGGCGTACTTTGCGGATCCGTAGAATATTTCCTGAGTAATTCCCATAACAATTATGCATTTAAAAAACAATTAATATTTAATGCTGATATACTCCAAACACTCTCAAAGTGTGCTTGCAAAGACAAAAAATAACTCATAATTGTTTTACAAAATACATATTTGTCGTACTTTGCGTAACCATGGTGCCTCTCGCGCACGTACGCACATCACAAAAATACGTGTACATACTAAAGGTAGTCCATACTCAACATAACCCTACTTGAAATGCCTGCATTCGTCGAAACGGTGGGAGCAGTTGCGAGTTGACCAGACACCCCAAATATGGCGATAAAGTCTACTGTATTTACGTCGATACTTTCAACTCTCCAAATGCGGTATCGGCTACCTATTATCGGGCAAAATTGAACTACTATGGGTTTCAGAGGCCGTGTAGCACTGTTTTTCGGGAATAACTTATTAACAAACAGTTGGATCAGTATGCTATTTTGACACAGCTTTGTTCACACCGTCCCCTAATTTTTGTCAATATAGTGCATTACCAAAAGTGTAGAAATAAGCCACTTGTCCTTGTGTCATGAGGTTAAAGTCGCACATTAATGACTAAGAAACGGACAAGGCTACCGTGGCTTACCTGTGAGAACCACCAAACCATTATTGCTCCTCTATCAAACACGGTAGTTATCAGCCACCACCCAACCCTATTATCGCCTTTAAATTCAAGTAATCTGTCAATATCAAGTATTAATATACAAACAGTATGTATCTGACTCTGTGTTTGTATTAGATTCAGAATATTATCCGCCTTGCTTTGTAAATTACAACACAGCACTACAGATACCTTTAGAAATGACTTTAGCTAGCTATACACTTGCTTATTACAATTACAACACAGCACTACAGATACCTTTAGAAATGACTTTAGCTAGCTATACACTTGCTTATTACAATTACAACACAGCACTACAGATACCTTTAGAAATGACTTTAGCTAGCTATACACTTGCTTATTACAATTACAACACAGCACTACAGATACCTTTAGAAATGACTTTAGCTAGCTATACACTTGCTTATTACAATTACAACACAGCACTACAGATACCTTTAGAAATGACTTTAGCTAGCTATACACTTGCTTATTACAATTACAACACAGCACTACAGATACCTTTAGAAATGACTTTAGCTAGCTATACACTTGCTTATTTGATTTATATTGCTTTTTTTTTTAGGATTTTTATGTATATTTTATGCCAATTCTTTAAAATATTTATTGATTATACCCCAGATCGAGATGCTTTGCTCACATATATAAAAATCTTCATTATCTTCTGCAATTGGTGTGATTCACTTATTCTATATTTATTTAACCATTCAGCCCTCAACATCTCTTTACTTAAACTTTAACGTGTTCGTTTCAACTCTAATTGTACAATTTAGTCTACATTGAAACACAGTTGTCTGTGACTACTGACAGCAAACCCTTCTCTATATCCTCCTACTATCTCTATCCTAATTCTCTTTGATTCTTCTGAATTCTCAACTCTCTGGCTAAAGCTTTCTTGTCACTCTCAAACTAAATATTTCTGCGCTGTTTATCTCTCCCCTAACTCTACCAACTATCCAAAATTCTTTGACCACCTAACTTCTAATGTAGAACACATTTTATCCATCTCTCATTTTGCAGAAATCTCCATCCAAGGAGATTTCAACGTTCACCACCGCCAATGGCTCTCCTTTCTTTCCACTGATCAACCTGGTGTACAAGCCTACACCTTTTCTATCCTAAATGACCTAGAGCAGTTAGTCCAGCAACCCACCCGTATCCCAAATCGGTTCGGAGATCGGCAAAACATTCTTGACTTATTTCTAACCTCTAACCCTTCTGCTAATACTGTAAATCTTTTTTCTCCTTTGGGCTCCTCCGACCACAAAATTATCTCTGTTACCTGTCCTATCTCTCCAGTACGGCCACCCGATTCTCCTAGCCGGCGCTTGTGGCACTTTGGCACTGTCGACTAGGAGGCTCTTCGGCAGTACTTCTTTGACTTCCCATGGAATTACTTTTGCTTCCATGGCCGAGGACCCTTGGAGAGTGCTGAATGCATTACCGAGGTAATCCTCTAGGGCATGGAAGCATACATTCCATTTTCTTTCTCTCAGACTAATGCAAAAAAGTCTTGGTTTACTCACACTTGTTCTACTGCTGTCTGCAATAAGGAGGAAGCATTCAAACAGTACCTTCACCTTCAAACCAAAGAATCACATACTTCATATGTTTCTGCCTGGAATCAATCCATATCTGTTCTTTGACTTGCCAATCATTCTTTCATCAATAATAAATGAAATTAACTATCCAACTCTAGCTCTTCCCAAGCCTTTTGGCATGTAGCCAAAAACTTCTACAAAAAAAAATCTTCTTCGTCTTTCCCACCCCATTTCCGCTCTGATGGTACCACCGTTACTTCATCCTCTGACAAAGCTAAACTCTTCACTACCACTTTCGTTAAATATTCCACTTTGGATGATTCCGGTGCTGTTCCTCCCTCTCCACCCCCATCTCTCCTACTGTTGTATGTATGTATGTTGTATGTTATAAGAATCGCCACCTGTAAGTGGCACCGATTAGCATGTCGCCCATCGGTAATTTGTGTAGGGTTTTTTCCCCTAGATAGGTTGCCCGCCAAGGCTATCGAGTCCCATCCACTCTCTTCCATCTCTTCCAAGGATGTACATTCCACCCTCTTTGGGCTTAATACTAAGAAGGCGTACGGTCCCGAACGGTGTTCCTCCTGTTGTACTCAAAAACTGTGCTTCCATACTGACTCCTTGCCTAGGCAAACTCTTCCGTCTTTGTCTCTCCTCTATCGTTTTCCCTTCTTGCTGGAAGTTCGCTCTCATTCAACCTGTCCCAAAGAAGGGTGACCACTCTCAACCCTCCAACTATTGTCCAATTTCTCTCATTTCTTGCATCTCTAAAGCTTTCGAAACTATCCTTACCTCAACATTTCTTAAGCATTTATCTTCCCATAACCTGCTATCTGACCGCCAGTATGGCTTCCTTAAAAGCCGCTCAACTGGTGATCTTCTTTCTTATCTTACTAACTCTTGGTCATGCTCTATTCGGGACTTTGGTGAGACTTTCTCTGTTTCGCTAGACATATCGAAGTCCTTCGATAGAGTCTGGCACAAATCCCTTATTTACAAACTACCCACCTACGGTTTCTATCCCTCCATCTGTGCTTTTGTCTCCAATTTCTTTTCCGGCCGTTCCATAGCTGCGGTTGTGGATGGCTACCGTTCACTTCTTCAACCTATCAACTCCGGTGTTCCTCAGGGTTCTGTCCTATCTCAAATTTTCTTCCTATTATTATTAACGATCTTCTCAACTGCACCTCCAGCCCCATTCACTCATATGCTGATGATTCTACATTATAGCCTACTATATAACTAGCCTTCCTCTTAACCACTCACAGCAAGAACTCCAAAACTCACGTAAGGAGGCCATAAAACACCTATCTTCTGCTCTCTCTACTATCTCTAACTGGGGCAGAGAAAACCTTGTTACTTTCAATGCTGCCAAAACTCACTTTCTCCATCTGTATACTCATATCCCCCTTCCAGAAAACTATGACCTACTCTTCAACAATATACAAATTAACCCTTCATCTTCTCTTAATATTCTTGGTGTCTCTTATTTTTCTGATCTCTCTTGGAAAGATCATATTACCACTCTTGCTAAAACAGCTTCCCAGAAACTGGGTGTACTCAACCGCCTACGAGGGTTCTTTACCCCTGTGCAGCATCTTGCTCTGTACAGGGGCAAAGTGCGTCCATGTATTGAGTATTGTTCACACATGTGGGGAGCATCCTCTCACACAGGACGTCTAGACAAAGTAGAAAAAAAGCCTTCCTTCTCATTAACTCACGTCCACTCACCAATTCTCTGCAGTCGCTCTCTCTTCGCCGCAATGTTGCATCTCTCTCACTATTCTACCGCTATTATGATCGGTGTTCCTCAGAGTTCTTTCAGTGTATACCCCCCCCCCCATTCGTAGAGCATGTAGCACCCGTCTTGCAGCACAAACCAACCCCTACTCTATGCAACTCTCCAACCCAAGAGTGAAACGTTATTCTCAATATTTCCTCTATTCAACAGCTGAGCTCTGGAACTCTCTCCCAGAATCAGTCATTCCCTCTTCCTATGAATTAAATTGCTTGAAAATCTATGTGTCCAGGCATTTTGGCTCGAACGTCCCTTGATTTTGGCCCTGTCACTCTTTCAACTCTGGGAGAGGCACTCGCAAAAGGCAGTTCTGCCTTTTGTCTCCCTCTCTCACATAGAAAAAAAACACAAAACATAGAACTATCTTATATCATATATTGTTCAGCCTTCAACAGTTTATACTTACAGCCTTCAGCATCCACTTTGAAATCGAATTACCACCTTTACAACTCTATATCCTGACTCAACCTTTATTCATGATCTTTGTGAGCCTTGCTTTATTTTAATGTATTATATAATATGTCAATAAAGCTCGTAAACCTTGGACTGTGTATTGTTGTTTACAATAGTTTCCCTTTTGAAATACCTATCGCCTATTGTATGAACCTGTCCACTAATTATGGGGCAGTATCTTACATAATTATATCTAATATCCTCGATGAACCGTTTCATCGATACTATAATATTATTGTAATATATTCATAACAATTATTATCAAATTCCATTTGTATATAGCTATAGAAAAAACGTCAAAATTCAACCTATGAAGTCAAAGGAATACAAAGTAATGCGAACAGGGACAGACACATTTGTCCTTTCGAGAGTGCTCATCTATAAATGTTAGGAATAGTCCCGACGGAGACGGCCCTGCTACAACCCGTTATGTTGCCCGTGACATCGACCCCTGTAATGCCACCTGCAACACCCCCATCCTTCACAGGATTCTCAGCGGTTAGGATCGTGAAATTGAACTCCACACGTCACACTTGTACCCCATTCTAACCAGATGAAATATTCTGGAACAAAACGTCCTGGGCTTCCTTTCCTGTACCCTCGGCCAATGCCCTGGCTGCCACAAATCCGACTACCCCTCATTTTCCTCACAACCGAGCCTACAATACACCTACGTCACGACCTACATCAGGTCCCAGATTACAATAGGAAGACAATAAAGATCGTAATTAGCTGGCGGGTAGAACAAGAAAGTAAATGTCACAGACTGGTCCCCTGGCCACTGTGCAAATATTGACCAGGAAGTGGCACAGTACCCCACCAGCACAGGCAGAACTAGTAAAGCATGATTCACGCATTCACGAGTGTGAGGCCGAGTTACCACGAGTGTTAACTCGTGGTAACTCGGGGAAAAATGAGCCCGAGTGAGCAAATTTTCACGAGTCAACATGAGGCAAGAAGAGTCAGCGCGATTGCAATAGAGGCCACTACGAGTGTCCGCGAGTCACACACGATCGAGTTGCCCGAGTCCCTACGAATCAATGATTTTGAACGCGAGTCGTTACCCGAGTTCCAAAATGTGCGGACTCGTAGTAACTTCTGGCTCTCACTCGTGAATGTGCGTACTATGCTTAAGACTCCCAATGAGTCTGCCCCATTCCTTTCCATTGCAACTACAGCAGTCACCACTGCCAGCCTCCTCTCTGGCAGTACGAGACCCCAGCCTCGAGCCCCGACCTGTAAGAATGCCCTGAAGTGGAGATCCTAGAAGCCCACCTAGTACCTGCAAGAATTCCAAACTTTATTATAATTCCTGAATGTTGTGAAGAACTCCAAGCCCTGAAGGACCTGATCACCTTAGTCGCCAACAATACTTAAACCATCTCGACGAACAGTGGGAAGCCTGACTTTACACCTACGCTGAAGGAGTGGAGAGAAGACAATCGAGAGTACAGTCTGTAGCATAAGAGTCTACCTTGAGTGTGGTGAGACCTCCGTTCATGCAACTCTGGTATGCAGAAGTCTAATGAAGTGTGGTTGGCCCCTGTTGTGTGCGAGCACAGTCCGATTCTCGCAGACATCTTTTTGAAGTGTGATAAAATCCCTGTCTGTGCAACTGTGGTACGCAGACGTCGACCTAAGGTGTGGTCGGCCCACGAGTGTGCTGTTCGAGCCCTGCAGATATTGCCGTGAAATATGGAAAGACTCCTCCTGTTTGTGCATTGGTGTTGTTGTGTGTCGTGTGAGGGAAGCTTCTCGTGCTCTCCGGGAAACAGCATTTTCGCACGACATTTAGGGATATGAATAGACAATTCTTTGTAAGTGGGTATATTACGTCACAGTGAATAAATCGAGTACAACAAAAGTTAAATTATGACCGTGATAGTGAATAAAAACGCCTTTTCAGTGAGGTGTCCAACCTCACAAGGTGTCTAGCGACCCCAGGCACAGGCCCTTGGAAAACTTGACCTAGCGAGTTGCCACAGTTGTCAATAGTCAGAATTATATGGTTTCCCTCAGAGTGTATATAAGTGAATTATTCAGTAATATCACACTACTTAACCCGACGAGAGCGCCATTCATGTTTTTTAAAGTGCCCCCCGTGCTAATTGATAAGCATAAAGTTTGACGGAATTTGTTATATTTACCATAAAGCAATATTACTGCTTCATATGTGTATATTTTACTTGTATGATAAACATGTCAACATTGAAGAACCAGAAAATAGATGTAAACAGTACATATCCAGTCAAAAACCATATGTTTGTGACAGGGAAGTTTGGAGGGATGTGAGATAGAGGGCAACATACATCCTCCCGCTCTGATGTCTCACGAGGTACTAGTGAGTGACAGCCGTCTACCGCTCATATTAGAGGGTAGGGGGAGGTGGAGGGAGGAAGGGAGAGTGGTGACTCAACATATTTGAAGTGGGAGAAAGTAGAGAAAACGAAATTGGAGAGAAAATTTTGAATAAATTAGGAGGGGTAAAGTGGAGGAGAGGAAGGAAGGGGTAAAACACATGTTAGGGGACGACAGGAGGTGGTGGTAAGGAGACATACCATTCAATCACATATTGCTCTATTTCACCGGCACTGGGGCATTTTTTTTTTTTTATTCTTGTATGGGCTGTCTTCCGTAAGGCCTATCGCGTTCGCATAGGACATAATTCCTAAAGGCCTATCGCGCTTCCCGAGCTAATTACTGTAGGAAGTAGTTTTTCGCTCTATAAAGGGAAAATAAAAGAAGTAATAGATTTATTTTTATCTGAATTAAAAATCGCGTTTGACACCCAAAAAACAGTGCCAAGCCAACCTACCCGCCGCGTTCCCCTTACTCACGACACAATACCATCCTAAATTTCAAACGCCTGGCCTCACAAACTGGTTAAATCTCCCAGCCCTCCTGACCTAAAATTGGCCCTCAAAAAAAGCCACCCATAGTGTATGGTATGGAAGTAATAAATAGATGAATAGATAATTGAATACATAAATACGAATATCTAACCATTTTCATTGATACCAATCATATAATGCAGTAGACAATAGTAAGCAACACAGTTTAAACTCACCAAATATTATGTGTTTAGGAGATTTTAATCTACCAAACATGAAATGGAGACAATTAAAAAAACAGGTATTGGCGAATAACGCTGGTGAAGCAAATACATAAGAGCCAATTTAATCTGTGAATACTTAATTTTTTTCTCAGCAATTGCCGAACCCACGCGCAAGAATAATATCTTAGACATTGTATTCACTAACAACAACTCCCTAGTACATAGTATTAACAACGACTCCCTAGTATACAACATTAACAACGACTCCCTAGCATACAACATTAACAACGACTCCCTAGCATACAACATTAACAACGACTCCCTAGTACATAGTATTAACAACGACTCCCTAGTACATAGTATTAACAACGACTCCCTAGTACATAACATTAACATTAACAACGACTCCCTAGTACATAACATTAACATTAACAACGACTCCCTAGTACATAACATTAACAACGACTCCCTAGTATACAACATTAACAACGACTCCCTAGTACATAACATTAACATTAACAACGACTCCCTAGTACATAGTATTAACAACGACTCCCTAGTACATAGTATTAACAACGACTCCCTAGTACATAGTATTAACATATCGAACACAACTATCTCCGAACATAAATTAATTGAAATCAAAACAACCTTAGTAAGTGTACAGACAACCTCAGGAGTGAGACCAAAATCCCGCCCTTTCAGCCAATTAAAATTCAATAACTAAAATGTTAGGTGCGACGAGGTAAACCAAGAATTTGAGGAAATAGACTGGGAAAATGTTATGAATAACTTGACACCATCAGAATATCTAGTCCTGATAACAGAAACAGCGGCCCATATATGTAGCCACCACATACCTGAAAGGCAAACAAGACAAAGAAGCAAAACAAGAACGGGAAAGCTGTACAGAAGAAGAAATCTACTAAAACAAAGCAGCACACAACAGAATCTACAGGACAGATAAAAGGTGAAAATAGTGTTACGTTGACCTGATGTATGCATAGAGTGTGCGCATGTGTGCCTGGCTATGTCCAGCTCAACGTAACTTTCCTTGTACTGTCTTGATATCTTAATGCATAAGTGCGCGGAATTTAGATGTGAGTACCCTAGGTTCGAGTCCTTGGAGTGCCACATGTATTTGTTGATTTCATTAATTGAGTTTAGAGGTGAAGTTGGTTGGTGGAGAGAGCTTTACGTGTTTAGCCTATGTTGAGTCCCTTTGGTGCGTCACGAGTCCTTCTTGATTCTGAATTATTCATCCCTCATTGATTGCAATATTAAGTAATTAACATTTATGAGAGTACACCCCTTTGCGAGGCAATGATTCTATTGTTTGGTAGTGTTGAGACCGAAGTAATGAAGTTGCGTGTGAGGCAACCCCAAGAGTCGTTACGTAAGTGATCCCTGTGATTGAGCAATTTGTTGCCCAATCAGTGATAATCTCGATTATTGTAAACGTGTAGTCAACTATGACATTGATAGACGTATCACGAAGTCCGGTAGTTGTGCATTCACAAGATTATCCTTATGTTAGGCCCAGTGTAAATAGTGTACATAGATATATTAAAATATGAGTATTCAGCGTTACGTTACCTATGCGCGCCCCTGTGTTATCATCAATAGGCCTACAGTCTACAGGTATATGCTCAGTGTTCTCGCTAGCGACAGATCGTTTGAGTTGATTTGATATGTACCACCGCATTTCTGCCATCGAACTCTATGTTAGAGGTAGAATATATACTAAATATTCTCATAAATTCAGTATATCTAACTTAAGGCAATATATAAGGCCAATGAATGCATTACATGCATTAATCCAATCTATATTACTATATAGCCCATTATCAATTTATAACATTTATTGTTTTATCTATTATATATATATATATATATATATATATATATATATATATATGTGTGTTTCTAGTCTCTCAGTGGGGATCGAACCATCGACCATCAGGACGATAGCCGACGCTTTAATCAATTACACCACGGCAGTCTAAAAGACACTCAGCCTTCTATCCTATTTATGTTAGGGAGAAGGGAAACCCACTAGGCGAATATATTTCAATTCAAACCTAGTTGTAGGATCCATATTTCCAGAATACCATACACGGATTTTTGAGTGTCCCGACGCAACTCGGGTCGAAATTGAATTTAATTCTAACCCACAAAGCATGAGAGTTACAAATATTGAGAATATATCACAAATACACGTGAGCCACTAAATGTTTCTAGTCTCTCAGTAGGGATCGAACCATCGACCATCAGGACGATAGCCGACTCTTTAATCAATTACACCACGGCAGTCTAAAAGACACTCAGCCTTCTATCCTATTTATGTTAGGGAGAAGGGAAACCCACTAGGCGAATATATTTCAATTCAAACCTAGTTGTAGGATCCATATTTCCAGAATACCATACACGGATTTTTGAGTGTCCCGACGCAACTCGGGTCGAAATTGATTTCATTTAATTCTAACCCACAAAGCATGAGAGTTACAAATATTGAGAATATATCACAAATACACGTGAGCCACTAAATGTTTCTAGTCTCTCAGTGGGGATCGAACCATCGACCATCAGGACGATAGCCGACGCTTTAATCAATTACACCACGGCATATATATATATATATATATATATATTATAGGTTTGACTCCTGTAAGGAGATAAAGAAAACCTAATATTTAGTAGTGGCCCCGTAATCATTGACGAACATGCCTATTACATAAGGCATCCTCTTCAAACACTAATCCGCCGTAGTTTGAATCTACCGCGCAGAGCATTTAAAAAACTGAGGAGCCTTCATCATGAGCGCACGCGACCTCACTCATGGCTTCAGTCATTATGAATTGGGTTCTCACTACGAAAAAACTTCGTAAAAAATAAAAACAAAAACAAAATAAGAATAACTATCTAATAAGCTTTCCATCATATCGTGGATGTACTTGTGTGGATTTCTGACCAGACGCTGATTCAGGCGTCATTCCTCCTTCACTGACATATCAAGTAAACCAAAATCCTTAATACATCAACGAATGGGAAGGGGACGGTCGGGAGGGCCCCAGTCGTCAATGATTACGGGGCCACTACTAAATATTAGGTTTTCTTTATCTCCTTACAGGAGTCAAACCTATAATTTATTAGTGGCCCCTCCATCATTGACGAACATGCCTGATTTCTAAGACTGGAGGGGGACATTCGTAATCATATCATAACTCTATAAAAGCAGATAATAAATAACAACCACATAGTATTCTTACTTTTGAAAAATATATTTAAATGTGGCGTAGGCCAAAAATATACAAGAAAAAGGGGTTCAGGCAGGTGCGTGCTTCAAAGAAGCCTGTCTGACAAAAAATGGGTAACCCTGAAGATTCTGAACACAGATCTGCAGGTACAAAGGCACCCCACTCAACGAGTGGTGACAAAAATTAACAAGTTATAAGTTTATATGTGCACATAATAAACCCCAAAATAATCGTGGAGGTAAATTGCAAAGGATCTCCACTATTTTAATATTAGATTGCTTTCGCAGGTAAAACTACTATAACAACACCGTTGTTTTGTACTAACATTGTACTAGCACAATTTCTCGCTGAGAAATTTTCATATCACATTAACCTTAAATTGTATCACAGCTCTTATACTCCGGCGGGGTCTAGGGTGTCCTATGTCAGCTGACTGCACCCCCCCCCCCCCCCCCTTCTCGTGAAAATACACAAAAGTGACTGCAGGGCCACCTAGACCCTCTGCCTTAAAGCTATACATGGTAAGGAAGGCTTGTCTAGAGCAACTGACAAGTATCTAGACACAACTGAGTGGACGCGATATCTTCTACTGAAATTTTTTTCAGGAAACGTAAAGAAGCTGCCCATTTGCGTAAATCGTGGGCCCTACCCACAACGCCGGGATTACTCTCTTTAATGACTTCGACCAGAAGAGAGGCTAATCGTCGTTTAAGTAAGCGTTTACCCGTACTTGCTACCCATAAAGCACCTTGGGGGTTAAGAGGAGCTACTCTCAAATATTTGGTTAGAGCTTGCACTGGACATAGATTATGATGCACCTTACCCCTTTTTAACGCCGGCACCGTGAACTCAGAAAACACGTGTGCACTGTGCTCATTCTTGGCTACAAAACCTGGGGAAGGTGCAATGTAAATACATTCATTAAGTCTGCCAAACCTAAGGCAATTAGGTGTGTTGCTCATCGCCGCCAGCTCAGACACTCTGTTCCCGGTGGCCAAAGCCATAAGGAAAACCGCCTTTTTTAAGAGTAATGCAAAGTCTGCAGTATTATGGTACAGACGAGAGTGAAGTAAAGACAAGGCTTTGTCGAGAGACCAAGTAGGCATGAGCTGACGGGGAGGTGGGCGAAGTTTAAAACAAGCTTTCATAAAACCTGTTTCCTCCGCCACCGGTATGGAGAGACCTGTCAGGTCTAAAAAGGGCACTCTAATCGCAGTTAAGTGATTTTTTAATGTTACCACAGATAAATGTTTCTGCTCAAACAGATAATTTAAATAATTGAAAACTAAAGCCACTCATGGCACATTCTGTTCCGTTCTGATGATCCAGGAAGTAAAAGCTTGCCAATGTGAGTGATACTGTCGTTTCGTAGACTGAGTATATTGATTGATTAATTTATTGGTCACATCTCTACCGTATGGTGCTAGCCACTTGGCCTCCTGAATGTCCATAATGCAAAAGTCAGCGAGGTCGCTAGGTTGCCAATCGTGTCTAAGTGGAAATACCCGACCGGGAGCGACACCGGGTCCGGGCACCACGTTTTCAATTGCTGGTACCACAACTGCGCCGGCCACAGGGGCGCGATTAGCGAGACTAAGCCTCGATAATCTCGTAGTTTGTTCACTACGTGGCACATTAGTGATGCATCTGGCGGCGGAAACAGATAGATGGAGCTCAATCTGTTCCAGCCTGTCACTAGGGCGTCTGGCCCCCCTGCCGGCGTTTTCGCCCGGCGGGTGAGGTATAGAGGGAGTTTGTGAGTCTCCTCGGATGCAAAAAGATCCACTTGTGGATGGGAGAGCTCTGCAATCATTAGGTTGAAAATGGGTTGCTTGAGCTCCCATTCTACTGTCGTGCTCTGTCTCCGGGACAGAGCGTCTGCCCAGACGTTCGCTACGCCTGGGAGATAAGATGCGTGAATGTAAATGTCTAGTCTGTTGGCGAGAGTAAAAATCTCTTCCGACACGTTTAGCAACCTCCTTGACCTCGTTGATCCTTGTTTCTGAATACAGTGAACTGCATTCAGATTGTCCATCCTGAAGGCCACCGACTTGCCCTGTAACGCCGGCCCGTGAGCCTGAAGGAAATACAAGGGGACTAGTAATTCTTTGACATTGATGTGAGAGATTTCTAAGTGGGACCAAAGCCCCTGACCCTGGTGCCCCTGATTTGACTGAAATCCCCACCCTATTGTGCCTGACGCATCCGTGTCTACCCATACCGTTGGTGGAGGAGAGGTCCATGACATTATTGAATGCAACGTTTCCCTCTTTGCCCAGACCGCTAGCAAGGTGTGGATTAATTTCGGGATGGGCCATAATTTTTCCGCCGGTAAGAGCGGGAAATATTTGTTGCCTTCCAATATTAATCGTTTTACTTTCAACCGGCCCAACTTGACAGTTAGTTGAATCCAGTTGAGAGAGCCTACCAGAGACTCCCAGACCCTCCGCGTCGTAGTCAGACTGTGAAGAAACATGAACAGTTTCCTGCGAAACCTGTTGCGATTTTCCACACTCTGACTCAGAGTGAGAGCGGCCGTGTCCCAGACCAGCCCTATCCACTGAATTACTCGTGAGGGAACAAGGTTTGACTTTACTAGATTTACCTTGAAGCCTAGAGTTTTGACATGATTTAAAATAATATTGACATGTTTTATGCATAAGTGTTGTGTCTCTGCCACTACCAGCCAGTCGTCTAGATACCACAACACTCTGATCCCCTGTTTTAACAATGGTATCAGGGCTTGCCGGACTAATTTCGTGAATAATCGAGGTGCTAGGTTCAAGCCGAATGGCATCCTTTGAAAAACAAAATTTTGGTGCCTGATCCGTAAGGCCAAAAACCTTTGAAATCTTTTGTTGACCGAGACGTGCCAATAGGCGTCTGTCAGGTCTAGTGAACACATCCAACCTCCCGGCGGAAGTGTTAGCCTGATTTGGTGTACTGTTAACATTCTGAAAGATTCGTTGTGAATGTGAAGGTTCAGATAAGACAGGTCTACGACCGGCCTCATCTGAACACTATCCCTTTTGGGAACCAAAAATAGTTTGGACGTGAATACAGGGTAATTTGGGGGGACCGGGATGATGACATTCTTGGTAATCATTTCCTGGACCAGTGACTCCACCTCTAAAGAAACAAAATTCGCCGTTGTCGGCTGACGTAAGCGAGGTCGCCGGAGCCACTGCCAAGTGATGCCCTTGCGTGCCACCATCCGTGCCCAAGTGTTTAAAGGCCATGCTTGGTGACACGTTCGGAACGACCCAGTTAGCAGACAAGGGTTCGCCGGCTGTACTACCCTCGGGTCCTCCGGCCTTAAGGTTGGCACCGGGAGTGAGAGAGACTTTAGTTTTTTGATGGTGGGGTTGGTGGTGCTGGACGCTTTGCCGGCTGGCTGGTGTTGGCCGAAGACTGGCCCTGACCTGGCTTATGCTGGCCGCGTCCTCTCTGACCTGAAAACCGACTCTGTCTATGCCTGTACTGACCTTGGGGGGAGTGGGAGGACTTAGGCAGAAGAAAGGGTTTAGATCCCCCTGGCTGAGCTTTAGCAGTTGGCCTAGGTTTGGGGAAGTTAAATGCAGGTTTCTTAGCTGGAGTGGGACTGTGCTTAATGGCCTGTGCCATATTGAACACCGTTCGCCACACTTCAGGGGACATTAACCCTTAATTAGCGGCGAGCAACATAAGTCGAGTTAAATAAAGCTGGACTATGTGGCGGCGCTCGACATAGGTCGAGTGGCAATTTCAGCACGTAATGTGGCTGAGAGAGAGAGACAAGTGGTGGCAGGAGACTAGCGAGCGTATGACTGCTCCAGACCACCGCGGCGAACCTACTGACACAAATCTCAGCTCCCTCCTCCCTCTCTCACTCGCTACATACTCAATTATGTACCGAAACTACCGAATTACCTGCTTTTTGTACTCGCGTTGCACGGTTATTGCAAGAAAACTATCCATCATACAAGGATCGTTATGGTGTCATTCGAAAGCTCTCTTTATGCCCTTTCAGGGATAGGTACTTGTTTTACGTTCTGGGTCTTATTTAGGCATGAAAATGATCACGTAAACAGCCCTATTTTGGCTAAAAACACCCCGCTGTGCGGTACATATAAATAAACCGCATAGGCCGCTCGTAAGGTGTTAAAGAGGGAGTAAGCACTGGTGACATGATCACCTGATTCGCAATGCGATCAGGTAGCTTGCGAACTAAAGACATTCTGAGATCTTGTCTTGCTCGTACCGCCTCAAGCAAGGCGGTGCGTATGTCACCCAAGGATTGGATTGACGACTGGAGGAGCAGTCGCCGGGATAATTCAACCGATCTTCTGGCATCCGCGTCTGCGATTGCCTGAGTGGACCGTAGTAAAGACTTAGCCACCTGTTGAGACACTATGTACTGAGAGAACAGGCGAAAAGCTTTCCCCCTTAGCCTAAATTCTCTGTCTAGGTGAGTAGGGGTAGGGATAGTGAAGGGGTCTTTTAGCTCACAAAGATTAATCTTAGGGGCAGCTAGGAAAGAAAACAAGGCTGCTGGGACTCCGCCGGCAGAACCTACCGGCATGGAGAACCAAGAATGAGTGTCCTGAGGGATCTGGTGGGAATATTTAGAAGTGAATGTGGTTGCAAAGTTTTGAGCCTCTATCTCCCAATCTACCCAAGGTCCTGGCCCCAACTGCCCCACCTTCAAAACTGGATTAGCTGCTTCGTCTGTGACGGTCTGTAAATCAAGTTCAGGAGTAAGAGCTGACAGTCTTAATATCATTAAACCCATCCAGCTTAGACCAGTCTGAAAATAGTTTTGAAGCTGAGGCAGGGGGTAAAGCTGGTTTAGTAGCATACACAAAATAGTCTTGGTGATAATAACTAGGTATAGCCTTGATGTTTACGTCTAGTACATTCCCCAAAATATCCAAGGCCCTCAATTTCTTTGATTTATTGCCCTGGATGACCCACTCACGCGGTACCGGGAGTTCCCCTGACAAGGTAGGTTGGGCGAGCTCTGGGTTAGTGGGGGTCAAAAGGACCCATGACTCGTCTGGTCCATAAAGCAAGGGCATAGCTACCTTTCTGAGAGGCGCCTTGTCTAGAGGGGGTGGATTGACGTCCGTGATGACCCTGACATTTGAAGTTGTCAATGCCGCCGTAGCAGGCTTAGTAACCCCTGATGGTGACAGAGTGGGAGGGTTAGGGATCTTAGATAAAGCAATCGAAGTCATCAGAGGCCGTACCGTAGAACTTGTCGTGGGAGCCCCCAAGTCCATAGTGGGGGTTTCCTGTTGTTGGCCAACAAATTTAGATAAAGCATCAGTAAGTAGCCCATTAATTTCTTGCGCAGTAACAAATTGGTTAGATGATGAACTTACAGGTGAATCATTACTATCCTGCGCGGCGTCTAAGCCTGAGCCTGACTCTTTCTTGCCCTTCCATCTCCGAAATTATAGAAACCTCGTCTTTTTCCTCCTGATCCTCCTGAGAAGACCCCGCCGAAGCTGGGGTACCTTGTTGCCAAGATAAGTCAGGAATAGAGGATGGGATCGCCGCGTCCCTGTGGACATCAGCTACTGTGTGACTCGTTTGAGTCGGACGTGGGTGGTCAGACCCTGGCTGAGCAAACCGCCAAACACCGAGGCCCTGGCCTACACTCTCTTGGGAGTCTGAAACATTCTCAATTATTGAACCACCTGAACTTTCCAATTCCAGGGTTAGAATATTACTAGGTAAATCCTCTTTAGGGACCGGCACCGCACTGGACCCTTGAGGCCTAACACAAACTTTGCCTGAGGTAGAGGTACTATGAGAGGCACTAGAAGCTGGTGAATGTAGGGAGGACTGTCTCTTATGGGAATCCTTTTTGGAGGATTTATGGCTACGGTGTGACCGAGAACTACTCATAGATTTGGAGGAATCCTCGCCGTGACCACTGGTGGAACTTTCCGTCCTACTCTTCTTACTCGCTGGTGAAGAGGCAAGACTAGAAGACTGGCGTCTGAGAGGTGACTGAGACCGAGATCTCTCCCGAGACGATGAGGCGGACGCCGGGGGTGTAGGCTCTCTTGGACGTTTTGGTGTAGTAGCCGAAGATACAGAACCCTGACCAGTCTCCGCCGGCTTATAACTCGTGACTCTAGAGGAACGTTTAGGGGGGGGAGGGTGTTCAAACAGCAATCGATCCCAAAGAGGGACGTTGTCACATTGAAGTGATTTATGCGCAACAATCGTAGTGTAAGCTGCCATCTGCTGCCGTACTTCTCTTAAAGCTACTGCCGCGGTCTTATCATTATCGCAAAGGACCTTGATAGCTAATTGGGAGCAAAAAGAACAATTACGCATAACCCAGAGACCCCTTGAACGGTCTAGACATTTAACACACCTTATGCAATGGGTATGCGCAAAAATAGGGATACCGGAACAATCAGGGGTAGTGCATAAAGCAAAGACTGGGGCTGAGGTAGCCATGACAGAGACTGGTGGGGAAACTACCGCCGGGTCTGTATTGGTCCGCCGGAGCCCAGCTCTGGAAAAAAAAAAAATTTCCAGGAATTAATGCTCATAAGGTTAACCCAACATGTTCGCACACAAGTGTTAATAACCCACCAGATAACGAGATGTAATGACACAATGATCACAGCTCGTTACGCGGCGGGGTTCAGAATATCTAAACAAATCTTTTGAAGAAAGTGAAGAATACCCTCTGACATAATATAACTGTCCAGCATGGCGATTATAGTCTTTCTGGTGGTGACTGTCTTAAGATTCAATTTTTGGAACAAAAACAACCCTCCATAAAGACGCCGGCCCTTGAAATATTTTAGTAGAATAACACAGGGCGGGCTGACACGAGATCTGATTCCTAACGAATTGTCACAAAAAGATCGCCGTAAGGTTGAAGGCGGCGATACCTAATTGTATCACCAAATTAAGTGGTTAACTCGAAATTGAATTGTAAATTCCTTATTTCCTCCACCTAGGAGCACCCCCGGGTGTGAAAACGATGTTAACCCTAATTGAACCTTCAATCGCCGTAAGTATAAAGGCGGCGATACATATAGTATCACTTAAAATGGAATGGTTAATGAACTAATTGACTTAGTTGTTCATCCCACCCTACCAAGGTACACCCGCCGGGTGAGATGTCAAAAATTTAACCCCATAAGTTCCTGTCCCCACTTCTTTGTAAAAGATCGCCGGGGAGGAAAGCCCTTAACACAGCTAGGTTTTTCATGTGGTTTTTTGTAAAACCTGGTAGAAAAACTACATAACGTATGTTCGTATGAACAGCGTTTTATAGATGGGTACAGTCATTCCGCCGGGAATCAAAGGGTGCCTGAAACCAGGTACCAACAGAGACGCAGTCCTGGAGAGCCACAGACACCTCATCGCCGGGAATACAAGCCTGTGTGAAAACCACGTGTGGCCCAACACGGCTCTCGGCCGGGTTTTTTTCATGGTGAAACCGAGAAAAAACCAGCCGGAAGGAACCCACCCCGAACAGACACCATCTGATCGTACAACGGACACGAAGGAAGCCACGCACGACTAACCTAAGTCCACACAATAATCCGTGGAATTAGCCAATACACAACTAAACCAGGAGCAAACATAGTCCGTGGAATTAGCCAATACACAACTAAAACCCGGATACACATGACACAGTAGGGCATATTTATAAATAATAAACAATAACACTTGTACATGTGGCAAAAGCTACGCGTGGCAGGGTAGGCCTAAGTAGACGGCATAATAAATGTTGAAATATACACAAAACACTGGAAATATCACAACAGGAACCACCGCCAACACACCACTGTAGCAAATACTTCCGGCAAAGGGAAGACTGACTCGGGACCCAGAAAAAACTTCACTAAGTGAAGAAAAATACGCTGGGAACGTCAGTAACCAAAGCTTACCTCATCAGACAGATAAAGGCAGCAATAACTAACGCGTAATGAAAGCCGCCTGCAACACAAGCTAACTAACTGTGAAAAAGTTCACATGTCCACAACAGGACCACGAGGGAACATCCGAAATAGATGCCCCAAACACACGACCCAAAATACACTGCACTGCGGGCAACCAGCCCATGACACTCCTGCTACACATATCCTAACCTTACTCGATACATCCCGGAGTAAACAAATGAGAAAAAACTCACTAGGGACGCAACAAATGCGGAATCAGCGGAGCGTGGGGAGACACGTCCGGGCAGGCTGAACGCAGAGCAGAGAAGGAGGAATGACGCCTGAATCAGCGTCTGGTCAGAAATCCACACAAGTACATCCACGATATGATGAAAGCTTATTAGATAGTTATTCTTATTTTCTTTTTCTTTTTATTTTTTACAAAGTTTTTTCGTAGTGAGAACCCAATTCATAATGACTGAAGCCATGAGTGAGGTCGCGTGCGCTCATGATGAAGGCTCCTCAGTTTTTAAATGCTCTGCGCGGTAGATTCAAACTACGGCGGATTAGTGTTTGAAGAGGATGCCTTATGTAATAGGCATGTTCGTCAATGATGGAGGGGCCACTAATAAATATATATATATATATATATACTGTATATATATATATATATATATATATATATATATATATATATATATATATATATATATATAATTTATTTATATATATTGTCACAATACATACCGGTAGGTATATTAAGCCGAGAAAGACGCTAGGATTCTTAAGAGGCACAAACAAAATCCTTTCAAAACACCCCACTGGCACTCAAAACAAAGCAATATGTGATTAAGTGAAATAATTCCCCTCCATACCTCCAATCACTCCTCCACATGTGTCCCCCACCCTACCCCTCCTTCACCCCCTCTTTTCCCCCCTCCTCAATTATCCGGTATTTTCCCTATTATTCTCAATATTTATTGAGTATTTTCGTTCGATGACGGCTGGGAGAGAGGGGGGAGGATGGGGGAGTGTATCTCAGATACTCTAAGTCAATCTAAGACTTCCACTTGTCTTTCAGTACCATGTGAGATATGAGAGAGGGAGGGTGTTTCTCTCGCCGGTCTGGGTCAGATTGCGACCGCGGGGCTAAAATATACGATTTTCACCATCCAATTGCTATTACCACTTGTTTTATTGCTTATCAATGTTCATATGTTCATATTTAAAGTAAAATGGGCGCATATGGATAAATAATCGATATAAATGGTAAAATGACAAGTTTCATCAGGAATGAACCAAAAAACCTTCGCCTGGAGGGACGTTTCAAATACCATAGCTTCGCGCTTTAAAGGGTAAGGCAATAGTCATATATGACATAGCCTAATGTGTTCTGCATTCACACCTAACTATTGTGTTGTTTTGCGTTTATTCTTTTGAAACTCTGACTATGCAGTTTGGTAGCGAATTGGATCATTTTGTTCTCTATGAGTGTTTCGATAAAATGCCCCAAAATATTACTTTATTTATTATCGTTCATTATGCCACTTCCTTCTTCGTATTCCACAGTTTGGCGCGATCTATGATGACGTACTGTAGCACCACGTCATTGGCCCCTCGAGTTTTGATTGGATCCCCCCACCGAGTGCTTGGTTCGGAGTTGCCAAGTGGCTTTTACCATTGTCCTGTATTATTTCTCACTTACTGAGGGCATATTGCATGCCCCCATTATTTGTCTTTTGTATTATATTGTAGGCCATGCTTATCCCGCCCATATTTAATATGTAGTTTTGTGTAGAAATAAGTAAAGCAGGGATCCCACTGTGCGACTCGGCGATTTCGAATAAGCTGCGACAGCTTTTTTTTTTCTATGTCCAAAAGTCGCTATTTTCGGCGCCGAATCAATGTGATTTTGTAAGCAAATAAAGCAAAGAACACAATAGCCGTGCGACAGTTATGCGAGTATCGTGCAATAACATCGAATGTGAGGCGAGAATAGCGAAAGTCTGAAGAAAATTTGACAGCGATAAGAACGAATTATGCGAAAGGCTTTTTTGACAATTGCGATACTGCTGCAATAATGGTGCGCATGCAAGACTACTGGTGCAATTAGACTGAGAATGTTATGCGAAAATGCGAATGATGGACGGTTGTCGCACATACGTTCCCCTGTTAAAAAGGTACACATAGGGAACACACACAGGTTAACATACGGGAACGTAGACAGGTAAGCACATATGAACACTCGCACTGTACTCCAATGATTATATATATATATATACACCATACACAATTACATCATATAAACACATACACATAAAGGCTATCAGCCTATGCCCGAGAGGGAGTAGTTGGAATATAGAAAAAAAAAAAAAAAAAAACACACACACACACACACACACACACACACACACACACACACACACACGGAAGTACCGATAATGGGTATTGTGTACACATCCCTGGTCATTTGGTTCCAGCCACAGACCTGACGACAAGTTAGCTTCAATATTTTCCCTTTTATTCTCCATTTGTAGCATTTTCTTGGGTTTTAATTTAGTGACTTGCCCTAATTTCCGATGTCCGTGACTTTGCGCCAGGTGCCTGATCATTAGTTTCTCAATGTTTCGTATGTTTTCAATTGATTTAAAGAGAAATTTATGATGAAAGCCGGTGAGTTAACCAGGCGGGTTGAACAAACAATATGGCGACCGAGTGAAACTTGGGAAGCAGGCTGGTTGTCCCTTGGGGCATTAATCGTCAGAATAATACATTTATTATAATAAATACCTGATAATTGCAGGCTTAAGGTTAAAGAAAGTTGTAATATTTAAGTGTTTTTTATTTAATTTGGTCAGATAATACACTTAGCACCAAACAAGATGATAGACATAGCCCTATGATATTTGTGTCACAATTAGAATACTATAATATTGCATAACAGGGCATATTCATTGTTTTATTCACAAGTTATTTAGGAATATTCACGAAATAGTAGGTTAAGGCTACTTCATCCACAATATCTCACTCCTTCGGAACTTGTCTCGTGACAATCTCGTCGCGATCGAAGTTATCTGGTAGACTATCGCGTTTATTGCGCTACTGTCTCACTGTAATCGCCCGGTCATACCAAAAACAGCGTTGCCAATAATGACGGATCGCTGAAATCGCAATGAAGGACGCAATGACATCGTAATTAATCGATATTGTCACAATGATGTTGCACAATTGTCGCACAATATTCGCAATTATCGTTTGAAGGTCGACCAATTCGCACACCCTTTCCATGAGTTGCGACAAACGAGACCTTGGTGCAAATACTGAGATTCTACGGATATAAGGTGAGAATGAAGTGAGACAATGCCCGATTATGTCGCATTTGTCGCAGCAGTCGTCCATTCGCAGCCGGATTTTAAAATTTTCAAAATCTAACGGCGACCCTAGCGACTTCTGGGGTACTCGTGGGGGTGTTTGTGAGACTATTGTGAGAATACTGCGATTGATTGCGACTTTATGGTCGATTAATGCGAATACTGGACATAGAAAAAATTACCCTGTCGCAAGCTGTCGCATCGCATTCGAAGTCGCCGAGTCGCACAGTGGGATCCCTGCTTAAGTCATCTTACGGAGCTGTGTGGCAACCCTAGCCGGCCAGCCACGTGGTGGAGATAGGAAGAGAGAGAATATAATTCCTCTTCACTTCCCAGACACCTTTCACTTAGGAAGGACGTGCGATTGGTCTTGTTGCCCCCACGTGTTGCTTGTTCTTTGATATTAATTAACGTGTTTTAACTTAACTTCATTATACAGAGGTTCTAGACTAATTTTTCTAATTACCTTTGTTATGACCGGGGCTACAAATAAGACAAGGGCACTTAATGATTGGACTAGTAATAGGGCACTATGCAACAACGGTACGCTAGATCCAAACCCTTGAACTTATATACCGGCTAACAAAAACACCTATACCCTCCAAAGTTAATCTGCGATAATGGGGTATCCTTAACTGGGCATAAATGTACTCTACTTCAGGCTAACCCACACTGGTATAGCCTGATAACAAACAAGATGCAAGTTACGTTAAAATGCACAAAAAGGAAGCTATGGAAAGATCAATTAAATCACTGCAAGATTTAATACAATAAAAAAAAGATGCTTCAATACAGTTACTCTAAACAACAATAAACTCTTCACTCCTATCTGAAAGAAAGTGAAGTTTAGTCCTACAGCATAGACCTGGAAACTTCTGAAGAAAGTCTGATACTCATAAGATGCTCGTATCTTACATTATATAAAGGCAGGAGGCAGGACACCATACGTGTAAACTGAATACACTAAAAGATAGGACATATAATGTTAACTGACATGGGAATACTATAAATGCGCAACGGCAGTAATGCTCGACACTAAAAGAAATACTTCCTCATCAACGAAACAGTCTGCTATGGTTGTGCAACTCAACAACAACCTAGACTAATAAATGCCGTGAATAATAATGCATACATATCATAAAGAGCTCATGTCCTAACTAGTGTCTGCTCGGCGAATAAAGTCTAGCTGGGATATCAAGGTTAGGAAACTGTGGCTGAGCAAGACTGGCTCATAGCCTAGCGTTGTCCTTAAGGCGGTATGATTAAAGTTATGTTAATGACGGGGATGCTCTCTTGGTAGATCCAGATCTCAAGTATCTGGTTCTACCCTGGCAATCCCTCAAAAGTCAAGCAAAGAGGCAGCACTGTGTTCTAAGGTAGTAGGCAAATGCCCTCTTACAACACGATGCTGCACTCACAAAAGGCACAACCAAAAGGACAACCTAGGCTACCACAGAAACCGTCGAAGTCGTGTAGGTATAAGCAAACCATACACACATCGCTGACAACGACAACAGAAGCCTTATCCCAGTCTAGCATTAAATAACCCAGCTGCGCACTAAATCAATAATGGAGACACACACCGAGTTCTTAATCTCTACTAACTAAGAACCCTCAAACCTATTCTAAGTACATGTAAATATCTCAGAGGACGGCGCATGCAATACAATGGGCCGGCTATGGAAACCGTATGCAGAACCCAAGGGGATAAGTAATTGAATAAAGGTGAGGAGCAATGGAAAGGAAGAAGATCAGAGAAAGAGACAGTGGTAAAGAGGGTGATCGGGAGAGAGTATGCAAAGGGAAGTTAGAAGCATGCACGCCAAGCCTGTCCTGAGGAGGGTAGCTCCTCGGGACCCACAGGATCTCACAAAGGCATGCTGGTCGGCCAATCACAAGCCGATACGTCACAAGGCAGCAGGCCTCTATGACGCGCCAAGAACCACCCGCCAATCAGAGGCAAGAGAAAGCCCGCGCGCGCGGGAAAAACTCCTCCGGGAGGGAGGAGGGAGGAGGGAAGCAACACTCACTACCCCCATGCTGCTTGCTCGCTCTCTCTCAACCTCACTACAATGCATCTTATATTCTACTCATGATATAAAATACTTCCCGTTGTCACAGACGAAAATAAAGACCACCACTGGACTGTCTGTAACAATGCAAGTACTATGAAAGAAAGAACAACATTCTCTGATAACTGTAGCCCATTTCAATGCCCTGGCGAGCGCTTGTGGCTAACGGGAGGCAATTCTGCCAAAGCTGGTAGGCGTCACACCCCGCCCAAGATATGGGACGCTCAACATTAGGCGAGCACCATATCTGACAAGACAGAATGCCGACAAGACCCGCCACAATCAGCCACTGCACCAGACATGAAATGCAAAGCTCAATCATAAATAAAACAACATTTTAGCATAAATAAAATCTTATAACCCCTCCCAAACATAATAGTATAATTCTAGCCTGTTATGCTCCTGAGCGAGCTTCACAGAGCCCAGCCTACTAAGTGAAAGACAGGTTCAACTTAGGACTTTAGCTATAACATTGGCAACTTACAATTAACTATCAAAAAGAAAGAGTTTTTATGTGATTTTTTTTGTTTTTTTTTAATTTTAATGTTGTTTTTGACGGTTGCTCTACAGGGGCAAGCCTGATTTTTCTCCACTCGAACCCACATACCTGTGGTGATCTACGTCGGATCCTCCATCCTCGACAAACAGTCTGCAATCACATTCTCACAACCGGCAATATGGCGGATGTCTAGATTGTATTCTTGCAACATGAGTGACCAACATGTCAGCCTCATATTCCGGTTGTGGAATTGGTTCAGAAATTTAAGAGGGTGGTGGTCGGTGTAAATCACCACGACTGGCCCGTAGGCAGGAACATATACTTCAAAGTGCCTGAGCGCCAACACTATTGCCAGCAGTTCTTTCTCTACCACAGAGTAGTTTTTCTGAGCGGAATTAAACATCTTGGAAAAGAAACTGACTCGATGCTCCAAACCTTCTTCATCTGTCTGCATTAAGATGGCACCAGCCCCTACACCGCTAGCATCCGTTGCCAGCTGGAATGGTCTTTCAAAGTCAGGGGCCCTGAGGATTGGGCGAGTGCATAGTAGGTGCTTGACCAGCGAAAAAGCCCTTTCACACGCAGTTACCCACTTGAACTTTTTATCTTTTGCTAGTAAATCTGTCAGAGGAGCTAACACAGTAGAATAACCCCGAATGAAGCGGCGATAGTAACCGATCATGCCTAAAAATCTAATGATCTGCCGCTTAGTGGACGGCCTGGGGAACTGGTTAATAGCCTGTATCTTGTTTTTTTGGGGGGGGCACACCTGACCTAGTCCGACCACAAACTCAAGATATTGCACAGTTGCCCAGACAAAGTCGCACTTGCCCAGATTAACACCAAGCTGGCCTCACTAAGCTTCCGAAACGAGGCTTCTATGTGCTCACAGTGACTCAAAGTTGTCATCGTATATTATAATGTCATCTAGGTAGACAGTGCAGTTAGGGATGTCAGCTACTAACTCATTCATAAGACTGGAAAGTTGCTGGGGCATTTTTAAGACCATACGGCATCACATTGCAACGGTAGGTGTTCCCATCAACCACAAACCCGCATACACCCTTCGCCCGTTCAGACAAGGGTACCTGCCAGTAGCCTTTCACTAGGTCTACCTTTGTTAAAAAATGTGCCTTACCAATCTTGTCTACGCTATCGTCAACACGGGGAAGGGGATAAGCATTGGTGGGAGTCAACTCGTTCAATCTCCGAAAGTCAATGCAGAAGCGAACCTTCCCGTCAGGCTTGGGCTGCAGAGTGACAGGAGATGTCCACCTAACTGCCCCCTTCTCAATCAACCCCCGTTCTAACATATACTCTAACTCCGCTCTGAGGGCTGGGAGTTTAATAGGTGGAATTCTGTAGGGTACTGATTTAAAGGGGGGGTGATCTCCCACGTCTATGTCATGCACCACCCGAGTTGTGAGGCCTGGATGCTCTGCGAACACAGTGGAGTATGAATCAAACAGGCGCTGCACAGCTACACGCTGTTGCTCAGGCAGGTGCACTAGAGCCTCGTCAGCCACCTGTCTGGAGTTCCCCGCCCACTGGTCCGCAGAGACATGACACTCCCAGTTATCTTCCACCTGAGCTTCACTGTCCCTCACTCCTTCTCCTCCATGACCACTGCAGGTCAACACAGGGACAGCGAGAGGCTCAGGGGGGCGCCTCACAAACTCTTTCACCAGGTTCACATGGCACAGCTGGTTCTTTTTATGCCTATCTGGAGTAGCCACAAGATAGTCTAGGTCAGAGATCTTTTTCACCACCTTATAAGGACCGGCGTACTTGGCAGACAAAGGATGACCTGGCAGAGGTAACAGAATCAACACCTCTTGCCCCACCTTAAACTCCCGGAGTTTCGCCTTCTCATCGTACCTGTCCTTCATAAGTGCTTGCGACCCTACCAAATTCCTACCTGCCAACTCAAGGCAGCATTCTTTCTCTGCTCTCGAGGACATACTTTAACATGGAACATGGTTTTGCTGTGCCCTCCCAAATTTCTCTAACCATGTTGAGGGGGCCTCAGACCTGATGTCCAAAGACGAGCTCATTGGGACTAAACCCTAGGCTTTCACCAGGTACCTCCCGAGCAGCGAATAATACATAGGGCAACCCAAGATCCCAATCTTTACCATTCTCAACACAATAACACCGCAGCATGCTCTTGAGAGTCGAGTGCCACCTCTCCAACACCCCCTGACTCGCTGGGTGGTAGGCTGAAGAGACAACGGTACTAACACCGTGCTGCTGCATGGTCTGTTTAAAAAGGTTAGATGTAAAGTTGGATCCCTGGTCCGACTGCAATTCCTGCGGGTACCCGTACCTAGAACAGTACAATAGCAAGTTACAAACGACAGTCTTAGCAGTACCATTTCGCATGGGGTATGCATCCGGGTAACGAGTGGCAACATCCATAATGGTGAGGAGGTACTTGTTGCCTGCACTAGTAGGGGGTAGAGGGCCAACCATGTCGATTATAACCTTACTGAATGGTGGCCCGATAACAGGAATAGGGTGTAACGGAGCCTTGGGAATACACTGGTTTGGTTTACCTACTGTCTGACAGGCACTGCACATCGCCACCCATGATGCAACATGTGCTTTCATCCCTGGCCACCAAAACAATTTAGCCAATGCTGCTACCGTCTTACGTAATCCCAAATGCCCTGCCAACGGTACGTCATGTGCCAACCTCAGTAGGCTATCCCGGCACACACGAGGCACTACCAACTGGTCAACCACTCTCGACCCCCCCTCCCAACTCCGTCTGGGATCTAGAAAACACCTGTACAAAATACCCCCTACACAAAAGAAGTTCCCCGGCTTTGCATCCCCGTCCTCCTCCAGTTCGATTGCACCGTTACTGCACTTCTGAAGCTCAGGATCACCCAACTGCAGCCGACAGATATCCGATGGAGCCAATTTATCAAGATGCTCCCGGAGCAACTTATGACCTCCCCCGGTACTAGGCTGTTCGGCCCTATCCTGCTTTTGCGAGTAACGGTGCTGTCTCGGAATTTCCACACGCCCTTCCTCCCCAACAAGTGTGGCAGGTTCTGGGGCCACTCCGGACCTTAACATAGGTGCTAATACTGAGTCGCCAAGGAGAGCTGCTGGTTCAAAACTCTCAAAACTTTTCCCAACTTTAGCCTTCTCCTTTCGACCGTTCCTCCGCTGGTCTAGAGACTGAGGAATAGGCTGTGACATTTTGGATACACGAGAACGGGTGACAACACACGCCATCTGCTTTAGTTGACACCTCTCGACCAACTCCTGCCCCTCCCTACTCACGTCGGCCGCCTTCTCGGCAACGACTAAGGGTCAGGAGTAGTCACCGCAAAGTCATTGCCGAGAAGAAGGTCGACGCCCTCTACTGGCAGTTTCTCCACGATTCCGACATCCCACTCTCTTGTCACACCTTCTACCTCCAGCTCCACTCGGACCAGCGGGTATGACCGTGTAGCGTTGATACCCTGCACCACAACTACCCATGCCGTGTTTATAGGTTTGCCTGTAAAGTTTTTCATCAATGTCAAGGAAGCACCCGTATCACGCAAAAATTCTACTCCATGCTTGCAACCACCCCAACTCACGCAGCCGCGCCCTCTATGGTCACAAAAAGTATCCCGGACAGGTGTCCAGCCTTCCGGATACTTCTTCACCGGCAGTACTCCAGCTTCTGAACATTTACCCCGGGCAAATGCAGACGACTTCAAAGACACTCCAATGTTGCGAGCCAAAGACACGACTGCTGTAGGTAGCTTGCTAGGACAGGCTCGTGCAAAATGCCCCTTTTTGTGACAATGAAAACACTCTAACTCCTCCTTGGGCTTCCCTTGAGGTGGGGAAGGGCCCGGACCCTTCTTAAACGGGGACGGTATTAGGTTTATGGTCAGACTTAATATCATTGCTCTTGTTTTTATTGGTATATGGTGTATCACTGACTCAGGGGGGTGGAGTGTTACGCCCCTTGTTACCTGCATCGTTCCGTTGTGCAGACCCGCACCCACGAATCAGCGATAGCCTAAGGTCAGCCATCTCAGCTGCCTCCTGTAGAGTTTTAGGTTTTTTCTCTTTGAGGTTCAAAGTCAGGTCGCCGCCTGTGCACTTGAAAATTTGCTCTAGAAGGACTAACTGCTCAAGCTCTCCGAACGTCGTCACCTTCTCTGACCTCAGCCAATTTCTCAATGCATCAGACAGTTCCCGGGCATGTTCTAGAAAAGTGCACTCACGACCCTTCGTAACGCCCCGGAACTTCAACCGATATGTCTCCGGTTGTAACTCGTACGCCCGCAGAACAGCTTCCTTCAGTACCTCATAATCGACGCAAGACTCCAAGGGCAACGCATCATATGCCTTGAGTCCTTTGCCAATCAACCTAGAGGAAACAAGGGCTGCCCACTTAACCTCGGGCCATTGGTGCTCCCGGCACTTCTTCTCAAAACGCATGAAAAATTCGGTGACACCCGATTCGTCAAATGCAGGGACTAACTTAAGAAGGTGCGATAAAGACTGATCAAGACCTCGATTCCCAGAACCGAGACGCTGCCCTGTCGACTCCACCCTAGACTTCTCAAGATCTTTGTCTGCACAGTACATGGCCTTTCTCTCCTCAGACTGAATCCTGAGCTCAGCCTCTCGCTGCCGTTGCTCGAGCTCAGCCTAATGCCTTCGTTGCTCAAGCTCAGCCTAATGCCTTCGTTGCTCAGCCTGCATTTTAGCCATCTCAAGCTGGAAGAGCATATCTGCAGTTAAACCTTGAGGAGGAGGAGATGCAACAATTGGAGACCCACCCAAGTGCAAACCACACTGCCAGTGACTATCGGTCTGCGGGAACGTACCCGGCTTCGGAGCCCGAGGGGGTGCCATGGTAGGAGTCGAGTGGAATGGGGGCTGGGCCGAAGGTGCCCCAGCTCCCGCTCAACCTGAAGCCCCACGCACCCCGCCGAGCACCCAGGCCACCAGGTCACCTCTCGACATGCTGCTAGTGCCCACATGCCCCATGACCGTGGCCAAACACTGGAGACCATACCGATCAATCCCCGACACCCGGTCAGCAGTAATAGGCATCTCCAGAAAGTTTCTTGCATCCTCCTCACTAGTTATAACTCTAATACCTTCTAACAAACCCCGCTGCTGCACCTCAGAGTCTGTTTCCCGTACTGTGTCCTCCCCGTACATAGATCCGTCGTTCGACATAGTGTCCACCGAAAATTATCAACGTTTATAAAAAAAAGAAGTACCTAAACTCTCATGAAGCACTATTCACTAAAAAATATAAAATGCTCGAAGACAACGCAAGTGCTAAAAAATTCCACGTGTCCAAAATATTCCTCAAAAACAAATGTCCAACAATCCTGCAATTCTTTTTTAGATACCAGGCAAGGTCATTATTTGTTATTACTGCAATCATCAACAAATGGATCCTGGTTTCTACTAAAATAAGATACTGGACAAGGTCGCCATTTGTTACGACCGGGGCTACGAATAAAACAAGGGCACTTAATGATTGGACTAGTAATAGGGCACTATGCAACAACGGTACGCTAGATCCAAACCCTTGAACTTATATGCCGGCTAACAAAAACACCTATACCCTCCAAAGTTAATCTGCGATAACGGGCTATCCTTAACTGGGCATAAATGTACTCTACTTCAGGCTAACCCACACTGGTATAGCCTGATAACAAACAAGATGCAAGTTACGTTAAAATGCACAAAAAGGAAGCTATGGAAAGATCAATTAAATCACTGCAAGATTTAATACAATAAAAAAAAGATGCTTCAATACAGTTACTCTAAACAACAATAAACTCTTCACTCCTATCTGAAAGAAAGTGAAGTTTAGTCCTACAGCATAGACCTGGAAACTTCTGAAGAAAGTCTGATGCTCATAAGATGCTCGTATCTTAAATTATATAAAGGCAGGAGGCAGGACACCATACGTGCAAACTGAATACACTAAAAGATAGGACATATAATGTTAACTGACACGGGAATACTATAAATGCGCAACGGCAGTAATGCTCAACACTAAAAGAAATACTTCCTCATCAACGAAACAGTCTGCTATGGTTGTGCAACTCAACAACAACCTAGACTAATAAATGCCGTGAATAATAATGCATACATATCATAAAGAGCTCATGTCCTAACTAGTGTCTGCTCGGCGAATAAAGTCTAGCTGGGATATCAAGGTTAGGAAACTGTGGCTGAGCAAGACTGGCTCATAGCCTAGCGTTGTCCTTAAGGCGGTATGATTAAAGTTACGTTAATGACGGGGAAGCTCTCTTGGTAGATCCAGATCTCAAGTATCTGGTTCTACCCTGGCGATCCCTCAAAAGTCAAGCAAAGAGGCAGCACTGTGTTCTAAGGTAGTAGGCAAATGCCCTCTTACAACACGATGCTGCACTCGCAAAAGGCACAACCAAAAGGACAACCTAGGCTACCACAGAAACCGTCGAAGTCGTGTAGGTATAAGCAAACCATACACACATCGCTGACAACGACAACAGAAGCCTTATCCCAGTCTAGCATTAAATAACCCAGCTGAGCACTAAATCAATAATGGAGACACACACCGAGTTCTTAACCTCTACTAACTAAGAACCCTCAAACCTATTCTAAGTACATGTAAATACCTCAGAGGACGGCGCATGCAATACAATGGGCCGGCTATGGAAACCGTATGCAGAACCCAAGGGGATAAGTAATTGAATAAAGGTGAGGAGCAATGGAAAGGAAGAAGATCAGAGAAAGAGACACTGGTAAAGAGGGTGATCGGGAGAGAGTATGCAAAGGGATGTTAGAAGCATGCACGCCAAGCCTGTCCTGAGAAGGGTAGCTCCTCGGGACCCACAGGATCTCACAAAGGCATGGTGGTCGGCCAATCACAAGCCGATACGTCACAAGGCCTCTATGACGCGCCAAGAACCACCCGCCAATCAGAGGCGAGAGAAAGCCCGCGCGCGCGGGAAAAACTCCTCCGGGAGGGAGGAGGGAGGAGGGACGCAACACTCACTACCCCCATGCTGCTCGCTCGCTCTCTCTCAACCTCACTACAATGCATCTTATATTCTACTCATGATATAAAATACTTCCCGTTGTCACAGACGAAAATAAAGACCACCATTGGACTGTCTGTAACAATGCAAGTACTATGAAAGAAAGAACAACATTCTCTGATAACTGTAGCCCATTTCACTGCCCTGGCGAGCGCTAGTGGCTAACGGGAGGCGATTCTGCCAACGCTGGTAGGCGTCACACCTTTCATTGATCTATCCTTATCTATGCATTTTATTTATGTTTTCACCTTGTTACTGTCTCGAGGGTTGCGGGAGAGTATAAGGGCTAGTTCAAGGCCCGTTGGGGAAGGTGGGGCACTATTAATATTTTTATGTCATGTTTTTTATGTTCGAACCCAGGCCTGTAGTGCAGCACTCCAGCACCTAATCCACTAGACCACGAGGAGCTTAACACCTTACGAGCGGCCTATGCGGTTTATTTATGTGTACCGCACAGCGGGGTGTTTTTAGCCAAAATAGGGCTGTTTACGTGATCATTTTCATGCCTAAATAAGACCCAGAACGTAAAACAAGTACCTATCCCTGAAAGGGCATAAACAGAGCTTTCGAATGACACCATAACGATCCTTGTATGATGGATAGTTTTCTTGCAATAACCGTGCAACGCGAGTGCAAAAAGCAGGTAATTCGGTACTTTCAGTACATAATTGAGTATGTAGCGAGTGAGAGAGGGAGGAGGGAGCTGAGATTTGTGTCAGTAGGTTCGCCGCGGTGGTCTGGAGCAGTCATACGCTCGCTAGTCTCCTGCCACCACTTGTCTCTCTCTCTCAGCCACATTACGTGCTGAAATTGCCACTCGAGTTATGTCGAGCGCCGCCACATAGTCCAGCTTTATTTAACTCGACTTATGTTGCTCGCCGCTAATTATGGGTTAAAAGTAGTGACTTCATTTGGAATTATATCCCATCCACCCACACCCGCTCAGACTCGAATGGGTAGATTTATTTGATTATCCGCCCCAGCACTGCCATTCGATGATGGTAGTTAAATATGTGGCTGTTAGGCTATATTTCAGTACTGCTCTACAGTAGGTAACATCCAGAGAGGTGCGGGGTAGATTAGCACCTTAACCCAGAGAAGAGCCTGAATGCGTTTATTAGTGCTCTTTTCTGTTGCGTTCGAGGGATGCTTTGGTAAGAGACAAAGATGCTCACTGGTTGTTAAAGTTCTTATTGTATGTCTCAGAAGCAGTAACGGTGCGAACCGTAACAATATATATATATATATATATACCGGTATATATATATATACTGTACAGTATATATATATATATATATATATATATATATATATATAATTATATATATATATATATATATATATATATATATATATATATATATATATATATATATATATATATATATGTATACCGGTATATATATATATATATATATATATATACTTGGTTTAAGCATGGACAATCGTCCAGACTTGAATCCATTTCCTCATATGTAATTAGACTTATCAACTGTGAAATATTTGTGAGCGTCTAGATTACCGTGGCTCCTGACGATATTGAATATTTCGATAAAATCTCCCCTTAACCCTTAAAGAGCGGCTCGCAACATAAGTCGAGTTGAAAAAACTGGCAAAAAACGGGTGAAAAAAGGGTTGAAATAGAGTGAAAATGGGTGGGATAGTAATGATCCATACGTCCGACATCTGTGGCCTCCCGGCCCACACTAACTCCAGTTCCCCCACCGCGCGTTAGGATGACAGTGTAACCAATAGTTCGCTAAAAGTGAGCAAGGTAGCAAAATCAGCTAAACTTCCATCTCCGAGGTAAAACTGTCAGTGCTCCACGAGTGCTACGTAGCTGTATGTGGCGTCATTGTGTAGCGATTTCCACCTAGTTTTCAGCGTAATACAGTTCCTTTCATACTGATGGTTGATATAGCAGTCAGAACGGCCCAGAAAGGCCCAAAACGGCCACAGAGCACCCGCTAGAGGAGGGTTAATTTGTGTTAACATACTGTACTGTATATATAAGTGCTCCTCGTACGATTTTTTGTTAAACCTTTGTATTATTTTATGTAACTCTTCTTTACTCTTCGTTGTTGTCTTTTTGAGGATGACACTCTTTAATATAGATTAAACTATTATTATCGTTAACGATTACACGATTTTACATCCGCGTAAACATATTATCTCTTTTAGTGATGAGATTATACATGTGCATACATGTAGGACGTCCGTCTGAGCATTATGAGAGAAACTCTCTTAACCCGGGAACTGCGGGAAGACTCTTAAGATTCAGGGAAAAAAAAAATCAATTTAAAACACCGAAAACATTTTTTTCTTTTTCTTTTTTTTTTTTGCCCCTGGGCCATGCCAAATATCACTCCTCCACCTCCCCTCCTTACCCAGTTTCCTCCCCTCCTTCAGTTATCACCTATTTTCCCTTTTATTCCCTTATTCTGTGGTATATTTTTGTGCTAACATTAGCGAGTTGCAAGCAGGGCATTGTCATCACTGTTAGCAAGCGAGTACAAGAGAGAGAGAGAGAGTATCGATCGACAGTCTCTATCCAGAGGTCGAGGAAAGTGGTGGGCTGGGAGGTTGCCTCAGCCATACATTGTGTAACTCCCGGCCTGTATCGCCGATTTTGACCATCCAAACGCTGTTTCCACTTGTTTTATTGTTGTAACAGGTTAATACCTTTATAATCAACCTATAATAGGCGCATATGGATAAGTATTAATGCTATTTATGGTAAAATAAATATTTTAGTGATGGGAACAGCTCAAATACGTCAGCACAGGAGTGTGGTGTCTCATACCCCCCATGCAAGTGAGGTTAAAGGGACCTTGCATTTAACCCGAATATATTTACAATTTCTTACAAACTTTGTACATGGTTGTTTGATAATAAGAATTAACATTCTAATAGTATGTAACATTTACCTTCACATTACTCACAAACACTCACTACATAATTATACTCGACACAAGACTACACTGTCATTAAAGTTAATTAATAGAGATTAACAATCTTACACTGCACCATTATACGTGAGCACCATGTCATGTTGCAATCCATATAATTATCTATAGTCGCTTTAGTTTTTGATGATGGTAACCTTAAATCTCCTAGCAACTGATTTCTTGATATTTAATGGAAAATTTGAACCTATTTTTATGTCTACATAATATTAACCCTTAACTGGCGGCGCGCGACATATGTCGAGTGAAATAAATTTGGACTAAGTGGCGGTGCACGACATCTGTCGAGCACCATTTTCAGCACGTAATGTTGCTGAGAGAGAGAGCTGAGCGGTGGGACGAGCGTAGCAACCATATGACCGGTCCCCACTACCGCGGTGGACATACTGAACTGTATACCACCCTTCTCCCCCTCTTCTGCCTCACTGCACAGGGAATTATGTAAGGAAATTGCCTTGTTTCAGGGGTTTTGCACTCGTGTTGCGCGATCGTTGCAAGAGAACCAGTGGTCGTACAAGGATGGTTCGGGTGTCATTGGAAAGCTCTATTTACGCCCTTTCAGGGATAGATACTTGTTTTACCCTCTGGGTCTTATTTAGGCATGAAAATGAGCACGGAAACAACCCTATTTAGGGTAAAAAAAAACGCTGGGCGCTACGGTCAAATAGACCACCTAGCCCGCTAAATAAGGGTTAACGTAAAATTTTCATAATTAACAACACATTTCGCACATAAAATTCGTAATCAAGATGAGCATACGACAATTTACCGTCACCTGCTAAGGCAGAGTATAGTTTGCTGCATGATATACAGTAGTGACATATTAGAAGTAGTTGTATAATAATTAGTGAAGTGAGTTGTGTATGTCATGGAGAGTGCGTACAGTGTGTGTGTGTGTCTGTGAGAGAGAGAGAGAGAGAGAGAGAGAGAAATAGAGAGAGAGAGAGAGCGAGAGAATGAGTATGTGTATGTGCATGTATGAAAGAATGAGAGCAGGAAGGTAATATAGTACAGTCAAATTAACAGTAACAATAGGACAGGCTTAAAGTGACTTGCACAACTTTCAAAAGCCAGGATCCGTCCCTTTCACCTCTTTTAATTAACGTTTGAGTAACAATACACCAAGTTATTAAATTGGTCTGCAAACTTGATATATAATTTTCGCTTAATTTTTATAGATATGCTAAATACTATGACTAATGCATTTAGTACAACTGTACATGCTTATCACATCCAGGAGGGATAATGTAACTATATATAATAGACAGTTTTCAATGCTGCGGCCAAACTATTCCACCCATTTATATTCTTTTGGTATCAAAACGTTCGGAATCGCGAACCTCACCCAACTACGTAAATATGGCTTTGATCATCGGCGTAGTTTTCAAGATGTGGAATTTTAAGTGCAATTCGAGTTTTTTTCAAGATTGCCGGAAAAAAAAACACGTGCAAAAGCAAAACCTTCTCTATAACATTTGCGGAGCATTAGTAGTGGAGTCCATATGCCAAAGCCCAATCATTTCCTATAAGTGGGAGAGACGGTATTTAGGCGTCAAATCTTTAGGGAAATCGGCTGCCACGGACTTGTTTGGCCGCCATGCCGGATGTTTAGCATATCAAAAGTTGCGCAATACAAAAACGCACCTCTTGTAAAAGTTTGATCCCGATCCAAAATGCGGTTCTGGAGTTATTGCGTAAAAACTAGCGTGCAAGAATAATTTGGATGAATAAGTGGGTTTAATGATTACAATAGGGGTTCCCCGTAGGGGTCGAACCCCTAATAATGATGACAACAACAACAATGATAATGATTATACAAATAATAATATTAAAACTAATAATAATATTACAAATAATAATAATAATAAAAATAATAATAATAATAATGGGGAATAAATTAACGGGAATATTAATAAGGAGTGCTGTAGCACAAATGACCAATCAGCGAGCGGCCTGGAATGCCTTGAGAGTTGAGGAGAATCCCTTTCTCTGTCTTGTTGAGTAGGAGAATTTCATAGGGGGAATATCCGGCAGCCCTGCAAACCGTAGTATTGAGTCCCCAAATTATTTCTGGTAGCAGTTCTGGCCATTCTCGAGTTATTTCTCCCCCTTGTGAATTCATACTAGCCCTCACACAATTCTCAAGTAGTCGATGGTTTCTTTTGTATACAGCATTCCCTTGTGGCCATTATGGGGAGGTATGCCTAATCTGGTACCCCAAAGTATCTCCTAAATGTTGCCAGATCTCGTTATTGAATTCCCTATCCCGGTCACTCATAATGCACTCTGGGATGCCATACACGAAAATTACTTTATCGAGTATACAATTGGCCATAGTCTCGGCGCTTTTGTCCGGAATAGCATAAGCAACAGTATATTTTGAGAATACGTCAACACAGGTTATTATGTACTGTACCTTTTACTCTTCTTTCTGGGCAGGGGTCCCACAATGTCTAAATGCCTAATGACCTAGAGCAGTTAGTTCAGCAACCCACCCGTATCCCCGATCGCATCGGAGATCGGCCCAACATTCTTGACCTGTTTCTAACTTCTAACCCTTCTTCTTATACTGTCGATCTTTTCTCTCCTTTGGGCTCCTCCGACCATAAACTTATCTCTGTCACCTGTCCTATCTCTCCAGTACAGCCACCCGATACTCCTAGCCGGCGGCGCTTGTGGCACTTTGGCGCTGCTGACTGGGAGGCTCTTCGGCAGTACTTCTTTGATTTCCCATGGAATGATTTCTGCTTCCATGGCCGAGTACCCGAGGAGAGTGCTGAACGCATTACCGAGGTAATCCTATCGGGCATGGAAGCATACATTCCATTCTCTTTCTCTCAGACTAATGCTAAAAAATCTTGGTTTACTCACGCCTGTTCTACTGCTGTCCGCAATAAGGAGGAAGCATTCAAACGGTACCGACGCCTTAAAACTCAAGACTCTCATTCTTCATATGTTTCTGCCCGGAATCAAGCCAAATCTGTTCTTCGACTTGCCAAACACTCTTTCATCAATAATAAATGCACTGAACTATCCAACTCTAGCTCTTCCCAAGCTTTCTGGCATCTAGCCAAAAACCTCTCCAACAATTTCTCTTCCTCGTCTTTCCCTCCCCTTTTCCACTCTGATGGCACAACCATCACTTCTTCCTCTGACAAAGCTAAACTCTTCGCTCAAACTTTTGCTAGAAACTCCACCTTGGATGATTCCGGTGCTATTCCTCCCTCTCCGCCCTCCTCTCTCTTACTTATGCCTAATATCCTAATCTCTTCTAAAGATGTACTTTCTACCCTCTCTGGGCTTAACACTAATAAGGCGTACGGTCCGGACGGTGTTCCTCCTGTTGTTCTCAAAAACTGTGCTTCCGTGCTGACTCCCTGCCTAGGCAAACTCTTTCGTCTCTGTCTATCCTCTAACGTCTTCCCTTCATGCTGGAAGTTTGCTCACATTCAACCTGTCCCAAAGAAGGGTGACCGCTCTCAACCCTCCAACTATCGTCCAATTGCTCTTATCTCTTGTCTTTCTAAACTTTTTGAAACTATTCTTGCTTCCAAATTTCTTAAGCATTTCTCTTCTCATAATCTGCTCTCAGATCGCCAGTATGTCTTCCTTAAGGGTCGCTCTACTGGTGATCTTCTTTCATATCTTACTAACTCTTGGTCATCCTCCTTTCAGGACTTCGGTGAGACTTTTTCTATTGCACTAGACATATCGAAAGCCTTCGATAGAGTCTGGCATAAATCTTTAATTTCTAAACTACCCTCCTTCGGTTTCTATCCCTCCATCTGTGCCTTTGTCTCTAATTTCCTTTCCGGCCGTTCCATAGCTGCGGTTGTGGACGGCCATTGTTCACTTCCTCACCCTATAAACTCTGGTGTTCCTCAGGGCTCTGTCCTATCTCCTATGCTCTTTCTAATTTTTATAAATGATCTCCTTAACTGTACCTTAATTCCCATCCATTCATACGCAGACGACTCAACCTTACACTACTCCATTAGTTTTTCAGAACGCCCCAGCCAGCAATCCCTCAACGACGAACGTAATGAAGCCATAGAACTCTTAAATTCTGATCTAAATACTATTTCCAATTGGGGCAGAGAAAACCTTGTTAACTTTAATGCTTCCAAAACCCAATTTCTCCATCTATCTACCCGTCAGGATCTCCCAGCGGACTATCCCTTATTCTTCAACAATACAAAAATCAACCCTTCATCTTCTCTCAATATTCTTGGTGTCTCTTTTTCTTCTGCTCTCATTTGGAAGGACCATATTACCAGTCTTGCTAAGGCAGCCTCCCAGAAGCTGGGTGTGCTCAACCGCCTTAGGGGGTTCTTTTCCCCTGCACAGCTTCTTGCTCTGTACAGGGGCATAGTGCGCCCTTGTATTGAGTATTGTTCACATGTGAGGGGAGGTTCCTCTCACACCGCTCTCCTAGACAAAGTTGAAAGGAAGGCCTTTCGTATCATTAACTCCCGTCCACTCACCAACTCTCTGCAATCTCTCTCTCTCCGCCGCAATGTTGCATCTCTCTCGCTATTCTATCGCTACTATAATAATCAGTGTTCCTCAGAGCTATCCCAGTGCATACCACCTCCTTTACGTAGGGCACGTGGTACCCGTCTTGCAACTCAATCCCACCCCTACTCTGTGCAACTCTCCAACCCAAGAGTGAAACGTTACTCTCAAACTTTCTTCTACTCAACATCTGAGCTCTGGAATTCTCTCCCAGAATCAGTCTTTCCCTCTTCCTATGACTTAAATTGCTTCAAACTCCGTGTGCCCAGGCATTTTGGCTCGAACGTCCCTTGATTTTGGCCCTGTCACTCTTTCAACTATGGGGGAGGCACTCGCTATAGGCAGTTATGCCTTTTGCCTCCCTCAATCACATAGAAAAAAAACAAAAACAAACAAAAATAACGTTTCCCAGGGCCTCTCAACAAAAATATGGCCTGCTTGTTCTTTAGGTCCTCGTCCATCCTTCTCCCTCTGACACCCCAAACAACTCTGGACTACTTATTTAATTATTTTATTGGCCCGGGAGGTCCAATACCTTTCATTAAAATGCCTCTGAACCCAAATGAGCACCCTTTCCGTCTCGTCCATGTAGTATCTCAATCATGTGTTTGGCCTCTGCATACTCCAGAACTACTCCCATTATAAAAATGGAATTTATCTCCCTTATTTTGTGCTCGTTCTAGACTTCTCTTCTCTCGCTGAGTGGATTGTACTGAAGCTATAGGTAGTCGGGATAATCCATCTGCATTTCTATGTAACTTGCCTGGTCAATGTCTAACATCGAAAGAGAATTCTTCCAAAATCCCCTTCCATCTGACAAATAACCCATCCTCTGTTTTCATCTTTTTGAGCCACTGCAACTGTGATGGTCAGTGATTACTTCAAAGTGTACCCTGGCTAGGTATGGTCGAAAGTATTACACTGCCCATACTAAGGCTAGACATTCTTTCTTAGTAGCACTGTACCTTTTTCTCATTTATTTAAAGTCCGGCTCGCACAGGCCACATTGCCTTCCTTACCATCTTCCTTTTGTGCCAATGCTGCCCCAAGTCAGAGGCGTCAGTGTACAGTTGGAATGGTTTGGTGAAGTCTGGGTGGCAGACTATAGAGTTGGAAGTCAATTTCTCTTTTAAGGTTTTGAAAGCCGTTTGACAGCTCTGATCCCAATCAAACTTCCTTCCTTTCTCAAGCCTTTTGTTCATGGGTCGAGCGAGTTTAGAAAACAATGGTTTGAACCTTTTATAGTAAGAGGCCATCCCCCAAAATACTCTAATTTCCCTAACAGTAGTGGGTGCAATAGCTCTCACTTTAAGAGGGTCAGGTTGAATGCCTCTTTTTTATTCTATATGGCCCAAGAATGCCACCTCGTGTGCCCCTATTTGGCATTTAGAAGACTTCAGTTTAAGCCCAGTTTCCCAAATTCTGTCTAGTACTTCTCGCAGTCTCCTCCCAGCTGCTCGAGAATATTATGATGTCATCCCGGTAGGCCAGAGTTAGTCTCCTAGCTGGCCCATTGCAAACTCCAAACGGTAGAGCCGTAAATTGAAAGAGTTTACCTTTGCTCGTGGCAAACGCGGTTTCCTCCTGATCCTCTGGATTAACCGGTACCTGCCAGTATCCGCTCTGCAAACCCAGAGTAGAAAACCACGTAGACCCATTGAGCGACTCCAGCGAGTCGTCGATGTGAGGCAGGCTTTGGGCTTCCTTAACCCAGGGACTGCAGCAAGACTCTTAAGAGGTTCTACTAGGCGAATGCGGCCGGACTTTTAAGATCGAAGGCATAAAAAAAACTTTCAAAACATCCCAGTGGCACTCAAAACAAAGCAATTTGTGATTAGGTGAGATAATTCCCCTCCATTACTTGCTACCACTCCTACACATGTGTCCCCCACCCCACTTCCCCTCCTTCCCCCTCCTTTCCCCCCTCTTTCCACCTCCTCAATTATACGGTATTTTCCTTATTATTCCCGATATTTATAGAGTATATTCGTGTGAGGACGGCTGGGGGAGTCTTTCTCCAACCCTCTGAGCAAGTCTCAGAATTCCCCTTGTTTCTCAGTACCATGTGAGACATGAGAGAGGGAGGGTGTCTCTCTCTCGCCGGTCCGGGTCAGATTACGACCGCAGGGCTAAAATATACGATTTTCACCAGCCAATTGCTCTTACCACTTGTGTTATTGCTTTCCAATGTTTATATGATCATATTAAAAGTAAAATAGGCGCATATGGATAAGTATTAATTATATATATAGTAAATTGACGATTTTCGTCAGGAATGAACCAAATTACCTTCACATGGCGGTTACTTTTAACCCTTAAAGATCAGGGCCGGACTTAAGTCCGGCTCCAATTTGCAGCAAGTTAGGAGCATTATTAAGGCTTTTAAAGGGTTAAAATCGAGTGCAAATGGCCAGGAGCGCAGCGGGCCAGACAGCCGACTCCCAGGGCTTACCGCCGCCCATTAACTCATGTTCCCTGTGTTCTCGAGAGGCCGGCAGTGTAGCCAGTAGTGAGCATAGCTGGGAAAAATATGCCGCTATACGCTAAACTCCCATGTTACTGGTATCAGTGTATGAGAACCACGAGTGCTACGTAGCTCGTTCTGGTCTCATTTTGAAGCTTTTAGCGCCTAGTTTTTTGCTAAATAAATGTTTGTTCATGCAGATACTTGATTTATCATTCAGGAGGGCCTGAATATGCCCAAATAAGCCCAAAACCCCCTGCTAGACAAGGGTTAAATACCATAGCTGCGCAGATTATGAGTTAATTGTAACATCATTAAGTTTCCTATAATCTACACAGAACCTTGTGAACCCATTTTTCTGTTTAACCAGGACCACTGGTGATGACCACGGACTGTGTGATTCCACTACTATCCCTTGTTTAAGCATCTCGTCTACCTTTTCTTTCTCTTTTTGCCTCATAATTGGATTTTGTCGTCTACATGGTTGTCTAATAGGTGGTCCTTGTGTATGTATTTCATGTTAGTTTCGTGTTCAAGCTAGTCCGTGGTCCCCCTCATTTTGAGCAAATATGTCACGATATGCTCACAGTAATTCGTGTAAAGTGTTCGTTTGGTTTGAGGATTTTGGTTTTGGGATTTCTGGTAAATTAATTGGCCCATTTGTCCCAACATTGGTAGGTTGTGCAGGTGTAACCTGACCCAACAGTCTTCCCTTCTGGTTGTTGTTGTTGTCGTTCCCTAAGCTGCCTGGCCGAAAAGCCCCAAGTCCCTAAGGAAGGCCATGGCCACGGTCGGGCTTTCTCACAGAGCTCTCAAGGCGTGTAGATTATGTTGTTGGCATAACTGAATGTGTGAAATGCAGTCTTCTAGGTTGTGTCCAATGGTATGGGGTGCTGTGTTACATCCCGGGCAGGTGTCGTCAACGGAGACAGCCAGTCTCTTCTGATAACTCAGAAGAGCTGGGTGATGCCCACATCTCAGCCTGGCCAGGTGGACTCTGTCCTCGTGAGGAAGGGAGGATTCAGAAAGATGGATTTCGGGAGGTCGTAACTGCAGCTGCGTGTTGTCTATGAGTGATTGGATGGAACGGCGAGATAAATTAGTATGGTTGTGCTTCTGGAAGCTGGTTTGGGGTGGGCAGGGAGGGAGAGAAGACAGTATTTGCGTGTGATACCATGCGCCGTGTGTTGCTTTGATATTTTTTGATGTCTGTGGGTGTGCTGCCATTTAGTGCAGTGGGCAGTGCCGGCCTGTGGAGGCCGCAGCTGCCAGGTATTGAACGCCTCTCATGTCCAGATGGTCCCTGACATTGAGGACCTTGGCCTCTTGATGCAGGTGATCTGTAGATGTAGTAGCTGTGCAGCTTGTGATGATATTTAGGGCTTTATTTTGTAAGGTCTTGTGACGTGTTTCAGCTAGGTCAGAAGCCCAGGCAGGGCTTGCATATTCCATCACTGATCCTACGTATTGTTTGTAAACTGTGGTGGTTGTTTCTTTGCTGTGTCCAAATTTTGTGTGGGCAAGTGACCTTATCGCGCTAAGTCTGGGGGTCAGTTTATTTTTTATGTTTGTGGTATGTTGTTTGAATGTCATTAAAGTATCATATGTTACTCCTAGGATCTTGGGTGACTGTGTGTGTGCTAGGGATGCGTTGTTTATGGCGGTGGATTTCGCTGGGGCCAAGTTGAGTCTGTTTGTAGTGCACCAGTCATGTAGTCCCACCTCTCCCCTAGATACACACACTACACCGCGCGACACCTGCACAACCCCTGAACTCACACACTTGCTTACCCCCTACGTGACACCTGCATACCCCACCAACCCCACACTTGCTCACAATCATTCACAGCTATTATTATTCAGTTATACAGAGATAGAGACTGCCATTGTCAGTCGATGGTTATTTTATTATACAGTGGTATCTCCACGAGGGCTAAATCCACTGAGTATGTCTGCGTTATTTCAGAGTAACTAATCAGTTATTATTGTCAATGATACTGTTACCGAGCACTGACCGAGCGCTGTTCACGTAATCCTTACAATTTACACCGCATATATATTGTTATATCAGTTTTATACAGTATTTATATAGTTATTTACAGTTACAATTTACACAGTATTTATATAGTTATTTTAGTTATAATTTACACAGATTTATATAGTTATTTACAATTAATATTTACACTGTAAATATATATATATTTTGGCTTTAGATATGCAAGAAATGAGAGCAATTGGAAGATAGTTGGAGGCTAGGGAGCGGTAACCCTTCTTTGGGACAGGTTGAATAAGAGCAACCTCCAGCAAGCAAGAAAGACGTTACAGGAAAGACAGATACAAAAGAGTTTGCCTAGGCAGAGAGTCAGCACGGAAGAACAATTTCTGAGTACAACAGGAGGAACACCATCTGGTCCGCACACCTTCTTATTATTAAGCCCAGATAGGGCAGAAAGTACATTCTTAGAAGAGTATTATGGTCTTAGCCATAAGTAAGCGAGAGAGGGGGTGGAGAGGGAGGACTAGTGCTGGAATACATCCATGGTGGATTTTTAGCGAAAGTTTGAGCAATGAGTTCAGCTTTGTCAGAGGAAGAGGTGATTGTGGTTAATTTAGATTGAGTGGACTGTATAATGAATAATTTAGTTAACGCACATAGAATAAATTTTTACCTTTTATGATGAACACAGATGGTGATAGCAAAGATGGCGGAAGATAGGCTGGGTGAACTCGAGTTGGTTAGTGTGATAAGGAAGGCTAAAGGAAAGAGGCTAGGATAGGCTAAGATAGATATTTACGTTAAGGTTTCATGATAGCTAAGTAAGATGATGATGATGTGACTATGAAAATGAGATGGAAGTGAAGCAAAAACACCTAAAGATGAGACAAAATGAAGAATAAGCTTAGCGTGTGTTTGGGACAGAGGTTGGGTGGAGAGTGAGGCCGAGAGAGTCGTCTTAGAGTCTCTCGTGACTGTCCGCACACCCGCATAGCGTATGGAAAATGTATCCCATCCTTATACAGTAGACCCTCGTTTATCCGGCATTCAGAACAGCGGCACCCTCAAAACAACGGCACGAATCGGCCAGGCATTAATTAGGTATAAAATCAGAGAAAATGCGGCGAAAATAAATTCAAACCGACCGCCATGCGCATCGTCGATCGCCGACAGTCTCAACGCCGTCTGCTTACTCTGTTTTTGCTAGAAGACATAGGCCTAGCCTATATATCTCCACAAAGAAATTACCTAACCTAGTTTAGATGTGACCTAACCTATGTTAGATGTATATAAATCAACAGAACTCACTGTTATCTCTTGTGTGGCTTTGTTTACTTGTGTACCGAATGTGCTGTAACACACAAACACACGCACACACATCAGCTGACTCCAAACAGTGACCATGAGTACAAAAACAACTTTTATTATTTAGGTAAAAGTTATTTCTGCCTCCTGATATATATCTAAGCTAGGTTAGACCATTTCTTGTCTGGCTAGCTAGTGACTTGGCAACTTGTTGCTAAGGTTATGTTGTTTTGTAACCACTAGTACACCTAGCTGGAACTTCTGTTTCACCACCTGGCCTCCCTAGCTGATCCTTTCTGTGCCTCATCAATATTGAGGGCAACCTCAGCTTGCCCTCCAAAACACCTTCTCCTCCTGTCAATACATTATAATACAACACCTTACATATTACCTTTTATCAAAACATTTAACCAAATGATGACACAACCATGACCCACCTCGGAGTCCCAAGGGGAGGGGGGAGGGGGGGGGGGGACCAGAAATGCCCCCATTGGTCCAACCCCTGGCAACGACTGGCTAAAATGCTCTGGACCACTACCTTCTACTCTTACTATTAACTTCTGCAACATTCATAGCCTTTCCTCTAACTTCCACTCTGTGGAACACGCCTCTCCTCTGCCAACCTTGATCTTCTCTTTCTCACCGAAACCCAGCTGTCTGGGACTCCTGACAGCAAACCCTTCTCTGTATCCTCCTACTATATCTATCCTCAGTTTCAAGCCAAAGGTGGATGTTGTGTATATGTACGCAACCATTTTGCTTTCTCTCGTGTTCCCAACTTTGAGTCTTCTGAATTCTCAACTCTCTAGCTAAAGATTTCTTGTCACTCTCAAACTAAATATTTCTGCACTGTTTATCTCTCCCCTTATTTTACTGATTACCCAAAATTCTTTGACAATCTAACTTCTAAAGTGAAACATATTCTATCCATCTCTCCTTTCACAGAAATCTCCATTCTAGGAGATTTCAACGTTCACCACCACCAATGGCTCTCCACTCTTTCCACTGACCAACCTGGTGAACAAGCCTACATCTTTTCTATCCTAAAGGACCTAGAGCAATTAGTCCAGCAACCCACCCGTATTCCGGATCGCTTCGGAGATCGGACCAACATTCTTGACAAATTTCTAACCTCTAATCCTTCTGTAATCCTTCTCTGTAAATCTTTTCTCTCCTTTGGGCTCTTCTAACCATAAACTTATCTCTGTCACCTGTCTTATCTCTCCAGTACGGTCACCCAGTCCTCCCAGCCTTGTAGCACTTTGGTGCTGGCGACTGGGAGGCTCTCCGTCAGTACTTCTTTGATTTCCCCTGGAATGACTTCTGCTTCCGTGGCCGGGGACTCTCGGAGAGTGCTGAACGCATTACCGAGGTAATCCTTTCGGGCATGGAAGTATACATTCAATTTTCTTTATCTCAGTCTAATGCAAAATAATCTTAGTTTACTCACGCTTGTTCTGCTGCAGTAAGGAGGAAGCATTCAAATGGTAACGTTGCCTTCAAACTCAAGAATCTCATACTTCCTATGTTTCTGCCTGAAATCAAGCCAAATATGTTCTTCGACTTGCTAAACATTCTTTCATCAATAATAAATGCACTGAACTATCCAACTCTAGCTCTTCCCAAGCCTTCTGGCATCTAGCCAAAAACCTTTCCAACAATTTTTCTCCTTCGGCATTCCCTCCTCTTCTCCACTCTGACGGCACTAACATCACTTCTTCCTCTGACAAAGCTGAACTCTTTGCTAACACTTTTGCTAGAAACTCCACCTTGGATGATTCCGGTGATATTCCTCCCTCTCCATCCCCCTCTCTCCTCCTTATGCCTAACATCATAATCTCTTCAAAGAATGTACTTTCCACCCTCTCTTTTTTTTCTTCAATATGAGTGAGGGACGCAAAAGGCAGAACTGCCTATAGCGAGTGCCTCCCCCGTAGTTGAAAGAGTGACAGGGCCAAAATCAAGGGACGTTCGAGCCAAAATGCCTGGACACACGGAGTTTGAAGACATTTAAGTCATAGGAAGAGGGAAAGACTGATTCTGGGAGAGAGTTCCAGAGCTCAGCTGTTGAATAGAAGAAAGTTTGAGAGTAACGTTTCACTCTTGGGCTGGAGAGTTGCAAAGAGTAGGGGTGGGATTGTGTTGCAAGACGGGTACCACGTGCCCTACGTAAAGGAGGTGGTATACACTGGGAAAGCTCTGAGGAACACTGATTATTATAGTAGCGATAGAATAGCGAGAGAGATGCAACATTGCGGCGGAGAGAGAGAGATTTCAGAGAGTTGGTGAGTGGACGGAAGTTAATGGTACGAAAGGCCTTCCTTTCAACTTTGACTAGGAGAGCGGTGTGAGAGGAACCTCCCCACACATGTGAACAATACTCAATACAAGGATGCACTATGCCCCTGTACAGAGCAAGAAGCTGTACAGGGGTAAAGAACCCCCTAAGGCGGTTGAGCACACCCAGCTTCTGGGAGGCTGCCTTAGCAAGACTGGTAATATGGTCCTTCCAACTGAGAGCAGAAGAAAAAGAGACACCAAGAATATTGAGAGAAGATGAAGGATTGATTTTTGTATTGTTGAAGAATAAGGGATAGTCCGCTGGGAGTTCCTGACGGGTAGATAGATGGAGAAATTGGGTTTTGGAAGCATTAAAGGTAACAAGGTTATCTCTGCCCCAATTGGAGATAGTAGTTAGATCAGAATTTAAGTGTTCTATGGCTTCATTCCATTTGTCGTTGAGGAATTGCTGGCTTGGGCGTTCTGAAAAACTAATGGAGTAGTGTAAGGTTGAGTCATCTGCGTGTGAATGGATGGGAATTGAGGTACAGTTGAGAAGATTATTTATGAAAATTGGAAAGAGAATAGGAGATAGGACAGAGCCCTGAGGAACACCAGAGTTTATAGGGTGAGGAAGTGAGCGATGGCCGTCCACAACCGCAGCTATGGAATGGCCGGAAAGGAAATTAGAGACAAAAGCACGATGGAGGGATAGAAACCGAAGGAGGGTAGTTTAGAAATTAAAGATTTGTGGCAGACTTTATCGAAGGCTTTCAATATGTCTAGTGCAATAGAAAAAGTCTCACCGAAGTCCCGAAAGAAGGATGACCAAGAGTTAGTAAGATAAGAAAGAAGATCACCAGTAGAGCGACCCTTAAGGAAACCATACTGGCGATCTGAGAGCAGATTATGAGAAGAGAAATGCTTAAGAAATTTGGAAGCAAGAATAGTTTCAAAAACTTTAGAAGCACAAGAGATGAGAGTGATTGGACGATAGTTGGAGGGTTGAGAGCGGTCACCCTTCTTTGGGACTGGTTGAATGGGAGCAAACTTCCAGCATGAAGGGAAGACGTTAGAGGATAGACAGAGACGAAAGAGTTTGCCTAGGCAGGGAGTCAGCACGGAAGCACAGTTTATGAGTACAACAGGAGGAACACTGTCCGGACCGTATGCCTTCTTAGTATTAAGCCCAGAGAGGGTAGAAAGTACATCTTTAGAAGAGATAAGGATATTGGGCATAATTAAGAGAGAGGAGGGTGGAGAGGGAAGAATAGCACCGGAATCATCCAAGGTGGAGTTTCTAGCAAAAGTTTGAGCGAAGAGTTTCGCTTTGTCAGAGGAAGAAGGGATGGTTGTGCCATCAGAGTGGGGAAGGGGAGGGAAAGACGAGGAAGAGAAATTGTTGGAGAGGTTTTTGGCTAGATGCCGGAAAGCTTGGGAAGAGCTAGAGTTGGATAGTTCAGTGCATTTAATATTGATGAAAGAGTGCTTGGCAAGTCGAAGAACAGATTTGGCTTGATTCCGGGCAGAAACATAGGAAGAATGAGAGTCTTGAGTTTTAAGGCGTCGGTACCGTTTGAATGCTTCCTCCTTATTGCGGACAGCAGTAGAACAGGCGTGAGTAAACCAAGATTTTTTAGCATTAGTCTGAGAGAAAGAGAATGGAATTTATGCTTCCATGCCCGATAGGATTACCTCGGTAATGCGTTCAGCACTCTCCGAGGGTCCCCGGCCACGGAAGTAAAAATCATTCCATGGGAAATCAAAGAAGTACTGTCGGAGAGCCTCCCAGTCGGCAGCGCCAAAGTGCCACAAGCGCCGCCGGCTAGGAGGATCGGGTGGCCGTACTGGAGAGATAGGACGGGTGACAGAGATAAGCTTATGGTCGGAGGAGCCCAAAGGGGAGAAAAGATCGACAGTATAGGAAGAAGGGTTAGAAGTTAGAAACAAGTCAAGAATGGGATACGGGGGGGTTGCTGAACTAACTGCTCTAGGTGATTTAGGATAGAAAAGACGTAGGCTTGTTCACCAGATGGATCAGTAGTGTGAGAGGAGAGCCATTGGCGGTGGTGAACGTTGAAATCTCCTAAGATGGAGATTTCTGAGAAAGGAGAAATGGATAGAATGTGTTCCACTGTAGAGTTTAGATAGTCAAAGAATTTGGGAAAGTTGGTAGAGTTAGGAGAAAGATAGACAGCACAGAAATATTTAATAAGAGAATGACAGGAATGTTTGAGCCATAAAGTTGAGAATTCAGAGGAGTCGAAATCAGGAACACGAGAGCAAGTGAGTTTGTTGTGCACAAATGCACAACATCCGCCTTTGGCTTTGAAACTAGGATAGAGAAAGTAGGAGGATACAGAGAAGGGGCTGCTGGATGTTGCTACAGACACCTGAGTTTCGGTGAGGAAGAGAAGATCAGGTTTGTAGGAGGAGAGATGGTGTTCAACAGAGTGAAAGTTATAGGAAAGTCCGCGAATGTTGCAGAAATTAATAGAAAGAGTATCAGGCCGAGGTCCAGGTAATTTTGTGGGGTTGTCAGGGGATGGTTGGGCGGGTGTGGGGGCATTTATGGTCCCCCCACTGGGGACTCAGAGGCTGGGCTAAAATTCATAATTTTTTTAAATTTTGGTGTGGAGGAATGAAGTGTGGTGTGCATGTTTAGTGTAGTGAAAAGTGGATAGGAGGAGGAGGTGTTTGTGAGAGCTAGCTGGATTGCTCTCAGTGTAAATGAGGCACAAAGAAAATCAGAAAGAGAGGCCAAGCAAATGAAACAGGAGTTCCAGCAACTCTTTATCACATGCCTATAACCTCACCTGGGTCTAGCCCTGATCGATTGGTGCCTACAATCTCCCCAACTAACCGGATGGTGTTCCTCCTGTTGTACTAAAAAACTTTGCTTCCGTGGTAACTCCTTGCCTAAGCAAACTCTTCCGTCTCTATCTCTCCTATAACGTCTTTCCTTCTTGCTGGAAGTTTGCTCTCATTCAACCTGTCGCAAAGAAGGGTGACCGCTCTCACCCCTCCAACTATCATCCAATTGCTCCCATTTCTTGCATCTCCAAAGATTTTAAAACTATTCTTACCTCAAAAATTTCTTAAGCATTGATCTTCCCATAACCTACTTTCAGACTGCCAGTATGGCTTCCTTTAATGGCCGCTCTATGGGTGATCTTCTTTCTTATCTTACTAACTCTTGGTCATCCTCCATTCAGGACTTTGGTGAGACATTTTGTTTTGACTCCAACGTACCTTGATTTTGGCTTTCCGTCGCTCTTTTAACCTTGAGGCAGCTTTGCCTTTTGTTTCCTATGTATACATAGGAATATATATTGAGATGACAGGCCCCAAACCAACGATACACTGAGTGGCCAGCATAACCACTCAGGCAACCTCAAAACCGCAGGACAGACGATGAGGACGTTTACCTGAGTCCCCCCTACGAGTCTGCCGGAATCTACCTGAGTTGACCATGCCCAGCCGCCCATTCCACAGTTCTCTTTCACACCCACAGCCATCTAAGAAAACGGAGGACTCTCTCAGCCATCCTCAGCCAACCACAACCGCCCTGGGACCACCAATTAGAACCCTCCTTTTACGTAGCCTCCACCAGAAGTGACGCTCCCTGTATTGTTCCGCCAGATTTGGAATATGATGAGCACTCCCTTATGCAATCTACTCACCAGCACCCCGGATATTTCAGGAACAAATGGACCTGATGACGCCTGACTACTCCAGGCCCCTGAGGATACAACTACAATCCCCTATGTGTATGTCTGAGGATAATTAGAAGACCTGCAAGACAGCTGCTCCAATTTTAGCTTTAAGTGTTTCCTATTTTTCATAGCAGCCCTGAACCTTCCAGTTGCCCCATTAAATATTGTAATATTACCTTGGAACCAGGCCCATATGATAATACCTGAGTTTCAAGGCTAGAATGTATATGTACCTCACAACAACCATTTTTCCTCATTTCTCAATAGCCCTTTTCCCCCCCGAGGTCATTGACACCTGAAACAAGAAAATATTTGCATAGGACCTCAGGAAAACCTGAGGAAAGTACACACCACCTCACTTACTGACTCACATTACCTCTTACATTACCTCTCTGGGACGGGCTAGTTAAGGTCAGTGTTGCTACGGTGCCCCCCCCCCCCCCCTCACTTACTGACTAGGCATTACCTCTCTGGGACGGGCTAGTTAAGGACAGTGTTGCTACGGTGCCCCCCCACCTCGCCCCCCTGGCCCTCGAGAGTGCCCCCTGGACGTTGGACCCCCCTTCCGGATTGCTGAAGGGCCACCTGTCTGTTGCCTGGCGCCCTGAACCGAGGACCCCTGCTCGAGCTATGGACGTAGGCCTGGACCTAGGACCCCTGCTCGAATTACGTAAACAGGCCTGGACCTAGGACCCCCAGTTTGAATTACGTAACCAGGCCTAGATCGAGGACCCCTGTTCGAGGAGGTAACCAGCTGTGCAAGATTGGCTACTACCCTCTACGCCGGCCAGACCAGCACTCTCGCCCCCCTGCCCTCCCAAATACTTAAGTGTTTCTGTGTCTTTCTCTGTTGGTTATTGTTGTGAGGTATTGATTATGTAAATATGTGAACCGTGTTGTGCCCTGATTTACTTGTGATCTGTGCCCAAGATCCCATGCTTGCGTAATATGTTGCATCCTTCTGAACCTGTGTTATTCAGTGTTAATCTTGCCTTAATTCCTTGATCCTTGTTCAAGACTTTATTTAATTCATAACTGACGCATACGTTACATATCAGTGCCATTAACATATATTCAGGCCCCCCACGCTTGCAGATTTACTGACTACGTGTATGTTGATTTATTACTTGTGAGTTGAAGTCCCAATATATTCCGTTATCAATCCATTTATAAAATCGCTATTTACCTAGAACCTACGCCCAATTTTCCAACGATTGCTCAGTGTAATTCCTAAAATCTCTATTCAGTAATCGCATATCAAATATATCTTATAGACGTGCTTTTATGTTCTTGTAAATCTTGATGTTGTGATATTTCGAATACCGTGTGCAGGAATTCTGTCCTCCGTGTTTCGTGTCCCTTTCATGCACCATACACTAATTGTATCTGTGTATTTTATTCACCTCGCCCCTGTTAACCCGTTCAGGCCCGAGCCTGGTACTCCCTGTTTTAAGTATCAATGAGTAGGACTTCGTCGCCTACGCCCATGTACTAATTGTGCCTGTACATTTTATTTCCCTCGCCCTGTTAACTCGTTCAGATGCGAATCTGATATTGCGTTAAATATCAATGAGCTAAACTTCGTCATTAGCGCCAATCTAATTATTAAGTACGATCTACCGATCGATATCTGTTAATCAGTCAGTTCTCACTGTTTGAGATTAAACTATAGTATTCATTCAAGTCTGAGTCTTTTGGAACTCAGTTAGTATTTTGCTTATCTTCTTGTGTCATCTTAATTACGAATATTGAAGATTATATTTTGATCTAATTAATATCAACAAGTAGACCTAATAATTTACCTTTTATCTCTTATTAAATTCACGTTATTACTTTGCCCTACCTAAGAAAAATATAGAAACACAAATTCCTAAGTTCGGTTCGTTATCGTAGCATATGTTCAAGTAATATAATTCCGTAATAAGATATAACTTCCTTGAGGGCGATTTTAATACTTCTCAATTACTATAAATAATAATCTCAGCCTTTTCCTGTAAAGTAAATTAACATCGCACTGCAGCTAAGTTCATAGTTGCATTAACTAGAAAAAGTATTATTTACCATCTCAGTTCACCTGGTGACCTTCCCAGTGACCTGACCTGAGGGCAAGCTCACGCGGTCAGTTTTAAAAGGGTCAGCTGAGCCCCACGCGTGACTCACCTTGCCTCCTGTGACAGTATCTTTATAACCTCAACTCTTCTCATTGTCCCCCTAGGATCATTACCTAGGGCATTGAAGTCTCTTTGAAAGCGAAAGATATTGGACTCTTATTTATTATTGCATTGAAATTTAAAATTGATTCTTGTACATTATGCCTCTATGTATGTTTTCCACATGATCTGATTTAATACTAGACTCTCACGATTGAGTTTTTCTGGTATCAGTAACATTGTTCTGAAATAAGGACAATATACATATTTGCTATTATTGTGGGATTTTCCTTTATGATTATTATTCTCAACCAAATATCCTGCTTATTCAATAAAATATTCATATGTGTTCTTCCTTGGGTTGTTATTGAGTACTATATTGAACCTTTGAATACCATTTGTACTGCTTATAGAACCTACTCGGGACGTTCCTGTCAAGTATATTTAAGTCCATCAAACCAGAACTGGATTGTTTTACGGACTGTATCAAGGGAACTAAACGATCAGAACCCGGCACAACATATACTGTATATATATATATATATATATATATATATATATATATATATATATATATATATACAGTATATATACTGTATATATACAGTATATTGTTATGTTTTTGGACGAGGTGAAATGACACAAACAATAGGCTAAAGGCCGCGTCATACAGAGGTCGACCGCGACCCGACAGTAACCCGAAGGCGGTTCGAGTGTATTCGGCCCGATAATCGGGCGACATCGGGTATGATTCTGGTATGTTCGAGTCGTTCTAGTCATGCTCTGGTCATCACCCGAATGTTCGGGTGAGTCGGCCAAAAGTTAGTGTATGCGTTAACTTTTGGGAAATCCTCGAGTGCGTTCGGGTCAAAAAACCGTTACAAAATCCTCGAGTCACCTTCGATTTACATTCCAGTCGTATTCGGCTTACATTCTACCATATTCTGATCGCATTCGACCTATTCGGGTCACTTTCGAGTCAAAAAATTTAACCCGATTCATACCAGAATTGATCGAACCTAAGTGGACTTAGACCCGATGATGTAGACCGTAACCCGAATTAGACTCGATGCTCAGTGGAAAATTCCTACATAAACTTGTTCGAAAGTCAACTGTTACTCGATGCTGACCCGAACTTCAGGATGATGACTGGATGGATACCCGAATACTACTAGAAAATGACTCGATGCATGTCCGACATTCCTAATTAGACTCGATGATTACTCGATCGTGATCCGAATGACTATAATGTAAGTCGAAGGCTAGTCGAAGCCAAGTCGAATCAAACCCGAACGCGAGCCGGTTGGCTAGCATACCGAAGGCATTCTCTACCTGTCTCCTGGCCCTAGACAGTCTGTAGTTGTAGTTTCTCTTGTCATCATCGAGCCCTCGGTGTGGGTGTGGCTTCTGCAACCACTCCCTCATTGGGAATGCATCATCACCAACCAGAAAGTAGGGCACTGGCTGGTCCTCCCCTGGGAATGGCTCGGGTGGTGGCAATCCTGCTGCTCCGTCCTCCAGGGCCTTCCGGATGTCAGTCACCTGGGATATACCACCATCAGATGCTGACCCGTTCGCTCCAACGTCAACGTACATAAATTTTCCCAGGTGATCGACTATTGCCAGGAGCACAATGGAGTGGTAGTGCTTGTAATTGTAGTACAAGGATCCGCAGTTGCTTGGAGGCTGTATGGCAATGTGCTTCCCATCAATTGCCCCAATGGTGTGTCCGAAGTTCCACCTATCCTTGAAGCCCTTGGCGACCTCCTTCCAACCTTCAGGTGTTGATGGGCACACTATTTGCTCCTCCATGTATTCCTGTATGATTGCCTCACACGTCTCCCGCACTGCCAGTGATATCGTGTTGGCACACGGAAGTTCAGTGCCATGCTCTTATAGGCCTCGCCAGTGGCCAAAAAGCGTAGTGTCATGGCAACTCGCGGTCCGGGCTCCAGGGGCTTCTTCCAGTTGGTCTCGTCCTTCTTGATCCTGGGTGTAACACGTTCGACAATCATATTAAACAGCTCCTCGTCCATACGCAGAAAGTATTTATAGGTAACCACGTCAGTTTCCTGGAGTTTTTTCAGCAACTGGTGGTAGTGTCCGTGTGTCTCTCGCTGTGCCACCCATGGCTTGACGCTGCAGCTTCGGGGTTTCCTTGGTCATCGTGGCCGTCGAGGTTGAGCACGTTGGGGTTCTTTGTCCCTGATGGCGCGGGCAGTAATCTGATATCTGAAGTTGGCATTAACTATCTCCTGCCTTAAGATTGCCAACTCCAATGCCTCGTCATCCATCTCTTCTGGTCGTGATGGGTCCGGGAGGTTGCTTTCCTGACATGTTGCTGTGTTGGGTGCACTGTATAAATGAAGTTTGTGTGAGCACACCCTCTCTTTATATAGTGGGGTGATGCATAACCTCATAATCGTGTCATAATCGACTTATTCTAGTCACGTTCGACTTACATTCTGGTTTAATTCCGGTTGGGTTCCTGACTTCGGGTGGGGTTCGGTTTTCATTCGGTTTTAAGTCGGGTTACTTCGGGTGTGATTCGGTTTTAACTCGGGTTGGTATCGGCTACTCGGGTCACCGTCGATTAGCTTTCGACTCATGGTCGATTCAATTCAGTTCAACTTCTGGTTAGTTTCGAGTAATATACGGGATAACATCGACTCGTATTCGAGACGCATTTGAGTCCCTCGGGTAGCATTCGAATTGCTTTCTAGTCATAGTCGGGGTACGAGTCTCATTCGGGGACTTCGGATGAATTCGGGTGAAAAGTGCAAGTCATTGCCTTCGGGTTACTGTCGGGTCGCGGTCGACCTCTGTATGACGCGGCCTTAACTTTAAATTAAAGACAAATGTCAACTTACACCTCAAAATATCCAGGTTTAAGGAAACTAGAATACAAATTCTTAGTTTAATTAAATTAAGTATTATAATGCAACAATAAAATCAAAGTCTCTTCAGGACGAGTAAAGAATATATAATACACTAAGATTTGGCTTAACAACAAAAAGAATGATTATCAGAATTATGCAAGTGAAAAATAAATAAGTATATGTCTTTACTGAAGCAATGCAAGGTTTAAATAGCTATATCACACAAGAATTAATATTTTCTCAAGATCACTGGAAATGGATAATATATGTTTAATAACTTAAGGAAATGCACAATCCGTTAATAAAAGCAATACAAGTAATTAATACAACTATTTAAAAGTGAAACAAGCACTAAAATATCACTTGAGAAAATATTCTTTCTGAAAATACAATAATAAGGGGTAACTAAATTAATCTGATCAAACTCACAAACTTGGAAACTAATCACAAATTAATTTAATGCTTTACACTTACAATATTAATACATGCAATCAAAAGGGAATAACAAAATAATATGAATTTACAGAAAACTCAATGATAATTAATTATTAACTGATCACTAGATTAACTTATAATTATTACACAAAAATATCATTGAGAATAATAAATAGGCTATAATGACACACTTATATACTCAACTCCCCGATCACAGCAGGTATGCAGATGCTTTATCGTTTGATGGAGAGATATGTCACTTCACTAGGTATAATAGTAACTATGTACAGGCAAGAGAGAGAGGACAGGCGTGGCAAGTCAGCTGGTCTGAGAGTCCAGACTGCAGGTATGCAGGGGGTATATATAATCCAACAGAGAAACTGGAATTTTCTACTGCACTCGTGAATGAAATGACGCAATGCTGGGAGAGACAGACTGAATCCTGACAGGTCTAGAACCCTCGAGAATCGAACACGAGTGGGAAACTAAAATATTATACTAATCTGGCTTATATAATCAATATTAATTCTGGATTACATAACACCTCCCCCCTAAAGAAAGAAATTTACAGGGGAAATTTCTATTACTTTAAAACAATTAGGCTACAATCTAGACAAGCAATCTGCAATCACATTTTCTTTTCCTTTAATATGTCTTCTATCTAAAGAATACTCTTGAAGAAGCAGACTCCACCTGGTCAATTTCTGATTTTTAATGGGTAGGTGTCTGTTTTGGTGATCTGGTTAACACGTCGATAGTCAATACAGAGCCGTTGTGATCCACCTGATTTCGGGACTAAGGTGACAGGCGAACTCCACTCACTTTGGCAGGGCTCAATCATCTTGTGGGTGAGTAGGTAGTCAATCTCCCTTTAAGGGATTCACACGGTAGGCTGGCAGCTTAATTGGCTTCGCATCTCCAACATCAACATCGTGCATCAAAATGGTTGTCCTTCCTGGAGTATATTGGAACACTTGATGGTATTTCTGGAGTAGAGCCGTGAATTCCTGCCTCTCCTCAGGGGTTAGATGAGATAACTTAGTCTCCAGATCACTCATGATAGCAACATTCTGCCCCAGGCTATCGCTCAAGTTCATACTGCATGGGAGTGCCTCACTTTCGGGGTCTTGAGGAACAGCTACAGTGCAGACGGGTTTATCAGGGTCTCTCCTGTGGTACAATTTTAGCATGTTGACGTGACAAAGTTGTTTGCTCTTCCTACAATTTGGCGTGCCAATAACGTAGTTTACATCACTGGCTTTCTTCTCCACCGTGTACGGTCCACTAAACTTGGCTTGAAGAGGTTGTCCGTGTATTGGCAGCAGAACTAGGACCTGATCACCTGGCTGAAACTGGCGTACTATTGAGTTCTTGTCATACCATGTTTCCATCTTCTCCTGTACAGTTCCCAAATTCTCTCGAGCTAGCTGGAACGCTGTTGATAACCGCTCCTTAAAATTTGCCACATATTCCAGCAGGTTGACGTCATCCGATTCCGACAGCCAAAACTCCTTAAACAACTTCATAGGACCTCTAACTTCATGCCCGAAGAGTAGTTCAAAAGGTGAGAAGCCTAGTGATTAATTTGGAAACTCTCTTGAAGCAAACAGCACAAAAGGAAGACCTTTATCCCAATCTTTCTGGTGCTTCAAGCAGTATTTCCTCAGCACAGATTTGAGTGTCTGATGATATCTCTCCAGAGCTCCCTGTGTATCTAGGGTGGGGCAGGCAGGGCAAGTGCCATGGGCGCCACTTGAAGGGGGGCACCAAATCTTCCTTAACCCTTTCACGCATTTATGACACAGAGGTTGCCAGATTCGCAATAAGAAATAGAGTTCTCTCACTCTTATAATTACCTCTCCAAAATTAGTGTTCTGCCCACAGCTAACTCAAAGACAACTGCAGAGGTTGAAGTAACTAAACTAAAGGTTTCTAAATACCCCTGATGGTAACAAAGGCTTTAACACCTTAAGAGCGGCCTATGCGGTTTATTTATATGTACCGCCCAGCGGGGTGTTTTTAGCCAAAATAGGGCTGTTTACGTGATCATTTTCATGCCTAAATAAGACCCAGAACGTAAAACAAGTATCTATCCCTGAAAGGGCATAAACAGAGCTTTCGAATGACACCATAACGATCCTTTTATGATGGCTAGTTTTCTTGCAATAACCGTGCAACGCGAGTGCAAAAAGCATGTAATTAGGCACTTTCCCCATACAATTCCTTATATAGCGAGTGAGAGAGGTAGGAGGGAGGTGAGATTCGTGTCAGTAGGTTCGCCGCGGTGGTCTGGAGCAGTCATACGCTCGCTACTCTCCTGCCACCACTTGTCTCTCTCTCTCAGCAACATTACGTGCTGAAATTGCCACTCGACCTATGTCGAGCACCGCCACATAGTCCAGCTTTATTTACCTCGACTTATGTTGCTCGCCGCTAATTAAGGGTTAAAGTATCCCTAATAGACTCCAAATCACGTCATATGTCGGAGAGGGTTAAGTAACCCTTATATTTAACTATAGTGCAAATATAGTATCAAGTATTATGCCTAAATACCTATTCATTCGTCATTAATAGGCTATAATATGATGAATAACGCCATAGCGATTTCTTATTGTGATGTACAGTTACTACAGTAATCACAGTAGGCTATATGTATTTTAAATACAATTTAGCCTTTTAGGCAACGAATTCATGCACGCTATTGCCTAAACATATTAATAGTTAAGTTACCCCTCTAAATATTTTCTGGGTGGTTTTCTTTCGTTACCGGTACTATATTGTATGCAATGTTGAATGGTGTATATATTTATTGATATTCTGGATTATTTCTCATTTGACTGATTAATTTATAGTAAAATATTGTTAATACTTCGAAATGTACTATATAAGACTCACAAGAAAATCAAGATATAGGCTATTTATAACTTTAAGCATTCTCAAATGCTAGCGAACGTTCATTGTTGACAAACATTCGAGGCACCAGATGCCCAGGCCAGGGACAGGCAAAGCAAGGATCCAGAGTCTCGGAGGTACGAAATGTATGTATACATCACTCTATACTATAATAAATACTCCGTTTCATTTTATCTGACTGTAAATTGAATACCTTAGCAATTGATTTATCGATATGTAATTGAAATAAATGCCATTACTGTGTTTCTGCATCATATAAATACTAAATGTTCACAATTCAAAGCGTATTTGCTACAATATATTCGCAACAGCTGATTAATCAGAGGTGAATACATTGTAAATTTGCAATTTACCGTCAGCTGGAATGAAACTGACTATAGTCTATAGTTTAACCCATTCTGTAGTCCATGTAGGCGATGTCCTAGTTAGTATATAATTTCTTCATGGCAACTAGGCCTATTAGACGATTATATTAATCTTTAGAAAGATCTCGGGCAGCTCAAAAGGATTATTGAGATAATTTGTATTCTTGTAATGGTTAGAGATCCTTCCTCAATTAGTTAAATCATCTATTATAATAGTTGCCAGAGTATGGGATAACTATAGCATAATGATAATCAGATGATAAAGGTAAAATTGACCCTATCTTCAATATGGTAGATTATAATCTACCATATTGCATATACGGTCACTTATACTTTGATGATTTATCATCTGATTTTGGCATCAAATCAAGGGTTTTCCTATAGTTTTAGGTGAGATTATTTTGGATGTTGCTTAGGCTAAAATCTAAATACTTTTAAAATTTAGCTTAAAGGTTTAGACGTGGTTTAGAATGTAATTTTCCTTACTTCAGAGCATTGTGTAAGATCATGAAACCGTTCCTAGCGAAGAAGGAAAGAGGTTTTACCTTTATTTCTTTAGAAATTTTTGTTATTGCTTAGGCTAAATACTTTTAGAATTTAGCTTCTAGGTTTAGACGTGGTTTAGAGTAATTTTCATTATTTCAGAGCATTGTGTAAGAAGATCACAAAACTATTCCTCATGAAGAAGGAAAGTGGTTTTACCTTTACTGTATTTCTTTAGACAATTGCTTTATTGTTTAGGCTAAATAGGGGCCTCCTTTAAGAATTTAATATATAGGTTTAGACGTGGTTGAAGACTAGAGTGCCAATTTAAATATTTCAGAGCTTTGTGTAAGATGTAGAATGAGAAGAAACTGAACAAAAATGACTTTGAGGAAATCATAGACCAATTTGCATCAGTAAAAGCAAGGAAGGTGCAGTTGTAATTTTAATTTACAGTAGATGTCAGATGTACTGTCGTGCAATAATTTGTTAATTAAATTATTAACGAGATTGACTTATTCTATTATTTATCCTGATAATATGGATTTATATAATCTAAAAGATATGTGTCAGATGTTTGAACAGGGGCTTAACAAAATGTAAACTACACTCCAAACTCAAATTAGGCATCATTAACCAAACACATACATATATATATATATATATATATATAATATACAGTATATATACACAATATATATATATATATAATTATTTAGTGTTTCAATTACCTAAATATAGCTCTGAATATGGCTTTAAAATGCTCCTAGAATTGCTCATATTTTAAAAAATCTCTCGGTTGGGGGGGGGGCGGCTTACAGCCCCCCCCCCCCGAACCCCCCAGCTGGAGAGGCTCGCAGCACTCGCCCCCCACCCCAAGGGGCGCAATTCCAGTTCTTGCCCCAGGCGCTATTTACCATAGATACGCCCCTGCCTGTGTTTGAGGATGATAAGCAGAAGACGTGATCTGTGTGATGCCCAACTCTTTCAAAGACTGCTTAAAAACATTGGACATAAAATTGCTCCCTTGATCTGACTGTACTTCCTTAGGCAATCCAAATCTGGTGAAGAACCCAAGCATTTCTTTCACTACATTCTTCACCGAAATATTTCTGAGAGGGATTGCTTCAGGATAACGAGTAGCCATATCAATGATTGTCAGCAAATAGGAAAACCCTGAAGAAGTCTTGGGAAGAGGTCCTACAATATCAACCAACACCCGAGTGAATGGCGCCTCAAAGGGAGGAATGGGAACGAGTGGTGCAACTTTCTCTTTTTTATTACACTTCCCCACTACTTGACAGGTATGACAAGATTTGCAATACCAGGAAACATCCTTGAAAATACCTGGCCAGTAAAAATGCTTCAGAATACGGGCTGCAGTCTTCCCCACTCCCATGTGTCCTGCCAAACTGGAGTCATGAGCCACCCTCATGATATCCTGCCTACAAACTCGAGGGATGACAATTTTATGCACAACCTCCCATTCACAGTCTGCTGATGACGTTGGGGGTCTCCACTTTCTCATTAATACTCCTGACTTAGAATAGTAACAAGTAGAAGCACTGATTAACTCTTCCTCACTACAAGCAGAACTAGCTAACCCTTCCAACTCTGGGTCAGCCTGCTGCAGCTCTACCAACTCACGAGGTGACAAAATTAATTATCCACACTGCGGGGAACTGCCTCATCCTCTGAATGGTTTAAATTAGCAAGGAAAGTATCGGCCAAGAGAAAATCATCATCATCACCCTCTAGGTCACCAATAACTTTAGATTTTGCCCTAGTGACAGCACATGCAGGAAACACATCAGACGAGCCGTCCTCGACTCCAGCCACCGGCTCACTGGACAACCGAGGAGCTGGACAAACCCGACCCCCAGCAATGTCGTTGCCAAGGAGAAAAGTCACACCAGACATAGGGATTGTCTCAACCAATCCTACCACCTTGAACAAAATCAGACTCAAGATTCACTCTGCACAGAGGGACAGACAAATAGTTACTCCCTAAACCCTGAAACATTACAGTTTCACCAGAGGAATATTAGAGCCTAAAACACTAGTCACTAGTAGGGATTGACAAGCACCTGTGTCTCGTAAAATGTTAACAGATTTCCTGTCACTGCCAAAACCATCAGACAGGAAATTTGCATAGGAACTCTTGAGAGTGTCACCCACATCACTGCTCAAAAGAGGAGCTTTATCAGCAGAGCTTACGTTACCCTTCAAAGCACTCAAAGCAGGTACAACATAATTACTGCTCAAAAGAGGAGCTTTATCAATAGAGCTTACGTTACTTTCCAAAGCACTCAAAGCAGGTGAAACAGAGTCATTTATAAGACATTGGGAACTCTCAAGAGTGGACACCAGACCAACTGACTGAACAGTAGTAGGTTTATTATTAGCATCACGCTGTTTCTTAAAACATTTCTCAGCAACATGACCTAGTCTTCCACAATAATTACATTTCTTCTTAGAGAAGTTAGAAGTGTAACTAGTATTTCCTTCCTGAGAAACAATATCTTTACTCTCCTTCCTTACACCTGTACTCTGAGAAGAGGATACACATATACTCTCATATCTTTTTATTTGAGTACCTGTATAATGTTGGTGAGTGAGAACATACTCATCAGCTAAAATTGCAGCATCAGAAACAGTGTCTGCCTTTTTCTCATCAATATATAAACTGACATCCTTCCTGATACATCTTTTGAAGTCCTCCAATAAGATAATCTGGTTTAATTTATCAAAGTCAGCATTTATCCTACTTTCTTAGAGTTTAACCATTGATCCAACAAATCTTCTTTAATTTTGGTATACTCAACATGAGATTGCTTATCCTGCTTGTAAGTGGTCCTAAATTTAGCTCTGTAGGCTTCAGGAACAAGCTCATAGGCTTTAAGAATCAGGCTCTTAACTACATCATACTTATCAGACTGATCCTGAGATAAAGATGCATAAGTGACTTGAGCTTTACCAGCGAGTACACTCTGAAGGAGTATTGGCCAATATTGCTTGGGCCATTTGAAACAATTAGCTGCCTTCTCAAACAATTGAAAGTATTTAGTTACATCAGATTCATTAAAGACCGGGACAAGTCTAACATTTTTGGCCACATCAAAATTATCAGGATTAGATGACCTATTTACCTCCTGTTTCATACGGTACTCATGGTCTAACTTAGCAATTTCAATTTGTGCCTGTGCTTGTTGAGCACGAGCCTGTGCTTCAGCTTCCTGAACACGAGCCTGTGCTTCAACTTGTGCTTGAGCTAGTTTAACCTTTGCAAGCTCTAATTGTGCATTCATATACGTGTCAACTGAAAGAGTTATATTGAACAGTTTCTGATTAATCATGTCAACAATTTGATCTATATGAGCACTTGAAGGAGGAGCAATCTGCAGGTATTGTGCAACAATTTTGAGTTCATTTTTATTCCTACCTTCTACCTCAACAACTGTCTTAACACTCTCTACAAAATCTTAAGCTTAATCAAAGGTAGAAATAGTTGAAGAAGACATCATGATAATTTAAATAGTACAATCACAAGCAAATAATTTAATATATTCTTAAACAAGTCCTGAAGATCCTGAGCCAAGGTTGCCAATGTTATGTTTTGGGACGAGGTGAAATGACACAAACAATAGGCTAACTTTAAATTCAAGACAAATGTCAACTTACACCTCAAAATATCCAGGTTCAAGGAAACTAGAATACAAATTCTTAGTTTAATTAAATTAAGTATTATAATGCAACAATAAAATCAAAGTCTCTTCAGGACGAGTAAAGAATATATAATGCACTAAGATTTGGCTTAACAACAAAAAGAATGATAATAAGATGTGCAAGTGAAAAATAAATAAGTATATGTCTTTACTGAAGCAATGCAAGGTTTAAATAGCTATATCACACAAGAATTAATATTTTCTCAAGATCACTGGAAATGGATAATATATGTTTAAAAACTTAAGGGGAGGTTTTTAGTGTGTTCCCTAGACCTCCATCAAGCTTAAAATGACACCCTCTAGGCCCCGTTTCAAGATAAATGTGTACATTTTTCGGTAGAAAAATGTCCTGGCCAAAGGCCGGTTCCTCTTAAATTACAGGCTTCGCTATCGCTCGCCAGAAAAAAATTGACACCTAAATTGCGTGAAAGGTCTTAAAATTGACAGAAATTGGGCAAAAGGTCTTAATTATGGGGCGAACATCCTTAAAATATCAAAAGCAATGGGGTGAACATGAGGGAGAAAGGGGTCCAGAAAAATAATCCCTCAAGTGGAAATCTCCCCTTAAGGAAATGCACAATCCGTTAATAAAAGCAATACAAGCAATTAATACTAAGCTCCCTTTAACCTTCCCTTTAAACCAGCTGAGATTGACACTCTGGACTCTGGAGGTAAACATGCCACGCCTTCCCGGCCAACCAATCAGAAGCCTCCGTTCTCGGAGCTGACAGCTATGTGTACAGCTTCACGTTTAAACTCGCTCTCGCTCATTCCACAGGCCGTTTCCTCTGGTTGCAATAGGTCTAATGCATCAGTGCCAGCCCTATACTCCCGTAAGCCACTAAAAGACATTCGCAACCAGCTTCCAGGAACTTATTATGGAGAGAAAAGAGTTGAAGCGAAGGAAAGAAATATTCAAGCTGCGCGGCCAGAACATCGACTGGCCGAGCGGGCGGCTCAGCCAATCTCAGCACCGGAAAGCGGGAGGCGGGACTATATCAAGGGGGTGGGGAGCAGTTGACAGCCATGCCTTGCTGCCCCACTTTAGACCCTTACCATCCAAAATTGCCAGACCATCCTTAAAACCTTCTCCATTACCACATTTTGTTATGCTAAAAAATTTATATTCAAGAATTGAAAAAAAAAAAATATTCAAATTCACCCAGACTCATCTGATTCGTCCAGACTGGTAGAGGCGGTGGGGCATGCCGGCTCGTCCACAGTCCAGTCTCTATACCACTCTTGACCGATCAGAGCCTCTGAATCTCACTTCACCACAAATTTACTTTTACCACCCAAAATTAATTCTCTTTTGCCTTTACCACCCAACATTTTTTATCTCCATCCCTTCTTGGCATGCCATACTGAAGCTCTCAAAAATATGTCTCAATAATACCAACAGTCACAGCCCTCCTCTAAACTCCCAAACTAAAATCAAAACAACTCACGCACGTTGGGTCAAGCCCCGACACTCTTTATCCTCCTACTTTGACACTTTCTCTCTTACTACACCAATAAAAACTTCCCTTCTTTCACCCTCGCCCACCTTTCCTAAATTCTTATTCATTCATTCATTCTGCAGGGGTCATTAACCTCTCGGACTCCACTGGGCTAACTTCTTGCAACCCACATTCTCTCCCTCGCTTGGGCACCCATGGAAACTTGGATCCACTTGTTCCAGCCTTCCAGCCCACACCACTTGTTCCAGTAAAGTCCACTTCGGACCTAGCATAGCTCTCCCCTACTAGGCGGATACACCTTCAGTATCCGGCCGCCTGTCGTCACATCACTGGCTTGCACACCTACAGCCAAGCAATTCAAGAGGGACGACAAATAGTAGATGGGAGCGAAGATTTCCAGTTGAGCTATTGGCCGGCTCTGAGGTGGTGAAGATGTTCCAGTAGATACCTAAGACTGTCTTATATTTTTAACCCTTTATTAGCGGCGCACAACTTATGTCATGTGAAAGAAATTTGTACTAAGTGGCGGTTCACAACTTATGTCGTGTGCCATTTTCAGCACGTAATGTTGCAGAGAGAGAGAGCTGAGCGGTGTGAGGAGCGTAGTAAGGCTATGACCGTCGCACACCACCGCGGTGGGCCAACTGACATGAATCCCACCCTCCCCCACCCTCACGCACTCGCTACACAGGGAATTATGTAGGGAAAGTACCTAATTACATGGTTTTTGCACTCGTGTTGCGCGAACGTTGCAAGAAAGCTAGCGGTCGTACAAGGATGGTTGGGGTGTCATTGGAAAGCTCTGTTTATGCCCTTTCAGGGATAGATACTTGTTTTACGCTCTGGGTCTTATTTAGGCATGAAAATGATCACGTAAACAACCCTATTTAGGGTAAAAACACCCCGCTGGGGGCTACATATAAATTACCGCCTAGGCCGCTCGTTAGGTGTTAACCCTTAATTAGCGGCTCACCACATAAGTCGAGTTAAATAAAGCTGGACTATGTGGCGGCGCTCGACATAGGTCGAGTGGCAATTTCAGCACGTAATGTTGCTGAGAGAGAGAGACAAGTGGTGGCAGGAGACTAGCGAGCGTATGACTGCTCCAGACCACCGCGGCGAACCTACTGACACGAATCTCAGCTCCCTCCTCCCTCTCTCACTCACTACATACTGAATTATATGGGGAAAGTACCGAATTACATGCTTTTTGCACTCGCGTTGCACGGTTATTGCAAGAAAACTAGCCATCATAAAAGGATCGTTATGGTGTCATTCGAAAGCTCTGTTTATGCCCTTTCAGGGATAGGTACTTGTTTTACGTTCTGGGTCTTATTTAGGCATGAAAATGATCACGTAAACAGCCCTATTTTGGCTAAAAACACCCCGCTGGGCGGTACATATAAATAAACCGCATAGGCCGCTCGTAAGGTGTTAAAGGACCCATATTGGGCCCGAACCAGATTTCGAGAAAGAGGGAAAATGCTTGACAAACCCAGTGGTTCCAACCAATAATAATAATTTATGTGTTCTTATAGGACAAAATAAAGAGAAAGATATTAGACTTATGTAAATAAATAAAATGATGATGTGTTAATAGAATAATAGTTATTCTTGATAGAGAAGGCTCCATGCCGATTAGCTATCAATAGTAGAGGAACTTGTAGGACAGCAAATAGATATTAACATGAAAAAGTAAGAGGGGATAATTCATAAATAGATAAGCAACTATAAGGCTCAGGGGGATAAAGAATAGTTGCAATTAGATCAGCTTTAGTTTGAGAAATAGGTAAGGAGGACACTAGTCCGTATGATCAACGATATCTTTTTGTTATAAAGGAAACATTATCAATCATATTGTTTGAAGGAATATTCCGTCAGTTCCGTGGTAAGCTTTACGAGTATTAAGCCCAAGATAATATTGTACTCATAAAATATATGTAGAGGATTAAGCGGTGAATATTGTTAATGTAGGGGTTTTGAGATACTAATCATATCAAGTCTTTTGAGTAGACATATTATATAGGGTTAAGATAATATATAATATAAGAGTGTCATATGTAGTAACGCCCTGGTCTCTTGAGTAGACATATTAGGGCCCGGTAAGGTTATATTATTTTGCAGTTTAGTTAAGAATATATCTCTTATTCTAGATAGGGAGATCGAGGTCAAGTGTAGTAACGCCCTGGTCTTTTGAGTAGATATATTATATAGGGTTAAGAGAATATATAATATAAGAGTGTCAAATGTAGTAACGCCCTGGTCTCTTGAGTAGACATATTAGGGCCAGGTAAAGTTATATTATTTTGAAATGTAGTTAAGAATATATCTCTTATTCTAGATAAGGAAATAAAGGTCGGATTTATTAATGCCCTGGTCTCTTGAGTAGACACAGTAGGGCCCGGTAAAACTATATTATTTTGGAGACTAGTAACGTGCCTTTTGATCGAAGTCGAAGTGAGTCAATACCTGAATAGCGGGAACCCAAATAGGTGGTAACGGGAGCTCTCGAGTTCCAATGTACTAACCTATGGTGGGTCGACGAAATATTAAATCTGTGTATTGAACTCATTTCGGCCCGAACAGAGAAATAGTTACTAGGTTAGCATAAAGTTAGTAGTAAGTTTTGTTAAATAAAGTATACAAACTTCTAAATGACTGTCGAATTATTCCCCACCTTAGTAGTATATTTAAAATAAGAAAATATGTACTACATTTTGGTGGCAAGCGGTGGGATTCGACGAATTGTTTAGATTGAGTATATTTATCTAACAGATCAGACATAATGACGGCAGTATTACCGTTCAGATTATGGGAATAGGGGAAAGAAGAAATCGAGTTATGGATTGAACAATTAGAATGTCAGTTCACGCTACTTGATGTAGGAGAAGATGGAAAGAAGATCGCCTATGGAAAGGCACACTTAGGCAAGGCCCTGAACGATGTAAGAGTACGTCTAGAGGGACTAGTGTCATGGGCAGAAGTTAGGAGTGCTCTAATTGAAGAATTTGGCCGGGAAACCTCCACAAGGAAGGCCAGAGACAAACTAAAGAGTATGAAACTAGACGGCCAAAATGAGAGAATCCTGAGGAGGGAGATCACTACAAATTTCAAACTTGCGTACCCCCACATGGACCAAGAGAGCCAGGAAACAGAGAGGAGGAAAACCCAAACAAAGGGTATCAGAGAACAATGATCCGATGCTTTATATGAAGACAAACCGGACACCTAGCTAGGAACTGTTCCAACCGTCCCCAAACCCCAACACCTAGATTTAACACCTCCAAATGATCGACCCCTACCAAGGGTGACAGATCCAAACCAGGGAGGAATGCTTCCAGTAGAATACAGGGAGGCAGAAACCCAGCCAAAAATCACAATGCCGGAAGGGGAGAAAATTTTCCCTTAAACCTCACATAGAAGGGCGATATAGTTAGGTCAATATATTAGAGAGACAAACGCCTTGTGAAACCATAGTAATAAATGGGAAAGCCGCGAACATGTTAATTGATAAAGGGGCAAACAGAAATTGTCTTTTGGAGAATTTTGTGAGGAGTAGTCAGAAAGAAATAGGGCCATTAACCCTTAAAAAGCGGCCCACCACTTAAGTCGAGTTAAATAAAGCTGGACTATGTGGCGGCGCTCGACATAACTCGAGTGGCAATTTCAGCACGTAATGTGGCTGAGAGAGAGAGACAAGTGGTGGCAGGAGACTAGCGAGCGTATGACTGCTCCAGACCACCGCGGCGAACCTACTGACACAAATCTCAGCTCCCTCCTCCCTCTCTCACTCGCTACATACTCAATTATGTACCGAAAGTACCGAATTACATGCTTTTTGCACTCGCGTTGCACGGTTATTGCAAGAAAACTAGCCATCATACAAGGATCGTTATGGTGTCATTCGAAAGCTCTGTTTATGCCCTTTCAGGGATAGATACTTGTTTTACGTTCTGGGTCTTATTTAGGCATGAAAATGATCACGTAAACAGCCCTATTTTGGCTAAAAACACCCCGCTGGGCGGTACACATAAATAAACCGCATAGGCCGCTCGTAAGGTGTTAAATCAAACTAGTATTCAGTTGTCAGGAGCCGGGGGTCAACCATTGACGATTCTAGGGAGAACTAATACGGTGGTGGTACAATGGAAGGCAATTAAATTCACCGCAAATTTTTGTGTTCTATCAGGAAACTCTAATAGCGGAGTCGATGGATATCTGGGAATAGATCTCCTGAGTCAGTGGGGGGTAACTATACAGTGGGGGCCGAAAGAGACGACGACCACCCTACGACCTCAAATAGTAGCTACCACAGGGAAACTCTCTATTCCCCCTAGATCTTGGAGAATGATAGAAATTCCTAAATCCCAGGGAATGACTGCCGGGATTTTTTAACCTGATGCACAGAATAAAGTGAGAATATCTCCCACCTTTATTACTACCGACCAGATGAAATTAGTTCTGGCTAACTTTAGCGATGACACGATTAATTATCAAAAGGGAAAACTGTTAGGACAAGTTACACCCGCGCAACCCACCACTGTTCGAACTAACGGACCAGTTAACTTACCTGAGATCCCGAAACAATTAACGTCAGATCAAGCCACTACCTTACATGAATTGCTCTGGACATACAGAGACGTGTTTGCTCAAGATGAAGGGGACCACGGATCGGCCCGAACCCGACACACCCACAAGATACATACTCAAGGGCCCCCTATTTGACAACCTTATAGGCGACAAAATCCCATTATGAGACAAATGGAAAAGGAACAAGTAGAGGAGATGATTAAGCAGGGGATAGTAGTGGAATCCTACAGTCCGTGGTCATCTCCAGTGGTCCTGGTAAACAAAAAAGATGGGTCCACTCGGTTCTGTGTAGATTATAGAAAATTGAATGATGTCACCATCAAAGATGCGCAACCCCTACCTCGTATTGATGACTCGCTAGAATCACTAAATGGGTCAACATGGTTCTCTACCCTAGACCTACAAAGTGGATACTGGCAAGTACCGGTTAAGTCAGAGGACCAGGAGAAAACCGCATTTGCCACGAGCGAAGGCAAACTCTATCAGTTCACGGTCTTGCCCTTCGGAGTTTGTAATGGACCAGCCAGTTTTACTAGAGTCATGGACGAAGTACTGAGGGGATTAACATGGAGAACTTGCTTAACTTACCTGGATGATATTATATTTTTTTCAAACAGTTGGGAGGAACATATCAATCGACTACAAGAAGTATTAGAGAGAATCAGGAGAGCGGGACTTAAATTGAAGCCTTCCAAATGCCAATTAGGGGCCCATGAGGTGGCATACCTAGGGCATGTAGTTTCAAGTAAAGGTATCCAACCTGACCCCCTTAAAGTGAAAGCTATTGCAGAAATTTCACCCCCTTCCACTGTCAAAGGGATCCAAGCGTTTCTGGGAATGGCTTCCTATTATCGGAGGTTCATACCAAACTTCTCAAAAATCGCTCGACCCATGACTAAGAGACTGGAAAAAGGGAGGACGTTTGACTGGGATCAGAGTTGCCAGATAGCTTTCGATCAACTGAAACAAAAATTAACCTCTAACCCCATAGTCTGTCATCTTGATTTTACCAAGCCGTTCCAACTATACAATGATGCTTCCGATGAAGGGCTAGGGGCCGTATTGGCCCAGTAAGTGGATGGGAAAGAAGGCATAGTAGCGTGCGCCAGCCGGACGCTGAATAAGGGTGAAGAGAATTACAGCATTACTAAAAAGGAATGTCTGGCTCTAGTTTGGGCTGTGCAATATTTCCGTCCATATTTAGCCGGAGTTCATTTCGAAGTTATCACGGACCACCATAGTTTGCAATGGCTCAGAAAGATGAAAACGGAAGACGGGTTGTTTGTTAGGTGGAAGGGGATCCTGGAGGAATACTCCTTTGAAGTTAGACATAGACCGGGTAAATTACACACCAATGCCGATGGTCTATCTCGATTAGCGGTAGCACCAGTCCAACACACTCAACCTAACGAGGAACAGAATGATCCTATGTATGGAGACAAAGTAAAATTTTCTGAGGGAGCCTGGAGGGATTCTAAGGACCGAGTGGTATTAGATTATCTGGAGGCTAAACACATGATCCAAATCCTCCACGGACAAGAGGGAAGGGGGGCTCATTTGGGTCAGTCTAGAGTGTTGAAACAATTTAACGAAAGGTACTGGACCTTGCGAGCCGACAAAATTGTTAAGGAAGTTATCCAAAATTGTCTGGGATGTCAAAGGGGGAAAGATGGACGGGGACCTAAACAGTTGCCTGGACACATTATGGCAGGTAAACCGTGGGAAAAGTTATCTGTGGACATTATGGGACCTCTACCCAGACAGACGAACAAAAGGTACATTTTAACCTGTGTTGACGTCTTTTCAAAATATAAGGTTGCTTATGCCATTCCGGACAAGAAAGCTGAAACCGTGGCTAGGGTTATCTTGGAGAAGGTAATTTTTGTATATGGCACCCATGGATGCATTCTGAGTGACAGGGGAAATTTTTTTAATAACGAAATCTGGCAACACTTGGGAGATACCTTGGGCTACTAGATTCAACACACCTCCCCGTATTATCCCCAGGGGAACGCTGTATGTGAAAGGAACCATAGGGTGCTAGCGAATTGTGTACGGGCTAGTCTGAGCTCACAAGGGGAAGAAATATTCCGAGGTTGGCCGGAACTTCTGCCAGAGATTGTCTGGGGGATAAATACCACTGTTTGTAGAACTACTGGGTATTCTCCCTATGAGACTATTTTCTGAATCACTCCGAAACTGCCTCAGGAACGACTATTACCCTATCCCATTCATTCCGCCAAATACTCCCAACCAGAACATTATCTGAGAGAGCAAGGTGAGCGACGGCAACAAGTTCATAACCATGTTACACAACAACAGCCCAAGAAACTTACCCTAAATAATCCATATTACCGGGGGGAATATATTCTGGTAAAGAGACATGATCCCACCCGAGCTGGTAAGCTGGGTGAGAAATATGAGGGTCCCTTCCGGGTTGTGGAGATAAACGGACCATACCAAGTGTTGTACTTGCATCATGGAGGTATTGTGTCGGCTACCCATATCAGCCATACCAAACGGTATGAGGGTATTTTACCGCCAGACCTGAGCAAGTGGAATAGCGAGGAAGAAAGTGAGGAGGAGATAGAATTCGGCGCCGATAACCCTAATACATCCTCAGCTCGACGCAACACTGAAGGTCCCAGTCTGAGAAGGAATTATACTGAGGACTCTCCGTTCTGGTGGTCTTTCAATAGCAAGCCAAACGAGAGTCTTTCTGAGTCCGGGCAAGAGGAGGATGGGGGAGATGAGGAAGCTACGACGAGTGGGGAGAGAGAATACTGTGAATGTACCAATGATGATAAGTCTACGGTTCCCGAAAGCGAAGTTACAGATCTCCCGAGAGATTTCAATAAGACCTTAAGTAGTGAGGAAGAGTGTTTCCGAGCAGAAATGAGGGAAAAAGAAGTATTTCCTGAGGATAAAAACCCACTTGACTCTCATTCAACTAAATTAAATAAGTCACAGGAGAACCGAACGACCAACGTCCCGGGTAAGAGTCCAGAAAAGTCATCTAAGCCAATAGGCCCTGCAGAAACAATTACACGCAGTGGTAGAATTAGCCGTCCACCAATCAGGTATCCGGACGAGGTTATAAATAGGACCCCCGAGGCCCGTGCCTGCCAGTTGAAAGGCAACATGCCTCTACCAACTGACCCTCATTATCGGCTCCGTCGCCTAATAGCCATTGTCGACGGAAAGGGACAGAGAGTGCAAACGACCCAAACATTCAAGCAACTCCTCAGTCAACCGGGGCAAGTTCTATTAGCTAAAACTACAGTTGGGAATCAGAACCCAGCACTGCAGTTGCACAAATGTATTTGTGAACATAGTGGACTGGTGGATTGGCAGAGTGATGGCAGGGATTTCAAAGGAACGGTAATACGGCGATCAGGAGCTCGCCTTAATTTAGTAGGGAGTGATAAGGTAAAAATGCCGTCAGCCAATCAACGCTCTCCCTTTAAACCAGCTGAGTTTGACACTCTGGACTCTAGAGGTAAACATGCCACGCCTTCCCGGCCGACCAATCAGAAGCCTCCGTTTTCGGAGCTGACAGCTACGTGTACAGCTTCACGTTTAACCTTGCTCTCCTCATTCCACAGGCCGTTTCCTCTGGTTGCAATAGGTCTAATGCATCAGTGCCAGTCCTACACTACCATAAGCCACTAAAAGACATTCGCAACCAGCTTCCAGGAACTTATTATGGAGAGAAAAGAGTTGAAGCGAAGGAAAGAAATATTCAAGCCGCACGGCCAGAACATCGGCTGGCCGAGCGGGCGGCTCAGCCAATCACATCGCCGGAAAGCGGGAGGCGGGACTATATCAAGGGGGTGGGGGAGGCTGCAGGGGTCATTCACCTCTCGGACTCCACTGGGCTAACTTCTTGCAACCCACATTCACTCCCTCGCTTGGGCACCCATGGAAACTTGGATCCACTTGTTCCAGCCTTCCAGCCCACACCACTTGTTCCAGTAAAGTCCACCTCGGGCCTAGCATCGCTCTCCCCTACTAGGCGGATACACCTTCAGTATCCGGCCGCCTGTCGTCACATCGCTGGCTTGCACACCTACAGCCAAGCGATTCAAGAGGGACGACAAATAGTAGATGGGAGCGAAGATTTCCAGTTGAGCTATTGGCCGGCTCTGAGGTGGTGAAGATGTTCCAGGAGATACCTAAGACTGTCTTATATTTTTAAAGGACCCATATTGGGCCCGAACCAGATTTCGAGAAAGAGAGAAAATGCTTGACAAACCCAGTGGTTCCAACCAATAATAATTGATGTGTTCTTATAGGACAAAATAAAGAGAAAGATATTAGACTTATGTAAATAAGTAAAATTATGATGTGTTAATAGAATAATAGTTATTCTTGATAGAGAAGGCTCCATGCCGATTAGCTATCAATAGTATAGGATCTTGTAGGGCAGCAAATAGATATTAATATGAAAAAGTAAGAGGGGATAATTCATAAATAGATAAGCAACTATAAGGCTCAGGGGGATAAAGAATAGTTGCAATTAGATCAGCTTTAGTTTGAGAAATAGGTAAGGAGGACACTATTCCGTATGATCAACGATATCTTTTTGTTATAAAGGAAACATTATCAATCATATTGTTTGAAGGAATATTCCGTCAGTTCCGTGGTAAGCGTTACGAGTATTAAGCCCAAGATAATATTGTAATCATAAAATATATGTAGAGGATTAAGCGGTGAATATTGTTAATGTAGGGGTTTTGAGATACTAATCATATCAAGTCTTTTGAGTAGACATATTATATAGGGTTAAGAGAATATATAATATAAGAGTGTCATATGTAGTAACGCCCTGGTCTCTTGAGTAGATATATTATATAGGGTTAAGAGAATATATAATATAAGAGTGTCATATGTAGTAACGCCCTGGTCTCTTGAGTAGATATATTATATAGGGTTAAGAGAATATATAATATAAGAGTGTCATATGTAGTAACGCCCTGGTCTCTTGAGTAGACATATTAGGGCCAGGTAAAGTTATATTATTTTGAAGTTTAGTTAAGAATATATCTTATTCTAGATAAGGAAATAAAGGTCGGATTTATTAATGCCCTGGTCTCTTGAGTAGACACAGTAGGGCCCGGTAAAACTATATTATTTTGGAGACTAGTAACGTGCCTTTGGATCGAAGTCGAAGTGAGTCAATACCTGAATAGCGGGAACCCAAATAGGTGGTGACGGGAGCTCTCGAGTTCCAATGTACTAACCTATGGTGGGTCGACGAAATATTAAATCTGTGTATTGAACTCATTTCGGCCCGAACAGAGAAATAGTTACTAGTTTAGCATAAAGTTAGTAGTAAGTTTTGTTAAATAAAGTATACAAACTTCTAAATGACTGTCGAATTATTCCCCACTTTAGTAGTATATTTAGAATAAGAAAATAAGTACTACAAATACAACTATTTAAAAGTGAAATATGCACTAAAATATCACTTGAGAAAATATTCTGTCTGAAAATACAATAATAAGGGGTAACTAAATTAATCTGATCAAATTCACAAACTTGGAAACTAATCACAAATTAATGTATTGCTTTACACTCATAATATTAATACATGCAATCAAAAGGAAATAACAAAATAATATGAATTTACAGAAAACTCACTGATAATTAATTATTAACTGATCACTAGATTAACTTATAATTATTACACAAAAATATCATTGAGAATAATAAATAGGCTATAATCTAGTGACACACTTATATACTCAACTCCCCGATCACAGCAGGTATGCAGATGCTTTATCGTTTGATGGTAGCCAGGAGAGATATGTCACTTCACTAGGTATAATAGTAACGATGTACAGGCAAGAGAGAGAGAACAGGAGTGGCAAGTCAGCTGGTCTGAGAGTCCAGACTGCAGGTATGCAGGGGGTATATATAATCCAACAGAGAAACTGGAATTTTCTACTGCATTCGTGAATGAAATGACACAATGGTGGAAGAGACATCTGAATCTTGACAGGTTTAGAACATTCGAGAATCAAACACATGAGTGGGAAACTAAAATGTACTAATCTGGCTTATATAATCAATATTAATTCTGGATTACATAACAATATATATATATATATATATATATATTTATTTATATATGTATACAGTATATACTGTATATATATATATATATATATATATATATATATATATACCACAAAATACACATCAGAAATTATTTGTCCTACTTGTGGTTTTGGGGGGTGGAACTAGAACTATTTGCATAAGTATTACTAATGATCCTCAATCCATCATTCAAGTACCTATGTTGGGATTGGAATACAACAATAATTTCGGTATAATAAATATTGATTCTATTCAAAATCATAATAGCTGACATTATTACATCAATTATATATCACATTAATGTACATGGTAATGCCATACTTCATAATTATAATGTTTATATATATTTTTCGGACCCACACATACTGTATATATAAAGTCATTGGTAGTGAGTGTAATTGTCTTTTACTTGAATATATATTATTTACAAAATACTGCCATTGAACACCAGTTAGGTAATGAAAGCTCGTACTGTATGGACAACAAAACACATCCATTCTAGGGATTTGTTGCAAGCATTATTTTTTACCCAACGAACATTATTATTTTCAAAGTTTTAGATATTTGGAAATACCAAATTTTCTATTGGTGAATTTTAATATAATAATTGATAATTGCCACGATATCTTATACTCTACATTCTAAAGTATATGCATATTATATTATATAGAGAGTGATTATGTAGCAAATATTCTATTTTTCAAGTAGCCTCCTTCGGGCATAGAGTATTGCACATCCGTAGGCTATATGAGAGGGCAAAATTAAGTTATATTAATCTATCTATCTTTCTATCTATCTATCTTTCTATCTTTCTGTCTATTCTGGAGAGAAGTTAATAAGGTAAAGCATAATAATGCCGGAGCCTGAATGTAAAAATTGAGGGAGAATGTGATGCCAATAAGATTGTGATTTTTTTTTGTTTTTCGAATGCATTTAAATGTATATATGATAATAGCAATTGTCAGAATACAAAAGACTTACAGTATGATAAATTATGTATGCCAGTCAGAGAAGGTGCAATACATGGCAGTATAACGACATGTGATATGTCAAAAGCTATATCAGACTTCAACTGTGAAATAGGCCCTGATAATATTCATTCAAACCATCTGAAATATTGTACTGCTGAAATGTTAATGCTAATATCAAAATTGTTTTTTTCTTTTATAGTCCATGGATATACTGTATACCATCAAAAATTACATATGGAATCATCATGCCTTTAATCAAAGATACATTTAAAAATCAATCATCAATTGACAATCGTAGACCAATAATGTTATCTTCAAACTTGCTGAAATTATTTGAATACTGTCTACAATACAAAATCATGAAATATGTAAACTTAAATGATAGGCAATATGGTTTCAGGGAGAAATATTCCATTTCTACGGTTTGTATGGTATTGAAAGAAACGGTATGAAGGTACAATAGTAGTGTGTATTCTTGTTTCATTGATTATTGCAAAGCCTTTGATAAGGTTAATATAATTTTAAACTTTTAAATAAGCTTTTACCAATGGATATTCCCATTTGTATTGTAAATATATTGTAATATTTTTACCGACATCAGGCTATAATGATTAAATATGAAGGTAGTTGTTCTAAGAAATGGGCAATAAGGAATGGAGTAAGACAAGGAGTTATGATATCGCCATTATTGTTTTCTATATACATTGATTCTATTTTAAATGAGCTGACTAAATATAATTCTTATCACTCTCAAACTAAATATTTCTGCGCTGTCTATCTTTTCCCTAATTCTTCTGACTATCCAAAATTCTTTGACTATCTAACTTCTAAAGTGGAACACATTATATCCATCTCTCCTTTCGCAGAAATCTCCATCTTAGGAGATATCAACGTTCACCACCACCAATGGATCTCCTCTGTTTCCACTGACCAACCTGGTAAACAAGCCTACATCTTTTCTATCTTAAACGACCTAGAGCAGTTCGTCCAGCAACCCACCCATATCCCGGATCGCTTCGGAGATCGGCCCAACATTCTTGACTTATTTCTAACCTCCAACCCTTCTGCTTATACTGTAAATCTGTTCTCTCCTTTGGGCTCCTCCGACCATAAACTAATGTCTGTCACCTGTCCTATCTCTCCAGTACGGCCACCCAATACTCCCAACCGGTGGCGCTTGTGGCACTTTGGCGCTGCCGAATGGGAGGATCTTCGGCAATACTTCTTTGATTTCCCTTGTTCCGGTGTTCCTCAGGGCTCTGCCCTATCTCCCATTATCTTTCTAATTTTCATAAATGATCTTCTCAACTGTACCTTCAGTCCCATCCATTCATACACAGACGACTCTACTTTACACTACTCATTTAGTTTTCCTGAATGCCCCAGCCAGCAATCCCTCAAAGACAAACGTAATCAAGCCATGCAACACGTACCTTCTGATATAACTATTATTTCCAATTGGGGCAGAGAAAACCTTGTTGCCTTTAATGCTTCCAAAACCCAATTTCTTCATCTTACTACCAGTTCAGAACTCCCAGAGGAATATCCCTTACAATTCAACCATACAAAAATCAATCCTTCATCTCTTCTCAATATTCTCGGTGTCTCTCTTTTTCTGCTCTCACTTGAAAGAACTATATTACCAGTCTTGCTATGGCAGCCTCCCAGAAGCTGGGTGTGCTCAACTACCTCAAGGGGTGCTTTACCCCTGCACAGCTTCTGGCTCTGTACAGGGGCACGTTAGTGCGTCCTTGTATTTAGTATTGTTCACATGTGTGGGGAGGATCCTCTCACACCGCACTCCTAGACAAAGTAGAAAGGAAAGCCTTTCGTATCATTAACTCCCGACCACTCATCAACTCTCTCTCTTTGCCACAATGTTGCATCTCTCTCGCTATTCTTTCGCTACTATAATAATCAATATTCCTCAGAGCTTTCCCAGTGTATACCACCTCCTCTACGTAGGGTATGTAGTACCCGTCTTGCAACACAATCCCACCCCTACTCTGTGCAACTCTCCAACCCAAGAGTGAAATGGTATTCTCAGACTTTCTTCTATTCAACTTCTGAGCTCTGGAACTCTCTCCCAGAATCAGTCTTTCCCTCTTTCTATGACTTAAATTGCTTCAAACTCAGTGTGTCCAGGCATTTTGGCTCGAACATCCCTTGATTTTGGCCCTGTCACTCTTTCAACTCTGGGGGAGGCACTCGATACAGGCAGTTCTGCCTTTTGTCTCCCTCACTCACATAGAACAAAACAAAATCAAGGGTGCAGTCTTGGACTGCAGTATTGTAATATGATTACCTATGCTGAATTATTGCTGATGACCTTGTATTAATGGCTCCATCAGCTAAAAGTCTAAAAAATTTGCTAGATAAAGTACAAGTTTTATCAGCATCATTAGAACATTCAGGGATATTTCGTAGCGAGGCCGGTCAATATGATCTGTGCCCCATGAGTATTCTTTCCTCTCATTTAAACATTAGGCTACCATAGCGCGGTTAGGAATATGAACATGATTAGATTAATATCCAGTAGGAATATGAACATGATTAGATTAATATCCAGCATTCGAGAATGGATAATAAGTCGTAGGCGTGTGCATAAACCTTTAACCGTCCTGGTGGTGTAATGGTTAGAGTGTTTAAAATTCGGTGTGTGATAACCCAGGTTCGAATCCCGGTGGATCACATATATGCTTTCATTAATTTCAATGGAGGTGTTTGGTGTGGTGAAATTAATAAAAATATAGATTAACACTCAAGCCGCGGGGCCCGACATATGTCGAGTGAGAGAATCATGGCCACCCCTGCGGGGCCCAACATATGTCGCAAGGGATGTTGAGCTGAGAGAGAGTCCACGCGTCGGGAGGACGATAGGCGGGCTCTGACCGCTCGGCACGGACCCAATACCACGACTGTCACTACCTCCGCACCATTCCACACCCACGTCCTCGCAAGACCAGGAAAGAACTCGGGAAATTACCATATTTTAGGGTTTTTCCCCCGTGTTGTGCGATCGCTACAGGATAACCCGTGGTCGTACAAGGATGATTCAGGTGTCATTGGAAAGCTCTATTATCGCCCTTACATAATTGTATTACGCTCTGGCTTTTGTTTATGCATGAAAAAGAGCATGGAATGAAGCTCGTTTAGGGTAAATATACCCGCCTGCCAGATAGTAGAAGTTACAAACATCCCCGTTGGACAGGGGTTAACGTGATTAAGACAGTATGTTTATTAATTGCGATAACGATCGACCAGTAGGTCTTGAAATATATGTAAATGGTAATATCTTAAACTCTGTTGCTGACCATAAATATCTTGGTTGTATTATTGATATCAATCTGAATAATGATAAAGACATAGTTATATGTAGAAATAAATTATACTATGAATTCAATTGTATTTAAAGCAAGTTTAGCACTAATTATTTTAATATTTCCATATTTATTTGTCAAAGTTACTGTTTGAATTTGTATGGGTCTGAATTATGTTTCTCAACAACAAATGTTACATTGCTCTAAAACAATTTGCAGTTGGGTACCATAAATCTATAAAGAAAATACTGAATGTGAAGTATTGGGAGAGTGACCATTATGCGTGTTATATGTGTGGCCTGATAACATTCAAGCATTATATTAACCCTTTTAGGTTCTTATGACGCACTACTCTTCTTATTTCTGGCTATTACTAGATGATTTTTTCAGATTAGGAAGGGTTTATGGCAGTCAGAGGGTTGATTGAGACCGTCTTTACCCTTATAACTTCCACATATCCTTCCTAAGCAGTATACAATCGTCTCATGATAGCCAGAATAAACTGTTAGAATGCGTCATAATCCTCAAGGGGATTTAACTGGATAACAAATAGATATATCCATAAAACTCTCATGAATCCATGTACTGTACCTTTGTGGGTAAAAATATGACATATTTCAAGCAAAAATCTATTATTGTTAAAATCGTGGATAAAACATTGATGGATATATCTGGATTTCAGAACCTAATTACAAATGGTATTGATGCTGTAAAGGCAAGACTATTTCACGTGCAGCACAATGAGCTCACATTGCAGTAAGGAAAAACAATATACAGTATATATATATATATATATATATATATATATATATATATATATATATATATATATATAAGGGTGTTTTAAAACAACATTGCCAGACCTCATCTGCTAATTAGTAAATACAATAACGAAGAAGATTATCTAAGGACAAAATGCAAAATAATATACCATTAATGATTTAAACCGCATAGAGTAAAATAATTAGTGACACCCAGGTATGAGCTATAATCCGAACACGGGCTAGTGTCCCCCCTCCCCCCCCAAATAGCCTACCTCTTGCCTCCCATCCCAATTCGAGTTTTTCTTCAAAGTTTTGGAGTCATAACGAATTTTCTCATGTGTTTAATCATCTGCTCGGCCATGGTGCTATCTTCTTCTGTCATAGTGATTTTATTTACCTTATAATATCACATAAATATGGATTGTCATTATTTAGGTGTGTCTCTGCCTTTGTTATTTTATACTCGTTAAGTCCAAGTGACGTAAATTGTTTGTTTTGGGTACCATTAGATGATTTTAAATATTCATTAGTGAACACCGTATACTTGTATGTCTACAGCTACGTAAAATCGTCAAACTTCAACCATAAAACTGATAGACATATTTCGTTAGTACTCTGTGATAATAGTAACGTAATGAGGTATTTGTATTGAAACAGTAAATTGCGCAGGAACAATTTTTTCCCATTCAAACAGTTTCACGAATGATTAAATTACCTATAGCAGTGTTCGGATACCTGACTCAGACTTGAGATTCATTATTTTAGCTCTTGGTCATCGTTACAAATGGTGCATATCTTTTTACGCTACTTGGATTATAATACTTAGCAGTTGTCTTCTAATTGCAAAATATCATTACCAATTTTATGTTACTTTGATTTTGTAATTATTCATATGTGATTAGGTCATTAGATATCTCCTCTTTACCTTTTTTACTTGGTAATCATTCATATTATGTATCATATGTTTTGTGCTGAGCTCAGAACCCTGTTTTGCTACATTTCTAAATAACCATCTATCTCCGTTACAATATATTTTTGGTAAAAATAGAATAGAAATATGTGTATTATATATTTATATCAATGTGGTCGTCATACTCTGGCAGTGTTGTTTTATAACACCCTAATATAATATATATTTTGTGAACATAATTATAGACACAATGTGTGTGTATGTACAGTATATAGATGTATGTTTTACTACTATTTTATTGTCTTTTTAACCAATATAAAAAAAAATAATAAGTTATGTATCGTTCTATGAAATAAAAAATATGACTGACTGACTGATTATCTATCTAGCTAGCTATCTATATATATCTATCTATCTATATATATATATATATCTATCTATCTATCTATCTATCTATATATATATATATATATATATATATATATATATATACTGTATATATATACGGTATATATAAATATATATATGTATTTTATATAATATATATATAATATATATATATATATATATATATATATATATATATATATATATATATATAAAGTATATATATATATATATATATATATATATCATAGGAAAGGCCTATGTGACAGAGTTGATATAGAAAGTATGTGGAAAGTACTGAGAATATATAGAGTATATAACAAGTTGCTGAAAGCAGTGAAGAGAATGTATGAGGGTGCAAAGGCGTCAGTACGTGTGGAGAATGAACAGAATTAATATGATGTGCAATTGTGATTGCGTAGCAATAGATTAATGTTATGCAATGTAAATGGTAGCACTTGTGGTATAGATTAATGTTATGCAATGTAAATGGTAGCACTTGTGGTATAGATTAATGTTATGCAATGTAAATGGTAGCACTTGTGGTATAGATTAATGTTATGCAATGTAAATGGTAGCACTTGTGGTATAGATTAATGTTATGCAATGTAAATGGTAGCACTTGTGGTATGTGAGGAAAAGGTATATTCGATAATTACTAATATAAGCCTAATGGAGAGTGGTTGAAATATGTGGGAAAAACAAGAAATAAAAAAAGAAGCTTATCGCTTACCCCACACCCAAATCATTTGTCTGGGACAGAATATGTTTCGTATATCCCTCGGACGTTGTTATACTGGAATTTATCTATTACATGCCGACACTCAAAGTTAGAAAATCATTGTTGAATGCTAAAAACAAGTATACAATAATCCCTCGCATTAATGTAAGTGTTATTTATAAGACGAACTTTACCATATGTAGCTACGAAACATATCTGCTTAATTTGTATAGTGCGTGTTTGTGTGTGTATGACTGTGTGTATTTAAGTATCTTTAATCTATATCCACGCACTCACTATATAATATATATGCACCCTATCATATTATGATAGAGCGCATTACACATACAGATAGTTTGTGGTATCTATGGTTCACAAAAATACCATTGCACACACACAAATACACACACACGCACACACACAAAGAAAGGGAGAAGGAGGGAGGGGGAAGGAGGAACTTATGGAGTTACCATTATAGTTTCATTTCTATATTGTTAATGGTTGAGCAAAACAGGTGTGAATAATCCAAGAACGTATTATAATTATTATAGGTCTGGGAGGCCAACCCCTGAGAATAAGCGTAGGATGTCAGAATTATTACAGGAACTAAATTATTACTGTATTATGTATAATTCATCAGAACACATTTAATGAGTAGATTAATCTATTTACGCTACAATGAGTATATATTGTGTTTACACACTTATATGCAAAAACTATTACCTTAAAGACTGAGAGATAACTCGTGCACCCAGACGATTAGCACAAATACCACTACAATATTTTCTATCTTCGGCTACCGATTTGCACAATGGCCGTTCCACATGTTTAACACAATTCTTCTTAAATATTAAAAAAATACTTTATATTTACAAGTTACAACATAATTCTAGGAATCTATAGTTTTCTGCTGACGATTTACAATTTCACAGCGAACTCATTATGAAAACCATATTATTCAGAATAATGATTGTATTAAAATGCAACCAATATTTTAAATAAAGTTAGCAATAAAATATTTTGGCTGCTCATTAAGATCGATGAAACTTTGCTTCTAAATTTTTGAGATCGTAAACAGTGTGACCCGGACGCATTTCCGACCTATCTATTTATTGCCCGACGCCATGATCCCCGAAGGGGTGTCCACTAACGAACCGCCCCCAAGCACCTCTGTCCCCAGTCAGTCGACGCCCCTCCTCCCAAGCAGCAACGCCTTCATTCATATACTTCCTCACTCCATCCTTCCACCTCTCCTTCGGTCTACCTCTCCGTCTCTGTCCTTCCACCTCGCTCTCGTACACCCTCTTAGTCATTCTCTCACTTCCCATACGTTCCATATGGCCGAACCATCTCAAGTTGTTCCTTTTCACACTTTCCAGCACATCTACCTCCACACCACACCTCCTTCTTACTTCCTCATTCGTCTGTCTATCCCTCCATGTAACTCCGCACGCACTTCTCAAGTAACTCATTTCCACCGCTCTCACTCTTGGTCTGAGTCTCTCCACGAACGTCCATGCTTCGCTTCCGTAAGTTAGTGTCGGGATTACCACACTGTCATGCAAGGACTTCTTCACTTCCATACGGACCACTCTATTTCTTGTTACTGCTTTCAACGTTCCTACAACCCTCTTCCCCTGTTGCACCCTCTCCCGCACTTCTTCATCCACAGTCCCATCTTTACTCAACACACTGCCCAGATACTTAACCCTTCTTTGGCGGCGCGCAACTTATGTCGTGTGAAATAAATTTGGACTAAGTGGCGGTTCACAACTTATGTCGTGTGCCATTTTCAGCACGTAATGTTGCAGAGAGAGAGAGCTGAGCGATATGAGGAGCGTAGTAAGGCTATGACCGCCGCCCACCACCGCGGTGGGCCAACTGAAGTGAAAACCACCCTTCCATCCCCCCTCACACTCGCTACACAGGGAATTATGTAGGGAAAGTACCTAATTACATGGTTTTTGCACTCGTGTTGCGCGATCGTTGCAAGAAAACCAGTGGTCGTACAAGGATGGTTGGGGTGTCATTGGAAAGCTCTGTTTATGCCCTTTCAGGAATAGATACTTGTTTTACACTCTGGGTCTTATTTAGGCATGAAAATTATCACGTAAACAACCCTATTTAGGGTAAAAACACCCCGCTGGGCGGTACATATAAATTACCGCCTAGGCCGCTCGTAAGGTGTTAAAAGAGCTGACGATCTCCATAGCCTGACCGTTCAACTTCACCTCACAATCTGTGACTTCACCCCTTTCGAAGACCATAACCTTGCTTTTCCCAACATTTACCTTCAAATTCCGTTTTTTGCACACTGTTCCAAACTCATTTACCAGACCTTGCAACTCCCATTCATTATCGCTCATCAGAACTGTGTCATCCGCAAACAGCAGTATAGGTAGCTTCCACTCATTTCCCTCCCTTTTCAGCGATACACCAACATCCACTGCTCTTCCTAGTATTCCTTTCATGACTCCATCCATATATACAGTAAACAACCACGGGGACATCACACACCCCTGTTTCAACTCAACACTCAGGTCAAAGAACTCGCTCTGCTCATTCTCCACACGTACTGCCGCCTTTGCACCCTCATACATGCTCTTCACTGCTTTCAGCAACTTGCCATCTACTCCGTATATTCTAAGTACTTTTCACATGCCTTCTCTATCCACTCTGTCATAGGCCTTCTCCAAGTCCATAAAGGCAACATACACCTTTTGTTGCTTCTCCAGATATTTCTCCACAACACAATTCAGGGTAAAAATCTGATCTACACATCCTCTTCCCTTCCTAAAACCTCCCTGCTCGTCGCCTATCCATTTCTCCGTTCTCACTCTCACTCTCTCAATCACTACCCTACTGTACACCTTCCCTAATACGCTTAAAAGACATATTCCTCGGTGGTTACCACACACTCCTCTTTCCCCTTTGCCCTTATATAGGGGGTCTATTATGCCAGTCTTCCAGTCATCGGGTGCATTCCCCTTCTCCCATGCTAGGTTGCACATTTTCCATACCCATTCGATCACTATCTCACCACCATACCTCAACATTTCCCCACACACTCCATCTGTTCCTGGTGCTTTCCCCAACTTCACTCTTTTCATAGCTTCCCACACTTCTGACCTCCTGATCCCCACCTCCTCCTCCACTACTTCTGCTCTTCTCCCTCCCATACCATATCCAACTATGTTTGCTGGCTCTTCATTCCTTACATTTAGCAACTCATTGAAGTACTCCCTCCATCTTTCGACTCGCTCTTGCTTCTCGGCTATCATTCTCCTATTCTTATCTTTCACACCCTTACTGTTTCCCTTGCTACTTTCCCTAACTTTCTTTACTTCTTTCCTGAACAGTTTCTTACACTCCCTCCATTTTACACTCAGATTCCTTCCAAATTCCTCATTTCCGACCTCTGATTATTAATTTCGCATCTAGCACATTCTGACTTATTTTGTTATGACAATTTACCAACTATAATATTCAGTCGTTTGCTGCGACCAATACAATTGTCCATACTTAGTGTACTCAAACTAGTATGAACAGTCTCGATGTTACGTAATCTGGGTTGATGTAGCGTTACGTATCATTCCGTAGTCTTAAGTTGAACGCTTCCATAACCTTGGTCGAACGTTCCATGATTGGGTAGAATATATTATTCTATAGTTGTATATGGGAAAGTATTGTAGGATTATAATTCCCATATATATATATATATTTGTATTATTTAAGATTGTTTACAAGTATCTCATTGTAAAGAAGATGGGATACATTTTCCATATGTTATGCGCGTGCGCGGTATGTCACGACAGAGACAAACATAACGCGCTCGCTCACTCTTCAACCAACCTCCGTCCCAGCTACACACACTAAGCCTTCTTTCTCCTAGTTATTTCACCAGGTGTTTTCGTTTCACTTTTCATCTCATACTCCATAGTCACTAAATCATCATCTTTGTTACTTAGCACAACTTAACGTAAATATCTAGCCTATCCTAGCCTATTGTAGCCTCTTTTCATACGCTGTTTACTTTACTAACCACTTCCAGTCATCTAGCCTATTTTCCGCCATCCTCCAATCACCAGCTGAGTTCATCAAAGGGTAATATATTCTATATGGTTAATGTTCCTTCAATATCAATAATATACAGTCCACTTAATCTAAATTAGCCATATAATTGGTCCTTCGACCTTTCACTAGTTTCCCCCCCACCCCCCCTTTTTTGTGGTTGGTGGTGGCGTAGCCTATGTGGTTCATTTTTGTTTGTGCCATATTTCGTCTGTCCCTCATGGCCCAGGGCTTTTGGCGTCATGGTGCTGCAGGTGGTGGGGTAGGGGAGGATTATCCTGCGTACCCAGGCCCGATTAGGAAGGTGGCAATTTTGGGCCACTCCTACGTCAGGGATTTGTACGTGGACCAAGCCGTCCACAGGCCTTTCTTTTTCGTGACTCCTCTGGCCGCCCCAGGTGCCCGCGTCAGCACCTTGAGATCAACAGAAGCCTGGGGTCAGTTTTTAGAGCTGAAGCCCGACTTGACCTTCTTGGTGATAGGAGGAAATGAGATAAGGAGCGGGGTCAGTCCGAGAGGGATTGCGGAGGGGATCGAGGTCCTAGCTGAGGAGGTGGTGCGGCTCTCGGCGGGAGAAGTCCGGGTGATTGGGGTAGAGAAGCGGCAGGCTCCACGAGGGGTCTCTACGGACGAGTTTAACCGCATTAGAAATGCGGTTAACCGATGGCTAAAGCGCCATATCCCATTCACCCGGGAGCGCTATCAGTCAATGAATACCTCTGAGGCTGACTTCAGTCCCGACGGGGTACACCTCACGCACGAGGCATCAAAGCGTCTCTATTCGGAGATCCTGGCCACCTGTTGTCGGTGCTTTATGCAAGACGAATATGCCATGGTCGCCAGGTCATACGACGAGATGTTTGCCCACCATGACGTTAGAGTTGATCAACAAAATCAGTATAGCCTAGATTAATAATCCTTCAAATCGGTACAGTATATTAATTAAATTTTGATTGTAAAACCTTTGGGCCCAAATTATATAACAATTGATTGGCACTAAGATTAAAATCATCTATACTGTACTGTATAATAATTTCAAAGGTTAAGGTTATTCATTCTATATCAAATTTATACTGTCCAATAACTTCTGTATTTGATTCACATGTCATTCTAAATTCTTCTCTCGTCGTGTGCCCTGGAGGCGGGGTAATATGATAGCTGATAGGCTGAGTGTGTGTTAATCCAACTCAAAACTTTTTTCCTTGTGACTTCTTGAGATGAACTTTTCTTGTGTACAATTTTCACATTTATTAAATTTAATAATATAAAATTAGCGGTACCCATTGAGTTTAGCCTGTTTACATTACCCTATAGGCTCTCTCTCTCTTAAAATTCTTGAATTTATTATAAATTTAAACGGTACCTGTCTTTTTTGACATCTGGAGACTTTTGGCCTATACTGTATTGTACTAAATTTCCCTCCCGGCTTTTCTTAACTTATGGTGTAATGATTCTATAATTTCATAGCTATTATGTAAGGAGTTAAATTGAAAAGCTCCAGATTGCTAGTCTACATTGCGCACAATTCTTATTCCGCAGTTCATGAGGGTGTTTTATTTTCGGCTCGCGATTTAATTTGATTTCTCGGAGTACTGTATTGTTGGCCGCAACTTATTCGGTCTGGCATTGATAGTTTGATTTAACGTAAATAGATTTCCTTCCGTATAATCATGGCTAAAAGTGTACAAAAGCGTCGGGCTGGACTTAAGGGCTCTTTGACGGTCTTAACCTCTGATATTGACGGATTCCTTGATTCGGCGTCTAGAGTAGAGGTGGAGGCCAGGTTGCTCAGTATTCAAAAGCAACTTGACAAGTATGAGGTCACACAGGAGGACCTGGCCGACACTTACGAGGACGCCGAGTATATCGAGGTGATCAGAGAGGATACCCTATATATGGAGGGCATACAAGTAATCGTTGCCACACTGAAGGGGATCTTGATTACAGAGGTCAAGAAGGAGGTCAAGAAAGAGCCAAAGAAATCCGCAGTCAAATTACCACATCTTACTCTTTCAAAATTTGAAGGTGATGCCACCATGTGGTCGGGATTTTGGGAGATGTTCAAGTGTACCATCCATGACAATCCCGACCTCACAGATATACAACGCTTCACCTATCTAAAGGGTCAGCTTCTGGGTGATGCACATAAGCTAGTCGAAGGATTCATTATCGAAAGTGCAAGCTATGCCCCAGCAATTGAGCTCCTGCAAGAGACATATGGGCATCCAGATCGAATCAAGGCACCTTATGTTACCAAATTCAATCAATTAGTGTCACCCAAACACCAAACAGCTGACCTGAAGGACTTCTATGCCAATACAGAGAGTGTGATGAGGTCAATCATTAGCCATGGTATTTGTTTGGAGGAGTTTTGTGTGGTGACTCTTGTCAATAAGTTACCATCACCACTAAAAGAAACCATAAAACGGGAAATGGGAGACTCGAGCCTGGATTATAAGAAATTCACTCATTGCCTCCAGGCTGAAGTGTACAATATGGCGGGTCAAGACAGAGTAGGGGGTACACCCATGGCTATGGCAACATTTACCGCCCAGAGTGAGTACAGGAAATTCAACTGTGTTCTGTGTAGAGGAACCAATCATTTATGGTACAAGTGTATGAAGTTAAAAGAGCCCGTCAACTACGTCTCTGCACTGGGTGCTTGTCAAAAGACCATGGCCATTCGGGTTGTACTAATCCTAACGTAAGAAGCAAGTTTTGTAAGGGCAAACACTTTCATTCCCTGTGTACACAAAAACAAGGGAAAGAAAGTAGACCAGCGGAGGATAACACCAAGAGAGAGCATACTGCTGCTACTTCAACTACAATGTCCGTTGCCACAGGTAAAAATACAGTAATCTTGCCCACCGTACAGCTGCCGGTAAAGGGTAAGAATAATAATTGTGTTAAAATTAGATCGCTACTTGACCAATGTTCTCAGAGGACCTTTGTGAAGTCTTCTGTTCTATCCTCCCTTTCCTACATTTCTAAAGGAACTGAGGAGTTATGTCTTCACGGATTTACCGGGAAACAGGCCTCTAGGGAATATAATGTTGTGGCACTGCAATACAAACACAGAGGTAAATTTCATCATCTAGATGCAATAGTGGTTGATGAATTGCCAGAACATAAAGGTGAACTTAACCTAAAGTCTAAACTGGTTAGTTTACAAAGTAAAGGCATAAAATTAGCCGATCCTCACGCAACGGACACAGATCAGCTGGAGCTGCTCATCGGTGCGGATCACTACTACGATATAGTGCGACCTGGGTATAAAAGGTCAGGTAGCCTAATTCTGCTTCCTACCAAGTACGGGTACGCCATCAGTGGTTCATATGTGACACAGCCTACCAGCTCCAGCACAAAAGTAATTACTGTATTGAAAGTAGCAGTAACACCAATGGACGAATACATGTCCACTGGTAATATTCCACCATGCAAAAATGGCTTAAATGTTTTGTGGGAATTAGATCATATCGGGATAACCCATAAGGAATACTCACTGGTTGAGCGTCAAGCACTATCGTGGTACGAGGATACCGTTACCTACGATCCCGACAGCCAACAGTATAAAGTGAGACTGCCCTGGAACGGTTCCAAGGATCAGCTGCCATCTAACAAGGGTTTGGCCATAGGCCGTCTTCGGGGACTTCAGAAAAGATTCCTCAAGGAGCCTGACTTTTGCGAGGAATACTCAAAAGTCATAAAGGAACAGGTGTCCCGGGGTTTTATAGAAGAGGTGCCTTTTGATACATCAGATACCGGGCATTACTTGGCTCATCATGGTGTAATCAAGGAGAGCAAAACTACGCCAGTGTGTATTGTCTTCGACTGTTCCGCCAAGATGAGTGAACGTCATCCTAGTCTTAATGACTGCCTGTACACTGGACCCTCACTGGTGCCAGATTTAGCGCAGGTTTTGCTTCGGTTTCGACTCGGTAAGTATGCCTGGGTGTCTGATATTGAGAAGGCATTTCTAATGTTAAGGCTCCATGAAGACGACCAGGACTATACGCAATTTATGTGGCCCAAGTATCCGAGGCAACTGGATTCCCCCCTAATTTGTTACCGGTTCCGGGCAGTTTTATTTGGAGCGACTTGTTCCCAATTCCTTTTGAACGCCACCATTTTAAAACATTTATCTTATGTCAGTGCAGATCCTCAGATTATTCATCAGATTCGGTCAGGGTTGTACATAGACAATTTACTGGGTACAGGAAATGAAGAAGATTTCCTGGTTGATACCTATGCTGTAGTCCGAGAGATTATGAATGACGCCCATCTACATTTGCGTGAATGGGCGACTAATAATTCTGTTTTGCGGACTGTACTGCAACGGGATGGTGTGGCGGCTGTACAGCAGGAACATGTTAGAGTGCTAGGGTTGTTTTGGAAAACGGACACCGATACCCTCTCATTCGGCGTTCAGTACGCGCAATATTCACAGATTACAAAACGAATTTGCTTGAGTATGACAGCTAAACTTTTTGACCCCTTGGGGATAGTTCTACCGGTGTCGATCAAATCGAGATTATTCCTTCAGCAATTATGGAGGATAAAATTAGGTTGGGATGAGGTTTTGCCTGGCGATCTGGTTCAGGAGTGGGAAGACATTATTTCGGATCTTCGTCTCTGTAAGGGTTTTAATTTTCCTCGGAGAGTTGTCATGGACCATCCTGTTTCCATTCATGTCTTCTCAGACGCTAGCAAGGTCGCGTACGGCACCGCCATATACTTTGTTGACACAAGTGGCAGCCGTCTCGTCATAGCGAAGGCGAAAGTCGCCCCGATCAAATCCCTTTCCATCCCAAAATTAGAGCTGACTACAGTTCTGTTGGCTGCTAGACTCGTTCACTTTGTAGAGGAAACTTTTAAAAATTTGCTAAATATCTCGGAGACAGTTGTATGGAGTGACAGCCAAATTACGCTCTACTGGTTACATAGCCGTAAGAAGCTACCAGTGTACGTCACCAACCGTGTCGACGAAATTCGTACCCTGCTCCCAACCGCACAGTTCCGGTATGTGTCTACCAAAGAGAATCCAAGTGATTGCATTACTCGTGGTGTCTCTGCTAAATTTCTCAAATCTTCTGCGTTGTGGTGGAATGGCCCATGCTGGCTTAATGATCCCAACGAATGGCCAGAGAATATAGATTTGAGCGAGCAACAGACTGCTATTGTGGCACCGGTAATTGACTCGGTGCCTGACGAAGACACACGGTTATGGGACTGGGATAGATTCAGCCGCTATGAAAAGTTACAACGTGTTACAGCATGGGTGTTACGATTTGTAGAAAATGTAAAAGCAAAAATTAAAGGCACACCGCCCACAGGTAGTGCTTACCTCAATGTGAAGGAGATCAGAATTGAAGATAAATTATTACATAAGCTCTGTCAACAAGAAATATATACGCAGGAATATAAATTACTGGTTAAGGGAACAAAGTCTAGGAATAACCTGATCAACCAGTTGGGCTTACACCTGAAGGGGGACTTGATACATTGCGGAGGCAGATTACGATTGGCAGCCCTCTCTGAGGCAAGTAAGTATCCAATACTACTGCCCCCCAATCATCCCCTCACCCATCTTATCATCGATAGGTGTCACTGACTCTGTTGTCATTATGGGGTTGGTCATATAGTCACCTATGTAAGACAACGATGGTGGGTGCCTAGAATCAGGCAGGTGGTCAAGAAAGTCCTTCGCAAATGCTTAAAGTGTAGAAGAGTACAGGGAACACATTATGATCCCGTCGGAATTCCTCCCTTCCCAAACCTGCGAACTACCCCAGGTGACCCTTACAAAGTTACCGGGATTGACTACAGTGAAGCAATGCCTGTGAAAGATTCACCCAATCTTAAGGTGTATATGATACTTTTCACTTGTGCTGTTACCAGGGCAATTCACCTGGAACTGGTCACCAACCTCACTTGTGATGGCTTCCTACATGCCTTCCGAAGATTCTGCAGTAGACAGGGATATCCGCGTATCATGCTGAGTGACAATGCAAGGACTTTCATAGGGGCATCTACATATCTTAAAGAAGTGAGCAACAATCCTAAGATTCAGACCTGCCTAGCGGATGTAAAATGCGAATGGCGTTTCATTCCCGCCAGAGCGCCTTGGTTTGGCGCCATATGGGAGAGAGCCATAGGCATCGTGAAGGCGGGTCTGAAGAAGGTGTTGGGTAGAGCTCTCATCTCGATTGAGGAACTCAACACCATACTCTTGGAGATTGAAGCCACCGTAAATGATCGCCCTCTATACTATGCTTCTGGTGATTTGGAAGACCTTACCCCAATCACACCCTCAGTACTGGTACGTGGATACAGACTGCGGGATCTTCCTGAAGAGCATGACGAGGATACTATGGAAGATCCAGACTACATAAGTAAGGAAGTGATATCGGCCCGCTACAAATACATTCGTAAATTATCGCGAGATATTTGGCATCGCTGGTCAACAGAATATCTGGTGACTTTAAGGGAAGCGCAAAAGAATAAACTAACACCATTAAAAGGTCATTGGCCTAGGGTAGGGGACGTGGTAACCATCCATGAGGAGGGCCCGCACGCATTTTGGAAATTGGGTCGGATAGAGGAGTTATTACCAGGTCGTGATGGTGAGGTTCGGGTAGCAAAGGTTCGCACCAGGACTGGAGTAATCACACGGCCAACAGTCCGACTATATCCTCTTGAGGGTGACCTCGATCGCAAGGACACCCCCTCGGATCAGTTATCCATTGAAGTCCCCTCTCTGGCTTCCACTTCGGTGCAGCCTGTTGACGCGTCCGGCGGACGCCCACGTCGACAGGCAGCCCAGATATCCTCCCGAGTTTGGCGGGATAAGATTGCCTCCGGGCAAATCTAATCATGTAAATTTTTTATATTTTCTGTTGGTGGGAATATGTCCATACTTAGTGTACTCAAACTAGTATGAACAGTCTCGATGTTACGTAATCTGGGTTGATGTAGCGTTACGTATCATTCCGTAGTCTTAAGTTGAACGCTTCCATAACCTTGGTCGAACGTTCCATGATTGGGTAGAATATATTATTCTATAGTTGTATATGGGAAAGTATTGTAGGATTATAATTCCCATATATATATATATTTGTATTATTTAAGATTGTTTACAAGTATCTCATTGTAAAGAAGATGGGATACATTTTCCATATGTTATGCGCGTGCGCGGTATGTCACGACAGAGACAAACATAACGCGCTCGCTCACTCTTCAACCAACCTCCGTCCCAGCTACACACGCTAAGCCTTCTTTCTCCTAGTTATTTCACCAGGTGTTTTCGCTTCACTTTTCATCTCATACTCCATAGTCACTACATCATCATCTTTGTTACTTAGCACAACTTAACGTAAATATCTAGCCTATCCTACCCTATTGTAGCCTCTTTTCATACGCTGTTTACTTTACTAACCACTTCCAGTCATCTAGCCTATTTTCCGCCATCCTCCAATCACCAGCTGAGTTCATCAAAGGGTAATATATTCTATATGGTTAATGTTCCTTCAATATCAATAATATACAGTCCACTTAATCTAAATTAGCCAGAACAATAATAATACAAATATTGTCATACAAGTAGGTGATAGAAAATTATCATGAAAAGCTGTCATAGGACTCTATATTGTGGCAATTGGTATGGCAGGTAGCACCCTGAGATATACTACAGTATTAGGTTTATACTGGATCATGATATGTTAGGTTATGTTGTGCAGCCTGTGGTAGATCCATGTTCTAGTTAATAGAACGTGCTGCTAGATAATTATGCTCTACCATGAAATACTATGAAATGGAGGTATTTAAACATTTCAGTACTACGACAACTCAACTTTGGAAGTACCTTAGGTTGTTAGAGGGTTAATGATTTTATATATGTGTTGTTCTATGTGGACGAGGGAGACAAAAGGCAAAACTGCCTATTATGAGCGCCTCCCCCAGAGTTGAAAGAGTGACAAGGCAAACATCAAAGAATGTTCGGACCAAAATGTCTGGACACACAGAGTTTAAACCAATTTAAGTCATAGGAAGAAAGACAGATGGATTTAGGGAGAGAGTTCTGGAGCTCAACTGTTGAATAGAAGAAATATTGGGAATATTGTTTCATTTTTTAGTTGGAGAGTTGCACAGAGTAGGGGTGGGATTGTGTTGCAAGACGGGTTCTACATACCCTACGTAGAGGAGATGGTATACACTGAGAGAGCTCTGAGGAACACTGACTATTGTAATAGCGATAGACTAGTGAGAGAGATTGCAGAGAATTGGTGATTGGAGACGAAAGGTTATATTTTCTACTTTGTCTAGAAGTGCTGTGTGAGAGGATCCTCCCCACACATGCAAACAATACTCAATACAAGGACGTACTGTACCCCTGTACAGAACAAGAAGCTGAGCAAGGGTAAAGAGGTGGTTGAGCACACTCAGCTTCTGGCAAGCCATTATAGCAAGAGTGGTAATATGGTCCTTCCTAGAGAGATCAGAAGAAAAAGAGACACTAAGAATACTGCGAGGAGATTAGTTTTATATTCCTTTGATTCCAATTTGACATTCGTAAGCTCAGTGTTACTGTTCAACGTTGAGTTAAATGTCATAAAAGACGATGTTTTCTTGAAAGGGTTAATATTATTTGTCTTAGTACTAAACAAATATATTTCCCTTACTATTATTATTTGGTTTATAGATGTTTTGGAACAGCTGTTTGTTTACAAATAGTGCAATAAATATACAATTAATGAGTTATATTAGTTTAACCACAAAGTTATCTTTTATTTAATCAAATAATAATGCATCTGTCTTTGTCAAGATTAAATCGTAAAGGCGGTGTTATTTAGCTAAACAATTATTACAATAGCAATGCTAGTCATTATACCAACCATATTAACACCTAACGAGCGGCCTAGGCGGTAATTAATATGTACCGCCCAGCGGGGTGTTTTTACCCAAAATAGGTTTGTTTACGTGATCATTTTCATGCCTAAATAAGACCCAGGGCGTAAAACAAGTATCTATCCCTGAAAGGGCATAAACAGAGCTTTCCAATGACACCCCAACGATCCTTGTACGACCGCTAGTTTTCTTGCAACAATCGCGCAACACGAGTGCAAAAACCATGTAATTCGGTACTTTCCCTACATAATTCACTGTGTAGCGAGTGTGAGAGGGTGGAGGAGGGTGGGATTCATGTCAGTTGGTCCACCGCGGTGGTCTGGAACAGTCATTCGCTCGCTACTCTCCTGCCACCACTTATCTCTCTCTCTCAGCAACATTACGTGCTGAAAATGGCACACGACTTATGTTGTGAGCCGCCACATAGTCCAAATTTCTTTCACTCGACATATGTCGACTCGACTATATTTCACTCGACAGAGAGAGGGGGGAGGGGGGGTGGGGGGGATGGTGAAAACGTGCAAACGCGAAAAAGGATGTAGCCGTGATACCTACTTATGTGTCTGGCCAGGGACGCCCATGGGACGCCTCTGGATCAGCCGGGGGACATGGAATAGACATGTGTGTCGGGGGTAGGTTGGGGGAATGACGGGTCAAATACTCTTTGAGGACATTGCAGAGATATCCTGCGCTCATTCGTGAAGACCCAAGGCCATCTGGCGGCAGGGGCAATGTCGAGGTAATGTCGGGTGCATTGGGGCCAGACACCCTGGTCGCTGCAAAGTCTCCCACATTTGGTCCCGACCCAAAAATCTGGAAAGTTGGCCAAGGACGGCTAAGGCCCTGTTGACAAAGTCATGTGTGTGAACAGTTCTTTAACCCTTAACCGATGGTGACCGTCATATGACGGGAGAGAGAATAATGGCCACCCTGTGGTGCCCGTCATATGACACTTGCCTTTTTTAGGCCATTACGAGCGATGAGAGAGAGAGCGAGCATTGCAAGGACAACAGGCGGGCTTGGTCCGCTCGCGACGGGAAGGGCACTATGGCCTACTGTATCGATTCTCATCCTACGTAGCTCTCAAAATAAGGATAAATCCGTGGAAATTACCTCATTTTAGGGTATTTTCACTTCCAGTTGCACGATCGTTGCACGAGAACCCGTTGTCATACAAGGATGATTTAGATGTCATTGGAAAGCTTTTTTTTTCGTTCTTTCACGGATATATAATTGTATTATGCTCTGGCTCTTGCTTATGTATGATAAAGAGCATGGAATAATGCACATTTTCAGTAAATATGCCCGCCAGGCACTACCATAATACTCACCGACACCCCCGCTGGTTGGGAGTTAAGCTTAGTTACCATTATGTAACATAGACTGTTCGGTGATTCATCCTAACATTTATTGTTAGGTAAGGTAAATACTAAACTACGGCTTAAATATCCTTATTAAAATTAGCAAGTAGATATTTAAATTGCACGGGTAAAGCACATTATGAGATAAAAGGGAATTAGCATTAATAGGTAACAAGACAAAACGTAACTTTAACCGAATATACTGTAACTCTAAAACTCAAACTACCTCATTCTAACAATATATGCTATGCAAATATTTATTGTCTGCATTTTATATTTTATAAATTTGCAAATAAAGGGTTGGGAAACCTCAAACTACCTCATTCTAACAATATATGCTATGCAAATATTTATTGTCTGCATTTTATATTTTATAAATTTGCAAATAAAGGGTTGGGAAACCTGTCACCCTGTTGACAAAGTCAACCCCCCAGATGGCTGGGGTAATTTTAGTTAAAATAGGACTTCAGAGGCTATCAACCCTATTGGATTATTAAGCCACACACTGTAAGTCAAGTATAACGTCAGGACTGGAGCCTCTCTGCGAGAGCCGAGTACTCCAGTCCTTTGCATGCTGGAGGAAAATATCGGAATATACATTTACTTTCCCGCACTGCACACTTGCAGGTGAATCATTGGGAGCTTCAACTTTAACTGATAGAATGGTAATTGAAGATGTGGCGGCAGAGGCGGGGAAATTACTGCACAGGAGAAAGAGAGAGAGAGAGAGGCTTATGGGAGTGAAAATGTGAAATTAGTGTTGTTGATTAACAAGGATAATATGTTATAAAAACAATAACTGATTATTTGAATAAACTACTTCATAAAAGTTTACACACATAATTTAATCATCCTTCCATACATAAAATCACGAAGTGTGTAAATATATTAATGCAGGCAACTGTGCATGCATTAAGATTAATGTTATTGCAACTATTTGTTATGGCATGTGTAAATCGTTGTAAATCTATTATTCATAAAATTAAAACTAATTACATGAGAGAGAGAGAGAGAGAGAGAGAGAGTGGAAGTAAAAAAAAAGAGCAAAAGAGTAAACATAATAATGAAGGAAGAAAAAGTGAAGTATGATACACAAAGTTAAAAAAATTGTTGAGGGGGATAGAGAAAATGGGGAAGTCAGAGGGAGATTAGATTAGAGATTAGAGAGAAAGAAAGGAGGAAAGAAATAGCAAAGTAGAAGAGTTAAAGGTGAAGGGCTGTCTTCCTTGCTGTTAAAGGCAGTTTTCATGATATTTGACAATACTGACTCAACTACGCGCCTGACATAAAAACAAGTATTTGAATAAAAGTGGAAACAGAGAGAGAAAACAAATGATATGAGGAGGGAAGTAAAACAAGAATAGATGGAGAACAAAATGATATGAGGAGGGAAGTAAAACAAGAATAGATGGAGAACAAAATGAGAGTAAATATATTGGAGCAATGAGAAGGAGAATATATAATGCGGAAGGAAATAGAGAAACAAAAGATTTGTGTGAAACACAAAGAGAAAATGATAAGAACTGAAGATGGAAGGTGAGAACAGAAAATTGATAAGACAGGAAATAATGCAGAAAGTGCGATGACAAGAGGACAAAAAATATCGCAAAGAAATATGGAAATTTTAAGACTGGAATTGAGGTAAGGAGATAGTGGGACAAGTTATAATGACAATATGAAGAGAAGTAAGATTGTAAAGAAAAGAGGGAGGCGAGATAAGACAACACATGAGAACACAGGGAAGTAGAGATAGAGAGAAAGTGAACTTAGGAGTGAAACACTTATATGGACTGGTTACTGTGCCGGACAGTTAGTTGTAGTCAATGTGGATCATCTTCAGCAATATCAAGATCACTGACCTTGACTTTGCGAATGATGCATTGATCCTAGCCGAGTCGTTAGAGATTCTAACAGTATTTCTTGAGGCACTAAACAGGAGTCGGAGCCCTTGGGCCTACAGGTCTCTTGAAGTATGACTAAAGTTCAAGCTTTAGATAGCTTGTTGAATGAAGCAGTGTAGTCAATTGGCTTGGACCCCTGGAAGTTACTCCCCAAAATGCCCTGGACCACTATCTAGTACTCTATCGATTTCTGCAACATCTACGACCTTTCCTCTAACTTCCTCTCTGTGGAACACCATCTCTCTTCTACCAAACCTGACTTACTTTTTCTCACCGAAACACAGTTGTCTAAGACAACAGACAGCAAACCCTTCTCTGTATCCTCTTACTATTTCTATCCTAAATTCAAAGCCAAAGGTGAATGGTGTGTGTATGTACGCAACAATCTTTTTTGCTCTTGTGTTCCCAATTTTGACTTCTGAATTATCAACCCTCTGGCTTAGGCTATCCTGTGACTCTCTCACTAAATATATCTGTGCTGCTTATCTCTCCCCTAATTCTACTGATTATCCAATTTTCTTTGACTATCTTACTTCTAAAGTGGAACACATTCTATCCATCTCTCCCTTTTCTTAAATCTCCATCATAGGAGATTTCAATGTTCACCAGCACCAATGGCTCTTCTCTCATGTCACTGACCAACCTGGTGAATAAGCCTACATCTTGTCTATCCTAAATGACCTAGAGCAGTTAGTTCAGCACCCCAATTGTATCCCGGACCGCCCTAGAGATCGGCCCAACATTCTCTACTTATTTCTAACCTCTAATTCTTTTGCTTACATTGTAACTTTTCTCCCTCATTTGGGCTCCTCCGATCATAATCTTATCTCGGTCACCTTTCCTGCCTCTCCAGTACAGCCTTCTGAACCTCCAAGCCAGCGGTGCTAGTGGCATTTTGGCTGCGCCGACTCGGAGGCTCTTCAGCAGTACTTCTTTGATTTCCCATGGAATAATTTTTTTATTTTCATGGCCGGGTACCCTCAGAGAGTGCTAAGCGCATTACTGAGGTAATCCTTTTGGGCATGGAAGCATGCATCCCATTTTCTTTCTCTCAAACTAACTCAAAGAAATCTTGGTTTACTCACGCTTGTTCTACTGCTGTCCGCAATAAGAAGAAAGTATTCAAACGGTACCATCGCCTTCAAACTCAAGAATCCTGCCAAAAACTCTTTCATCAATAACAAATGCTCTGAACTTTCCAAAGCTAGCTCTTCACGAGCTCTTTGGCATGTAGCCAAAAACCTCTCCAATAATTTCACTTCTTCGCCTTTCCCTCCTCTTTTCCACTCTGATGGTACCACCATCACTGTCCATACTCAGTATACTCTATTTAGTATGTACAGTATCGATGCTACATAATCTGGGTTAATGTAGCGTTACATATCTTTCCGTAGTCTTAAGTTGAACGCTTCCTTAACCTATGTTAAACGTTCCATAATTTTGGGAAGAATATGTTATTCTGTAGTTGAATATGGGCAAGTATAGTGTAGGATTATAATTCCCATATATAAATGTATTACTTATTATTATTGTTCTTATGTATCTCATTGTATAAGGATGGGATACATTTTCCATACGCTATGCGCGTGCGCGGACAGTCACGAGAGACACTAAGACGACTCTCTCGGCCTCACTCTCCACCCAACCTCCATCCCAGACACACGCTAAGCTTATTCTTCATTTTGTCTCATCTTTAGGTGTTTTCGCTTCACTTCCATCTCATTTTCATAGTCACATCATCATCATCTTACTTAGCTATCATGAAACCTTAACGTAAATATCTATCTTAGCCTATTCTAGCCTCTTTCCTTTAGCCTTCCTTATCCCACTAACCAACTCGAGTTCACCCAGCCTATCTTCCGCCATCTTTGCTATCACCATCTGAGTTCATCATATAAGGTAAAAATTGATTCTATGTGCGTTAACTAAATTATTCATTATACAGTCCACTCAATCTAAATTAACCACATAATTGGTCCTTCGAACCGGATGGTAGTTTACGTTTCGGCGGTTGGTGGTGGCCTACAGTTTAGTGGGGGCTTCCCAGTGGTTTGCCTTTTTTGCAGTCCTCATGGCCCAGGTCTTTTGGCCCCATGGCGCTGTCGGTCTATATTTCGTCCGTTCTTTGCTCTGGCCGCCCCAGGTGCCTGGCCACCAGTAGGATTTTTTGGACAGGATGTGCAAGCACTAGTGGATTGGTCATAGGCTACGACGAGATGTTTGCCCATAATGAAAAGTAACAAATAAATCAGATCCAGTACAGTACTCAAAAACAAATATTTACTTTAAATTTATTCAATAAATTAATTTCTGTAAGTTTGTGTAATCTAACCAGCTTTAACACTCAAAGAGCGGGTGGTGGAGTATATTTGACTGTGCCGCCCTGCGGGTTTTTTTACTGTAAATGAGCTTGTTTCCGTGCTAGTTTTCATGCATAAACAAGAGCCAGAGTGTAGTACAAGTATGTATCCCTGAAAGGGCGTTAAATGAGCTTTCCAATGACACCAGAACCATCCTTCTACGATCACTGGTTGTCTTGCAACGATCGTGCAACCGAAGGGCAAAATCGGTAAAATACGGTCATTTCCTTACATTATTACGTGTGAAACGAGTGAGGGAAGGTGGAGTAGGGCGGAGTACATCTCAGTAGCTCCACGGCTACCGTGGCAAGCGGTCATGAGGTAACCTACGCTCCTCCCACCGCTCCGCTCTCTCTCAGAGCACATTACGTGCTCAAAATTGCATGCGACTATAGCCGGGCCCCGCCACATAGTCCTTGGTTCTCTTGCCCAGCTATAGCCGGGCGCCGCCAAAGAAGGGTTAATCTATGCTTTTTCGGGCTCATCTAATTATATTAATACTCATTTAGGCCTATAATATATCACAATTAATTGGCATTGCATTAGAATAAATTATACATACTGTACTGTAAAATAACTTCTTCAAAATTTAAGGTTATTCGATCGCATATCTTTTCTAAAATTACACTCGTCGTATGCCCTGAAGGCAAGGTTAATATGATAGTTGATAGATTGAGTGTGGGTTGAACCAACTCAAATTTTCTTTGTAACAATTTTTTTCCTTGTGTATAATTTCCAAAATAATAATTAGATTTCGGTACCCATTGAGTTTTAGCCTACTTAATTTACCCTCCTGGCTCTCTCTCTCTCTTAAAATCATAGAATCTTAAATTGATTATAAATTAATATCGGTACCTTTTTTGACATCTAAAGACTTTTGGCCTATTGTACTTTAATTTCCCTCCCGCCTCTTCTTAAATTGTTTTGGAATTGATCCTAAAATGTCTTAATCTAAAATCAAAACTATTACTTAATGAGTTAAATTGAAAGGCTCCAGACTGCTAGTCTACATTTTTGGGCAAATTCTTATTCCACATTTCGTGAGGGTGTTTTATTTTCAGCTCGCGATTTAATTTAACGGAATATTATTGTCTGCAACTTCTTCGGACTAGCATTTATAATTTAATTTGATATCGCTAAATTTCTTTCTCATAACATCATGGCTACAAGTTTACAACGGCGTCGGGCTGGGCTTAAGGGCTCCTTGACGGTCTTGACCTCGAAGATTAATGAATTCCTTGACTCGGCGTCTAGAGTAGAAGTGGAGGCCAGGTTACTCAGCATTCAAAAACAAATTGACAAGTATGAGGTCACACAGGAGGACCTGGCCGATGTTTACGAGACAGACGCCGAATATGTCAAAGAATTGAGAGAGGATACCCTGTATTTGGAGGGCATACAAGTGATTGTCGCCACACTAAAGGGAATCTTAGTTCCGGAGGTCAAGAAGGAGTCGTCTCGACCCGAGTCGAAGAAGTCAACTGTCAAATTACCACATCTTACTCTTCCGAATTTTGAGGGTGATGCAACGTTGTGGTCGGGGTTTTGGGAAATGTTTAAGTGTACCATACATGACAATCCAGATCTCACAGATATACAACGATTCACCTATCTTAAGGGTCAGCTTTTGGGTGATGCGCATAAGTTAGTCGAAGGATTTATTGTCGAGAGTGCAAGTTATGCCCCAGCAGTGGAGCTCCTGCAAGAAACATATGGGCATCCAGATCGCATCAAGGCAGCTTATGTTACGCAATTTAATCAACTAGCTTCACCCAAATACCAAACCGCTGATCTAAAGAACTTCTGTGCAAATACAGAGAGTGTGATGAGGTCAATCATTATCCATGGCATTTGTTTGGAGGAATTTTGTGTGGTGACTCTTGTCAACAAATTACCATCACCACTAAAGGAGTCTATAAAACGGGAAATGGGAGACTTGAGCCTGGACTATAAGAAATTTACCCATTGCTTCCAGGCTGAAGTGTACAATTTGGCAGGTCAAGACAAAGTTGGAGGTACACCAATGGCTACTGCAACATTTACCGCCCAGAGTGAAAACAGGAAATTTAACTGTGTCTTGTGTAGTGGCACCAATCATTTGTGGTACAAGTGTTTGAAGTATAAAACAGGGCCTCTTAAAGTAAAGAGAGCCCGTCAACTATGTCTCTGCACTGGGTGCTTGTCAAGAGAGCATGGCCATTCGGGTTGTACTAACCCTAATATTAGAAGCTGCAAGTTTTGTAAGGGCAAACACTTCCATTCCCTATGTACACAAAAACAAGGGAAGGAATGTAGACCAGCGGAGGATAACAACATGAGAGAGCATACTGCTGCTACTTCAACTACAATGTCCGTTGCTACAGGTAGAAATACAGTAATCTTGCCTACCGTTCAGCTGCCGGTAAAAGGTAAGGAAAATAAATGTGTCAAAATCAGATCGCTACTCGATCAATGTTCTCAGAGGACCTTTGTGAAGTCTTCTGTTTTATCCTCCCTTTCCTATAATTCTAAAGGAACTGAGGAGTTATGTCTTCACGGCTTTACCGGAAAACAAGCCTCTAGGGAATGTAATGTCGTGGCACTGCATTACAAACACAGAGGTAAATTTCATCATCTAGATGCAATAGTGGTTGCATACCTAGTAGTAGTACCTAGTAATAGTACCTAGCACTCCCCGGGAGTACCACCCTGTTCGGCTGGTGCCTACAACCTCCTCCTAGCAATACCTAGTTGTTGTAGACCTGGAGAAGGTCTTTGACCGGGTGCCAAGGCAAGTGATGCGGTGGGCTATGAGAAAACTCAGAGTAGAGGAGTAGTTCGTTCGTGTGATATTGAGAATGTATGAGGGATCATGGGCAGCAGTTAAAGTGAATGGTAGTCTGAGCGAAGAGTTCCCAGTGAAAGTTGGAGTAGACCAAGGTTAAGTGTTGAGCCCATTACTTTTGTATTGGTCCTGGTGGCTCTGTCAAGGGACTTTATAACAATACTCCCATGGGAGTTGTTATATGTAGATGACCTAGTTCTTATCACAGATTGTGCGCAGGAAGTAGAGGTAAAGTTCAATAGGTTTAGGGGAAGTGTGGCAGAGTGGTCTTGCCACTGGACTGGTAATCCAATGGACCCGGGTTCGAATCCCAATATGTCAATGGGAAGATTTTATTGGGATGGAATTTGTGCTGTACCTAGTTTCAGTGCATGACCACAGCACACCGAAATGCCAACAAAAAATACCCTCATTGTTCCCTGATTAAATAGCACTGTATGAATATTCCCATATTCAAAATATGCTACAGGGGGCAATGCCTAGTGAGTTAATTGCTCAATAGGTGGCGTTCTGAGAGTGAGGGTCCGAGTCTGGGGAATGAGACTGTGAAGCGCGGAGGTGGAGCAGCTTCAGAGATGGGATTGCTTCGAGCTGGGGTGCTTCCCATGTCTCATTCCCTCATGTCTCCCCCTCACAGGCCTCACCGTGTTCAGCGGTTGAGTGTAAAAGGCTCTCAGCCTATGTCCGAGAGGGAGTCGTTGGAATATAGAAAAAAAAAAAAAAAATGGAGGAAGGTAATGGCAAACAAGAGACTTAGAGTTAATATAGATAAGACAAAGGTCATGGTCAGTGGAGTAGCATGTAATTATGGAAAGAAGCAACAACTTTCCATGCCAGTATATGGGAAGGGGGTGGGAAGTATCTAAATTTAGTGTTGCCTCTGTAGTGACATGAGATGTAGTGGGGCAAGAGGACCTTTGACGAGAATCATTGACATAAAGTGCAGTGTGCAAAGGAGAACTTGTGTTGAAGCCTGTTAGTGCTGATTTTGGCAGTGTTGCGCTGGAGTGTGTGAATAAATTCTGCTACTTGGGCGATATGGTTTTCGCCGGAGGTGGCGCTGAAGCTGGTTCCATTGCTAGAGTGAGAAGTGGCCGGGGGAAGTTTAGCGAGCTGTTGCCACTCCTGACCATGAGAGGACTACCACTACACCCTGAAGGGAAGGTATATACCTTGTGTGTTAGGAGTGCGATGACCTATGCCTCGGAGACGTGACCAGTTAAAGCGGAGGATATCAATAGAATGGATCAGAATGAGAAGAGACTGGTCAAGAATGGAGTATCGAAAGAGGAATTAAGAAGGCTTCCAGGCATTAGCAGTATTAGTGAAGTGATGCGCATGAGCTGACTTGATTGGTTTGTACATGTTTAGACAATGGATGATCAGAACTGGGTGAAGAAATAACAAACTGTGAACGTTGAGGGAGCTGCGTAGAGAGGTAGACGTAGAAAGATGGGGGATTAGGTACTCCGGTCTGATTTGAAAACAAAGAACTTGACAACAGATGCAGGCCATTACAGGGTCACCTGAAATGCCGCCATTTAGGATGTGAGACTGTAAACACACTCTCTGTGGGGGAAGTGGTCTTTAAACTTATATGAATATATGTATGTAACCTTACCTAACCTAACTTAAACTAATCTAAACTAACCTAACAGACTCCCTGTGACAGAGTTCTCATATCAGTAAAAGCTGCAAGTTCTCTTTAGCTGACCTCGAATATTTTTGTAATTCTTTTGTACCTTTATTGTTCTCAGTGTTTGAGCTAAATTTGTGTTGATACTGGTACATGTAAGTGATGTCATGATTTTGGATTCTATTCTATACAATTTACACAATATTTATAAAGTTATTTCAGTTATAATTTACACAGTATATATATAGTTATTTACAGTTATAATTTACACCGTATTTATGTATTAATTTTTGCTTTAGAGATGCAAGAAATGAGAGCAATTAGACAATAGTTGTTGGGTTGGGAGCAGTCACCCTTCTTGGGACAGGTTGAATAAGAGCAAACTTCCAGCAAGCAGGGGAGACACTAGAGGAAAGACAGAGACGATAGAGTTTGCCTAAGTAGGGAGTCAGCCCGGAACAATTTTTGAGTACAACAGGAGGAACACTATCTGGTCCGTACGCCTTCTTAGTATTAACCCGCTGAGTGCCAGCCAATTTTGACGGTGTGCTTCTGCCAGTGCCAAAGTTTTTTTTTTTTTTTTGGCTAAATCTATCAAGTTGGGAGAGAAAGGAAGGATAATGGTAAAAAAGCCACTCCCCTTGTCCATTTTCGCCAGAAATCAGGTCCCCGATGGTCCCGAAAGTAGCTGAAAAGACACTATAGACTACAGATACTTTTATGGTATCGGATTGTATGGGTGGGAGGGTGGTGGGAGGGTGGTTTTTGGGTTTGGTGGGGGGAAGGTAGAAGGGTAATTGACTTGTGTTACACATATGAAGCCGATTGGTGAGGTAGTTTCGCCACCACGGATTTTCCTTTTTTTCCTTTTCTTCGTACGGATACGCTGGAAGTGGGTGGTGGGAGGCGGTTGGGGGTGTGGTGGGGGGAAGGCAGAAGGGTAAGGGACTTGTCACACAAATATGGAACCGATTGGTGCAGTCGTTTCGCCGCCACAGATTGTCCTTTTTTTTCCTTCTGACGGGACCGACACTCAGCGAGTGGGTGGGAGGAGGGATTTGGGATTTTTGTGGTGGGTAGCCAAAAGGGTAAGGTACATGTGGTAAAAATATGAAAGCCATAGGTGCAGTCGTTTCGCTGCTACGATTTTTTTTTCGGCGAGGACGTATATATACGTCCCTGGCACTGGGCGTGACAACACCCTAGGACGTATATATACGTCCCTGGCACTCAGCGGGTAAAGCTCAGTGAGGGCAGAAAGTACATCCTTAGAGGAGATTATGATAATAGACATAAGTAACAGCATTGTAATAATCCAATGTAGAGTTTTTAGCAAAAGTTTGAGCAAATAGGTCAGCTTTTTCAGAGGTAAACATGGTGGTAGTGCCATCAGAGTGGAAAAGAGGAGGGAAAGACAATGATTTACAGTAGATACCATTAAGCTTGGGTAGAGCTAGAGTTGGAAATTTCAGAACATATATTAATGATGAAATAGTTTTTAGCGAGTCAGTCGAAGAACAGATTTGGCTTGATTCAGGCAGAAACATATAAAGTATGAGATTCTTGAGATGGAAGGCGATGGTGCCATTTGAATGCTTCCTCCTTTTTGTGGACATCAGTAGAACAAGCGTGAATAAACCAAGGTTCTTGCATTAGACTGAGAGAAAGAAAATAGAATGTATGCCTCCATGCCCAAGATTATTACCTCGGTCATGCTTTCAGAACACTCCGATGGTCCCCGGCCATGGAAGCAAAAATAATTCTATGATATAAAATATGTACGGCCAAAAAGCCTTCCAGTCCGAAGCGCCAGTGCCATAAACGCCAACAGCTGGGAGGAGCGGATGCTCATACTGGAGAGATAGGACAGGTAACAGAGATAATGTTGTGATCGGAGGAGCTCAATAGAGAGAAAAAGTTAACAGTGTAAGCAGAAGAAATAAGTCCAGGATGTTGGTTCGAACTCCAAGATAGGCGGGGATACGAGTAGGGTGCTGGATTAACTGCTCTCGGTCATTTAAGATAAAAATTATGTAGGCTCGTTCACCAGGTTGGTCAGTGAAATAAGAGGATAACCATTGGTGGTGGTGAACATTGAAATCTCCTAAGATGGAGATTTAAGAAAAAAGGGAGGTTGATAGAATGTGTTCCACTTTATAGCTAAGATAGTCAAAGAAGTTAGGCAACTCAGTAGAGTTAGGGGTTAGATAGACAGCACAGAAATATTTAGTTAGAAAGTGACAGTAAAGTTTATGCCACAGAGGTGAGAATTCAGAAGAATCAAGATCGGGAGCATGAGAGCAAGTGAGTTTGCTGTGCCCAAGTAAACAACATCCACCTTTGGCTTGGAAACTAGAATACAGAAAGTAGGAGGATACAGAGAAGACTGGTAGTTGCTTCAGACATATAAGTCTTGGTGAAGAAAAGAATATCAGGTTTGTTGGAGGAGAGGTGGTGTTAAACAGAGGGAAATTTAGAGGAATGGCTGTGAATGTTACACAAATTGATAGTAAGAGTGACAGGATATGATCCAGAGTATTTGGTGGGTTAATTGGTGAAGAACATTTGACTTTGAGGGGGCATTTATGGTCGTTTGCATTGAATGGGTTCCACACATGCATACTTTCTCCAAATTGTGAAATCCAATGCATATATCCTCTTCAATCTATTATTTTTTTCCCTGGACTCATTCTGAATCTAACCCCTTCCCTTCCCATTCCAACATAAAAGAGAGCAGTTGTTATCTACAGTCATGGACAGGAATTTCTGGACACATTTTGAAGGCAGAATTATGATATGCTGACGAAATATTCTAATAAGCTACTTGATCTACATATATAAGACAAATGGAATTCACTACTTACATTAACCCATACTCTACCGTAAGATACAGTAATAAAAGTCCCCCCAAGTCCCAAGCAATGTGGCCAAAATGGCAAGAGAGAACATCTTTCCACCTCAAGAGATGAGGCAAGACTGGCTCTCTCACCCTTCAGTGGGTCTTATATAAGCTGAGAAGTGTTGCCATATCGAGAGCAGTGCTCAAACGGTTATGGTATCAGGTACAGGCTTGTACAGGCAGTTACAAAGAAAGTACATTACTGACGGCGATTCACCGTCGCTGGGACTGGTGAGTTAATTATCTACTGACGGCGATTCGCCGTCGCTGGTAATGGAGGGGTTAATGTGAGGTAGGCGTCTGCACTAATAATTGTATTAATACTAATGTTAACAACTCTAATGTCGCCACAGCTAAAGTGTTGCTGCCTGTGTCACAAATCACCTTCATAGGAGACACGACTCATGTGATAAAGAATAGCTTTTGTGTCAATGGTAGTATTAGAATGGTAGTGTTGGATATGGCGTATTTTGTGGTGATTTTTATTATACAGGGCGATTTTCATGCAGGCAGATCGTGAGGTTGATGTTAGCAGGTTTAATATACTCCGTTCAATTAGCTTGACAGTAAATCATCACCTAAGTATGATTATGAATAAGCACGATTGGTTGACAGTGGTGTAAGGAGTGACCATTGATGAAGGATGGTATTAGCTGCCAAGTTAACTTGAAAGGAATGGTGATGGGCTGGTCTATCAGAGTGAGAACTGAGCGATCTCTGCCATACCCATGGCTTACTCTGACTGTTCCTTTTACTTATATGTTTTCTAGATCTCAAGTGACGGCGTCTTTTCCGTGGATTGACCTCCCAATCTACCAAGATTGGAAGCCAAAGCGTCACATTTTTCCTTTGCCCCTCAACTTTCTCTTCATAATTGCTGAGGGGCACAGGGTCCTGGATGGGGCTTTGGTTTCCGGGCGTTTCCGCACCCTCCTCAGCTCCCCGCCATGGAGTGGCTTCGGTCACCCAGGCTTTATTGTGGTCGGCAGGGAGGGTTCTGTGGGGGCGCTCGGTTATGGCCTTGGCCTTGCTCGGGGCCTTGGGGCTGTTCGGCCAGGCAGCTTGGGGAACAACAACAACAACAACTTGAAAGGAATATAGTCTTGCAATTTTAATATACTGTTGATTACTGAGAGCCTTCTCTCTGTGTTGTTGCAGGTGCAGCGTATACAGCAGCAGCAGCTACGCTGTCAGTAGAGGGTTCAGGCCCGCCTCAGCCACCGACCTGTCTCTCCCACATCCGGTCGCGCCTCCCAGGTAAAGGGGGTATTTATTAACCTTTAAAAGGCGAGCTATATGTAGTGAACACCCTACTACTGGGCGGCCATATTAGGCTTCATTCCCGCCTAAAATCGTCATTTTACGATAAATATTGATATTACTTATTCATATGCGCCTATTTTACATTTAATATGAAGCTACTAACATGTATCAGCAAAAAAGCAAGTGGGAATAGTGCTTGGAGGGAGAAAATCGCGAATTATTGCCGACCGTTCATTCATGAAATGTGAGGCAGACGTATTATACTGTATTTATAACTTTACTAAAAGTTCTCTACTATGCATCAAGAACACAGTAGATGAGTCACGTTCGGAAGTTGGGCCGTACGTCCATAATTTCAGTTTAATTTATCTTGTTTGTCTCCAGTAAAAGGAAATTCAAGTCCTTAGTACAGTGCACATGATCAAAGTCATATACGTGTTTACTTCTCTTTAGTTCAGATGTATTTCAGTATTGTCTTTCACCGGGAGAGGATGTAAAGGTTGAAATTGTGAAGGTGGGGAATGACCTTTGAGCATTGCTGTATCGCTTCACCATTATTATTATCATTAGTGTAAATATATTATGCATATAATTATCCCAGTTTAACCCTTGTAACACGGATAGCCTCTGAGAAGGCATTAGCAACTTTCTCTGTGGAACCCGGAGGGCCTCTGAGAAGGCATTTTTTTTGTTTTTTTTTTCTATGTGATTGAGGGAGGCAAAAGGCATTACTGCCTATAGCGAGTGCCTCCCCCATAGTTGAAAGAGTGACAGGGCCAAAATCAAGGGACGTTCGAGCCAAAATGCCTGGACACACGGAGTTTGAAGCAATTTAAGTCATAGGAAGAGGGAAAGACTGATTCTGGGAGAGAGTTCCAGAGCTCAGCTGTTGAGTAGAAGAAAGTTTGAGAGTAACGTTTCACTCTTGGGTTGGAGAGTTGCACAGAGTAGGGGTGGGATTGAGTTGCAAGACGGGTACCACATGCCCTACGTAAAGGAGGTGGTATGCACTGGGATAGCTCTGAGGAACACTGATTATTATAGTAGTGATAGAATAGCGAGAGAGATGCAACATTGCGGCGGAGAGAGAGAGACTGCAGAGAGTTGGTGAGTGGACGGGAGTTAATGATACGAAAGGCCTTCCTTTCAACTTTGTCTAGGAGAGTGGTGTGAGAGGAACCTCCCCACACATGTGAACAATACTCAATACAAGGGCGCACTATGCCCCTGTACAGAGCAAGAAGCTGTGCAGGGGAAAAGAACTCCCTAAGGCGGTTGAGCACACCGAGCTTCTGGGAGGCTGCCTTAGCAAGACTGGTAATATGGTCCTTCCAAATGAGAGCAGAAGAAAAAGAGACACCAAGAATATTGAGAGAAGATGAAGGGTTGATTTTTGTATTGTTGAAGAATAAGGGATAGTCCGCTGGGAGATCCTGACGGGTAGATAGATGGAGAAATTGGGTTTTGGAAGCATTAAAGTTAACAAGGTTTTCTCTGCCCCAATTGGAAATAGTATTTAGATCAGAATTTAAGAGTTCTATGGCTTCATTACGTTTGTCGTTGAGGAATTGCTGGCTGGGGCGTTCTGAAAAACTAATGGAGTAGTGTAAGGTTGAGTCGTCTGCGTATGAATGGATGGGAATTAAGGTACAGTTAAGGAGATCATTTATAAAAATTAGAAAGAGAATAGGAGATAGGACAGAGCCCTGAGGAACACCGGAGTTTATAGAGAGAGGAAGTGAACAATGACCGTCCACAACCGCGGCTATGGAACGGCCGGAAAGGAAATTAGAGACAAAGGCACAGATGGAGGGATAGAAACCGAAGGAGGGTAGTTTAGAAATTAAAGATTTATGCCAGACTCTATCGAAGGCTTTCGATATGTCTAGTGCAATTGAAAAAGTCTCACCGAAGTCCCGAAAGGAGGATGACCAAGAGTTAGTAAGATATGAAAGAAGATCACCAGTAGAGCGACCCTTAAGGAAGCCATACTGGCGATCTGAGAGCAGATTATGAGAAGAGAAATGCTTAAGAAATTTGGAAGCAAGAATAGTTTCAAAAACTTTAGAAAGACAAGAGATGAGAGCAATTGGACGATAGTTGGAGGGTTGAGAGCGGTCACCCTTCTTTGGGACAGGATGAATGTGAGCAAACTTCCAGCATGAAGGGAAGACGTTAGAGGATAGACAGAGACGAAAGAGTTTGCCTAGGCAGGGAGTCAGCACGGAAGCACAGTTTTTGAGAACAACAGGAGGAACACCGTCCGGACCGTACGCCTTATTAGTGTTAAGCCCAGAGAGGGTAGAAAGTACATCTTTAGAAGAGATTAGGATATTAGGCATAAGTAAGAGAGAGGAGGGCGGAGAGGGAGGAATAGCACCGGAATCATCCAAGGTGGAGTTTCTAGCAAAAGTTTGAGCGAAGAGTTTAGCTTTGTCAGAGGAGGAAGTGATGGTTGTGCCATTAGAGTGGGAAAGGGGAGGGAAAGACGAGGAAGAGAAATTGTTGGAGAGGTTTTTGTCTAGATGCCAGAAAGCTTGGGAAGAGCTAGAGATAGATAGTTCAGTGCATTTATTATTGATGAAAGAGTGTTTGGCAAGTCGAAGAACAGATTTGGCTTGATTCCGGGCAGAAACATAGGAAGAATGAGAGTCTTGAGTTTTAAGGCGTCGGTACCGTTTGAATGCTTCCTCCTTATTGCGGACAGCAGTAGAACAGGCGTGAGTAAACCAATATTTTTTAGCATTAGTCTGAGAGAAGGAGAATGGAATGTATGCTTCCATGCCCGATAGGATTACCTCGGTAATGCGTTCAGCACTCTCCGAGGGTCCCCGGCCAAGGGAAGCAGAAATCATTCCATGGGAAATCAAAGAAGTACTGCCGGAGAGCCTCCCAGTCGGCAGCGCCAAAGTGCCACAAGCGCCGCCGGCTAGGAGGATCGGGTGGCCGTACTGGAGAGAAGGGACAGGTGACAGAGATAAGTTTATGGTCGGAGGAGCCCAGAGGAGAGAAAAGATCGACAGTATAAGAAGAAGGGTTAGAAGTAAGAAGAAGGTATTATTAGAATAGTGGGCTATTCTAAGCCTTAAAACCACTTAAAACTGTACTAGAAAGTGTTTTTGTCTTGGCGGGTGGTCCGTATAACCAACAAGAACAAGAACACACAGCCAGCCAGTCATGTGACTCCTGCCTTCAAGCAAGCCTTATGAATGCTTTTATTGATTTCTCTGAATCCGAAACGATGCATGAAATCAGACGACAGTGACTTAAGAATGGATACAATGGTGAAATATATCAGTAATCAATAATAAATTCTCAATATAATCAAGTTTATACCATAATACATAATACATAATCCATAATCAATAATCAATAAGAAATTGTTGAACGAATATAAAATGACCGTAGCCGTAGCCGCCGAAACTGCATGGCCGCATTTGGACGACGCTCAGTATTTCCGGCAAACACTCGGTCTTATTTCCCACCTCACGCAATAACCGTTTAATGTAGAGTGTTCTAGTCTTCACCAATCGCAAGACAACATCAATATATTCCTCTGGTATGTATATATATATATACTTGGTTAGGCCATTTATTTACAGAGATATGAGTATAGGTATATGACAAAAACCGGGAGGTAAACACCGATTCCTAGGCTATCAATCGCCATAATGACCTACTTATTTTCATCATAAAAACTGTACTTCTTGGTCTAGACCCTGAATATACTGTATATATAGCCTACTGTAGGTTAGTCCATTTTTGTGCATATATATATAAGTGCCAAAATCCCGGGAATTTGACGATTCACCCGGATCCAGAACTCGCAGGAAAATGTATAGGTGTGAAGGGCCCGTGGTACAAGGGTTACTATATAAGTGTTGAGCGAGAAGCAGAACTTTCAACGACACACCCAGCATCCCTGACACTCCCAGCTGTGTAAGTCTGACATGACCTGCCTACATGATGACCCTTCATCAACTCCCCATCCATGCCCACGTCTAAACAGGTATTCTGAACCAAGATATCATGGTCCTCATTCCCTGTGTCCCCAGTGGAAATGCCGACAAACATTGCTTGGGCCTGCCACCCCTCATACCAGGAAGAAGTCCCTATTGCCCTAGAGCCCATCCCACTCATGGCCCTGCAACTGCAAGATCCGGCTCCCTCCCAGACCATTGTACACCCACACTGCCCAAACCAAATCAAAGGGCGAAACAGTAAAAAGAGGAAAACAAGACAGGTGAATTAGCCAGGCTGAATTGCCTGACCTTCCACCTTACCTTTCCTGGGAAAACCTGGATTCAGGATCAAAGGTCGGGTACTAACTATCACCACATGACCTGAATGGTCAACCACGAACATCCCCAGTACAACATGATCCTGGAACATGCGGCACGACATATAATGACCAAAGACACCCTTCAGCAACTAGAATACAATACGCTCTCCACGAACTCCCACCCTTAGCTCGCCACGAGTTCCCTCCCTCAGTTTTCGCTATATCCCCACTCTGAGCTCTCTACGAGCCTACATGCCCCTGGTCCCACTAACCTACTAACACCACAGCCATTCCCCTTCGCTAATTTTGAGCCTGACACTGCGGACGTTATGTAATATTCAATGTAATGCTCCACACGCATTTATAGAAGTCATTCAGAAGGTTAGATCCAATCCCTCAATATATTCAGAATTAATTGATTTCGATAGTATAAGTTGTACAGTGTAATAGTACCACGTGTGTATTCATAGAGTGTGTATTCAGTGTAATAAGAGAAGCGCTCCATGCGCATTTACAGAAATTGGTAAGAAGGCTAAAACTAATCCCTCCATATATTCAGAGTTAATTGATTACGATAATGTATGTTGCATATATGTGATTGTACCACATGTGTCTTTATAAGTGATATTCGGTGCAACAGCACAAAACTTCATGCCCATGTCCACTGACAATGAGAAGGGCAGAAATAATAAATGTTTCTATTTTCTGTGTTTATATGTGCATGAAGGATACATAAGGCAAAGCTGCCTGTAACAAGTGTTCCTCCAAAGTTGAAAGAGTGATAGAGAGCTTACTTTGTTAAGTAGAAGAAAGACAGGGATAATTGGTTTACTCTTGGGTTAAAGAGTTGGACAGAATAGGGGTGGGAATCTGTTGAAAAGCAGGTGGCCCACACTCTCCGTGAGAGTGGAGGTGTACTGTACACTGAGAAAGCTCTGAAGAACATTGATTATTGTAATAGAGGTAGAAGAGTGAAAGAGATGCAACATTGTGAAGAACCCACAGAGATGGTTCAGCACACCTAACTTCTGATAAGCTGTTTTAGCAAGAGTGTTAATATGATCAATATGAGAAAGGCCAAAAGAAAACGATACACCAAGTGCATTGAGAGAATATGAGGGGTTGATGTGTATACTGTCTAAGAGTAATGGAAAGTCTTGTGGATGATTGTGACGGGAGATAGATGGAGATATTGGACCTTGAAAGCATTGAAAGTTACAAGATTCTCTCTACCTCAATCAGAAATAGTTGATAGATCAAAAGATTAGCGTGCTATGGCCTCATCACGTGAGTTTTGTAGGGATTGCATGGTGGGTCTTTGCGGAAAACTAGTTGAATAATGTATGGTAGAGTCGTCAGCATATGAGTGAATAGGGCTAGAGGTACAGTCGAGAAGATTATTGATTAATATTAGAATATGAACTGGAGACAGAACAGAACCCTGAGGAGCACTGGAGTTGATAGGTTGAGGAATTGAGCGATGGCCGTCCACAACCGCAGCTATGGAACAGCCAGAAAGGAAATTTGAGATAAAGGCACAGATAGAGGGATTGAAACCGAAGGAGGGTAGTTTAGAAATTAGAGATTGGTGACAGACTGAATCGAAGGCTTTCAATATGTCTAGACTCTAGCGCAATAGAAAAAGTTTCACCGACGTCCCGAAGGGACGTCGGTGAAACTAAACAACAGGCTACAGCAACAAGACAAGGGATTCGTCTAACACTAATATTGCTCTCACCATTAATGATCAGGTTTTCCACGATAAACGACAAATGAAACTAAACAACAGGCTACAGCAACAAGACAAGGGATTCGTCTAACACTAATATTGCTCTCACCATTAATGATCAGGTTTGCCACGATAAACGACAAATTTCAACCTACTTCAACTCCTTCTTCACTTCCATAGCAAACACACTTGCACAGAACCTACCTCAATCTCTCAATAAATACACGACAACAACGGCCACCTTTCGTAATTTCTACAGAGATAAAGACATACACCCGAACACATTTAGATTGCAAAATGTTACACCAAAATACACTTTTGACGAGCTGTCTAACCTAAATGTACATAAGAGCACAGGACCAGACAAAATTCCTGCCAAATTTCTACGAGATGGAGCCATTGGTATAGCAGGCCCCCTAACCCACATCATCAACTTGTCAATTAACACCAACACAGTACCTGCTGAACTGAAGGAAGCTATTGTAACCCCTCTATTCAAGAAAGGAAATAAACTAGAAGTTGGCAACTACAGACCAGTTAGCATATTATGTATTGTATCTAAAATCCTTGAAAGAGCGGTATACACCCAAATTGAACACTACCTCAAACAAAATGATCTATTCTATAAGTTTCAATCAGGTTTCAGATGCATGTACTCGACAGACTCCTGTCTCATCCACTTAACGGATCACATTCGTAAAGAAATGTCTAAAGGTAACTACACCGGTATGGTTCTTCTTGATCTACAAAAAGCGTTTGACACAGTAGACCATGATATCCTATGTAATAAACTACAAGCTATGGGCATAGGGTCTGTGAACTGGTTTAAATCTTATCTTAGTGGTAGAACCCAAAGAGTCAAAATTGATGATAATATATCTGATCCTATGCCAATTAACTGTGGAGTCCCGCAGGGAAGCATCCTTGGTCCCTTACTCTTTCTCTGTTATGTGAACGACATGGAACTGAGCGTCTCATGTAAATTATTACTGTATGCAGACGACAGCGTGCTTCTGGTTTCAGGAAAAGACCCAATAAGTATTGCCGCTTCACTTTCCAAAGAACTAGCATCATGTAGTGAATGGCTAGTGGACAATAGACTATCTCTTCACCTGGGCAAGACGGAAGCCATCTTATGTGGAACAAAACGCAAACTGAAAGACATTGTGGGCTTCTCGGTCAACTGTAATGATATTCCTATAACAACAGTGTCACAAGTTAAATATCTCGGACTGAAACTGGACGCGAGTTTGTCAGGTGAAACAATTTTGGAATCTATCCTGAGTAAGTGTAGAGCACGTATAAAATACCTGTATAGACAGGTGGGATGCTTGCCCGCGGCGACCAAAAAGACCCTCTGCCAAGCGCTTGTTCAATGTCATTTTGACTATTCTGTGTCATCCTGGTACTCTGCATCATCTAAATCAGCACAGCACAAACTTCAGGTCACTCAAAATAAAATGGTTAGGTTCATGATGAACCTAGGACCCAGATCACATGTTGGCCAGGAACAACTTCAGTCACTAGGTATGCTCAATGTTTCTGACAGGGCCAGACAAATCAGGCTAACTAATGCCTTCAAAATTTTCTATGAGAGAGCTCCAGAGTATCTAAAGGATGATTTTGTTAAAGCAAATGAGAGGAGTGGACATAATACAAGAAACATGATGTTTAATTTTAACCCCTTCACGCACATATGACACAGTGGTTGCCAGATTAGCAATAAGAATTATAATTACCTCTCCAAAATTAGTTTTCTGCCCACAGCTAACTCAAAGACAACTGCAGAGCTTGAAGTAACTAAACTAAAGGTTTCTAAATACCCCTGATGGTAACAAAGGCTTTAAAGTATCCCTAATAGGCTCAAAATTGCGTCATATGTCGGAGAGGGTTAAGGTCCCGAGAATCCAAGGACAGGGTAAGCAAACATTCTTCTTCACTGCCATCAAAGACTGGAACGACCTACCCCAGTCAGTCCGTGAAAAGAGAACACTGTATTCCTTCAGACGTAGCCTGAAGGAACACCTGAACCGGACAGCTGCGAGAAGGGAGCACTAAGCTTATGTCTACTACTAAATACGACATAAGAGATAGACAAACCAAACTGAAATGATTACTGATTACGGATTACTGATATTTACTATAGGATGTAAGGTATCTTAAAATAACCCCCTAGAAATACTTTTTCTAAAGTATCTATTTCTTTATCCTCCCCTTTTCCCCAGCTAACCTAATCCCACAAGGACCCCAATGGAAATACGCCTAACGGCCTTATTGGGCTATCCTTAGTTGGAATTATGCAAGGCTGGTACATGTCATATTTGTAACAAACTATGTGGTACCAACTCTGTAAATTGCTGACTGAATAAATATTATTATTATTATTATTATTATTATTAAGGGAGGATGACCAAGAGTTAGTAATATAAGTAAGGAGATCACCGGTAGAGCTGCCCTTAACCCTTTCACGCATTTATGACGCAGAGGTTGCCAGATTAGCAATAAGAAATAGAGTTCGCTCACTCTTATAATTACCTCTCCTAAATTAGTTTTCTGCCCACAGCTAACTCAAAGACAACTACAGAGATTGAAGTAACTAAACTAAAGGTTTCTAAATACCCCTGATGGTAACAAAGGTTTTAAAGTATCCCCAATAGGCTCAAACTCGCGTCATATGTCGGAGAGGGTTAAGGGGATCGTCCTCCCTAAATAAGGTTAATTTGCACCCTCATTTGAAAAGATCAGTTATCGCCCTAAATGTCTATACTCAACATTCCTCTGTAAAATGTGTAAAATCTTATTGCTGAAATCCACTTAGAAATCAGTCTATTTCTACAGTATGTATTTTCAAACTATCACGTGCCGTCTGAGTGCTCTCGCGACAGGTGGCAGGGGGGTGGGGGGGGGGGGTTGTATACATATGTATAAATCCATTATATCTACATTCACTATAATATGTACAGAAAGCCCTAGAATTTATATTTGCATTGCGTTTACTACGTAATATATCTTAGAAGTCGAGTTCATCTACAGTAAACACTTCTCCAACTTTACACCCATTTTTCTCAAAATGTAATTTAGTGATATTTAAACGCAATAGGCTCTGTAAGTTTTCGCCTTACAGAAATTATATGTATATCATTGGAAAGAAAGGAAACAAACTATAAGGTTCTATTTTTGTTTTATATTCTTCCTGTATCATACACAGCATGTTGTCAAAGTCGTAAACAAACTTTTTAAAATTTACCTAATTTCGAAGTCGCCTAATTCTGAAATTAGACCAAAATTAGAAAACATATAGTTTGAGACCTATAAAGCCATCCTCTCTGTTTGTTTAAGCACAGTAACACTAATATACAGGCAAATCTGTAGGAATATATAGATTTATAGAAATAAAGCATAATTTTCACCCTAATTGTACACTAATATGGCCTTAATGCAAAAACTAATTGTAATATCTTGAAAAAATACATGTATAAATATCTTACAGTTTTCTGTATGTGTGCCAAATCTTATTGAAATCAAACCAAAACTATTGACACCCTCTAAGTAAGGAATGGATGATCCCTTTAAGGAAACCATACTGACAGTCTGAAAGAACATTATAGGAAGACAAATGCTTAAGAAAGGTGGAGTTCGAAAGAGTGAAAGATAGAGGAAAATCCCATGAATGTTGCAGAAGTTGATAGTTAGCAGTCCAGTACATCTTGAAGAGTCGTCGCCAGGGGTCAAGATACTGGGTGCCTTTATGGTTCCTCCCTCAGGGGACTCCGAAGCTGGTTGTGGTCGTGCTAAATTATTTTTATTTTTTATTTTGATAAGATAGTGTAGTATGTAATGTGTTTGTAGTATAGTGTATTGCTAGGAAGAAAAGATGTTTTGAAGGGCAAACTGGAGTTGTTAATGAGGCACAGAAAGGTTAGCAAGAGGCCAGGTGGTGAAGCAGGAGTTCCAGCAATTCTTATCAGCCACCTATAACATTCCGTGGGACTTCAAGTGTGTATTATTGTAAGTTATAATTTAGACAAGTAATAACAACGTCCATTAGATGTCCCTAGTCAAAGTATAAATTATAAATCATATTATCATTAAGTGTGAGTCAGGAAGAAGGTTAGTGTGACCCAAGCGCATACTACATATAGCTTAAAATAGATTAACTCGTTCATATGTATTAAATCAACTGTAAGAGGCAAGCCTCCTTCTCGTGCTACCACCCTTGTGTCGCCCCTTTCTGCCATCTCTTTTGTACACCGCTCCTCCCCCACCTCTACGGTGTTCCCTCACCCTTTGCCGTGGCTAGTGTAATGAAATACTAACACCTGTACTGTCTCACCCCCTTCCCAAGGGGGTACCCTTGACATTCCTCCCTTTCCCTTTACCAATAGAAAGGGTCCTCATAGTTGGCCCTCGGACTGTCGTCTTGGCCCGTGGCTAATGAGCTATTAATAGTTGTGGCTACCGAATATAATGAGAATCACCAACCTCCTGCCTCCTCATAGAGTGCTCTTAATTGTTACTCTTGTATATGCATGTGATGTATTGTTGCTATTATCCTATTTACATTCAAGTTCTAAATTTTTGTGGTTCATAATAACCAATTGATTGATATTTTTTGTTTATTATTAATACCACAAGTGGATTAAGTAATTAACCTGAGGACTGTAGCAAGCCATATTTGAGGTTTTGCTAGATGTCTGCGACATGCCACACTTGAGGAACAGTATTAACCTACGTAGCCCAGCGGTGTTTTGTATCTTTGTGGTCTTCAGGTCTCGTTGAGTTTCAAGTGAATCATTTGATTTGCGGCTACACATATCTATGCAAAAAAATGGCCTAACCTATGCTATATATATATACTGTACATCAGGTCGGGCCTCGCTGTTATCATGCGAATGGTGAAGACTAGAACTCTACACCAAGTGGTTCAGTTTTGATGATGAAAGAAATAAGGCAAGTCTGCTGATATTTCTCGCAATTCTGGTGTAAACACAGGAAGTCCATGCATTGTGTCATCTTTCACTACTCATATCTCCATAAACAAATTGCCTAATCTAGGTTATATTTATATCAGGAAACAGTACAAACTGTTATCTTGCGATGGGTGAAAACTAGAATAGTTTTCATTTGATGGTGACAATACAATCGCTAGTTTTGGCGACGTTTGCTTATATGTCATTTTTCATTTCAACGTTCAAGTGGCTCTTGCAGCTATTGATTATTTATTGTGGATTATGGATAATTGATAATTATTGATTATAATTATTATATTAATTATTGATTACTAATATTTGATATATTTCACCAATGTAACAAATCTTATGTCACTGAACAGTGCTTGCGTATATTGATTCGCTCACCAGAAAACTATCGACCTATTAGCTTGGGCAGTGCTTGCAACACAGAGTCCCAGGCTGACTGATTGAGAGGGTATGTTTTGTGAGTTACGTGAACTGCCCACTATGACAACATAGCTACCTCCCATGCGGTATTAACCCGGGAACGGCAAGAACACTCTTAACCCCCCCAGACATATGTGACGCGATCGAGTCATATGGCCGAGTGCGCCAAAAACTCATATGACGCTAGTGCGTCATATGGACTTATCTTCATGGCTCTCTAATAAGTTATATGACGCTAGTGCGTCATATGGAGCTCAGTAAGTCCGATAAGTTAGCTTACGATAAAACCGTTGGTGGCAACCTCAGCCACCTCCGATAATTCTAACGGCCGCAGTGTTGTTGTGAGTGTAGTGCGAGTCGGTGGCAAGGATACCGGGCTCTCGCCTCCTTGGACTTATTGGAACATAATATGTCTGGGGGGGTTAAGAGGTTTTGGTGGGCAAAGGCGAGAACACTCTTAAAAGGTAAGGCCTATGAAAAAACTTTTAAAAGGCCCCAGTAGCACTTAAAACAAGTGAAATGGTGTTTAAGTGAGATAATTCCCCTCCATACCTCTATCACTCCTCCACATATGTCAAAGTCCCCTCCTTCCCCCCTTTCCCCCCCCCCCCCTCAATTATCACCTATTTTCTCTCTTATTCCCTTATTCATTGGTATATTTTCGTGTCAACATCTCCAAGCCGGTTTTATGGTGTGGTCATGTGACTAGCGAGTGTGTTGCGTAAGGGAGAGTGTGGGTGAGTGAGTCAGTCAGGCTTCAGGTCTCGCGAGGGGAGGGTTTGCCTCGCTCTGCTTTACATTTCATGAATGGACCGGTCAGCAATCATTTACGATTTTGACCATCCAAACACAATTCCCACTTGTTTTATGGTTGTTACATATTATTATCTTCATATTAAACGTAAAATAGGCGCATATGAATAAGTAATAATGATATTTATCGTTAAATGACGATTTTAGGTGGAATGGGGCCTAATATCGTCGCCTGGCGGTAGGGTGTCCATTACACACAGCTCGCCTTTAACTCGTAAAGTGCGCAGCCCCTGTAGTATACACCATACCCCTGTGCGTAGGTATTCTGATTAATTCCTCAATAAAATTGTTAATTTACCATAAATATAATTAATACTTATCCATATGCGCCTATTTTACGTTTAATATGAATATAGTAACATGGAACAACAATAAAACAAGTGGGAATAGTGTTGGGATGGTCAAAATTGCGAATGATTACCGAGCGGTTCATTCATAAAATGTGAGCCAGCCGGCCGTACACCCTCTCCTCTCGAGGGCTGAAGCCTTACTGACTTACTCCCTCATACTCTCTCAGTCTCTCCCTTACGCAACACACTCGCTAGTCACATGACAACACCATGGAACCGGCCTGGAGATGGTGACACGAAAATATGCCAATGAATAAGGGAATAACAGGGAAAATAGGTGATAATTGAAGGGGGGGGGGGGGGGGGAAGGGGGGAAGGAGGGGACTTTGACACATGTGAAGGAGTGATTGAAGGTATGGAGGGGAATTATCTCACTTAAACACAATTTTTTTTTTAAGTGCCACTGGGGTGTTTTAATTTTTTTTTTTTTAGGCCTAGGATCTTAAGAGTCTCCCCACAGTCCCCTAATAAAACCTCCTAAGAGTCTCCCCGCATCTGCCGGGTTAAGGGGTTAAGTGGTTTTAGTTCAGTTTAGTTAGTTAGGTTTAGTTAGCGCAGATCCTTTTGAAATTACTTCCGGGCAGCGCGGTGCACACTCCTAGGATCCTTTTGAAATGACTCCTGGGCTAGACTGGTACAAAAATATAATGTACCAGTTGTTACGACCGGGACTACGAATAAAACAAGGGCACTCAATGATTGGACTAGTAATAGGGCACTATGCAACAACGGTACGCTAGATCCAAACCCTCGAACTTAAATGCCGGCGAACAAAACACCTATACCCTCCAGGGTTAATCTGCGATAGCGGGGTATCCTTAACTGGGCATAAATGTACTCTACTTCAGGCTAACCTGCACTGGTATAGCCTGATAACAAACAAGATGCAAGTTACGTCAAAATGCATAAAAAGGAATCTATGGAAAGATCAATTAAATCACTGCAAGATTTAATACAATAAAAAGATGCTTCAATACAGTTACTCTAAACAACAATAAACTCTTCACTCCTATCTGAAAGAAAGTGAAGTATAGTCCTACAGCATAGACCTGGAAACTTCTGAAGAAAGTCTGATGCTCATAAGATGCTCGTACTGATTTAGAACTATATAAAGGCAGGAGGCAGGACACCACACGTGTAAATCGAATACACTAAAAGATAGGACATATAATGTTAACTGACACGAGAATACTATAAATGCGCAACGGTAGCAATGCTCGACACTAAAAGAAGTACTTCCTCATCAACGAAACAATCTGCTATGGATGTGCGGCTCAGCAACAACCTAGACTAATAAATGCTGTGAATAATAATGCGCACATATCAAAGAGCTTATATTAAATACTAACAAGTGTCTACTCGATTAATAATGTCTAGCTGGGATACTCTAGGTAAGGAACTGGGGTTGAGCAAGACAGGCTCGTAGCCTAGCGATGTCCTTAAGACTGCATCCTTTAAGTTACGTTAATTGACTAGGGGGTTCTCTCGATAGATCCAGATCACAAGTATCTGGTTCTATCCTGGCGACCCTCTAAAGACAAGCAAAGAGGCAGCAAAGTGTGGAACTGGTACAGGCCAAAACCCTCAGTCAACACAATGCTGCACTCGCAAAGGACGCAACCGAAAAGACAACCCAGGCTACCACAGGACCGGTCGAAGTCGTGTAGGTATAAGCAAACCGTACACACATCGGAGACAACGACTGCAGTTACCTTATCCCAGTCTAGTATTAAATAAAAGAGCAGAAACACTAAATCAATAATGGAGACACACAAAGTTCTTAACCTATACTAACTAAGAACCCTCAAACCTATTCTAAGTACATGTAATATCTCTGAGGACGGCGCATGCAATACAATGGGCCGGCTATGAAAACCGTATGCAGAACCCAAGGGGAGTGTTGTGCAGTTAATAAAAGTTAGAGTATGGAAAGAGAGAATCGAGTGAGAGAAACAGTGATAAAGGTGGTGATCGGGAGAGAGTATGCAAAGGGATGTTAGAAGCACGTGCGCCAAGCCTGTCCTGATGAGGACAGATCCTGGGGACCCTCATGGAGGAGGTAAGTTACACAGGAGACCACAAAGGCGCGATGGTCGGCCAATCACGGGCCGAGACGTCACAAGACAGCAGGCGTCATAGGACACAGCCAGACACGCCGTCCAATGGCGAGCGAGAGGCAGGAATGCACCCGTACATACAGACACTTACTACCTCCTCGCTCTGAAAGTCTTTCTCATTCACACGCTGGTACTATTATCACTACTGTTGATATAAAATATAACCCGTTGTCACAGACGAAAACAAAGACCACCACTGGACTGTCTGTGACAATGCGATTACTAGGAAAGAAACAACAACATTCTCTGATAACTGTAGCCCATTTCGATGTCCCTGGCGAGCGCTAGTGGCCAACGAGAGGCGATTCTGCCAACGCTGGTAGACGTCACACCCCGCCCAAGATATGGGACGCTCAACATTAGGCGAGCACCATATCTGACAAGGCAGAATGCCGACAAGACCCGCCACACCTAGCCACTCCACCAGAAATTAAATGTAAAGCTCAATCTTAAATAAAACAACATATTAGCATAAAGAAAATCTTACAACCCCTCCCAAACACAATAGTATAATTTAGCCTGCTATGCTCCCTGAGCGAGCTTCACAGAGCCCAGCCTACTAAGTGAAAGACAGGTTCAACTTAGGACTTTAGCTATAACATTGGCAACTTACAATTAACTATAAAAAAGAAAGAGTTTTTATGTGATTTTTGATTTAATTTTAATGTTGTTTTTGACGACTGCTCTACAGGGGCAAGCCTGGTTTTTCTCCACTCAAACCCACACACCTGTGGTGATCTACGCCGGATCCTCCACCCTCGACAAACAGTCTGCAATCACATTCTCACAACCGGCAATATGGCGAATGTCTAGATTGTATTCTTGCAACATGAGTGACCAACGTGTCAGCCTCATATTCCGGTTGTGGAATTGGTTCAGAAATTTAAGAGGGTGGTGGTTAGTGTAAATCACCACGACTGGCCCGTAGGCAGGAACATATACTTCAAAGTGCCTGAGCGCCAACACTATTGCCAGCAGTTCTTTTTCCACCACAGAGTAGTTTTTCTGAGCGGAATTAAACTTCTTGGAAAAGAAACTGACTGGATGCTCCAAACCTTCCTCGTCTGTTTGCATTAAGACTGCACCAGCCCCTACACCGCTGGCATCTGTTGCCAGCTGAAACGGTCTTTCAAAGTCAGGGGCCCTGAGGATTGGGTGAGTGCATAGTAGGTGCTTGACCAGCGAAAAAGCCCTTTCACACTCAGGTGCCCACTTGAACTTTTTCTCTTTTGCTAGCAAATCTGTCAGGGGAGCTAACACAGTAGAATAACCCCGAATGAAGCGGCGATAGTAACCGATCATGCCCAAAAATCTCATGATCTGCCGCTTGGTGGACGGCCTGGGGAACTGGTTAATAGCCTGTATCTTGATTTTTTTTTTTGGGGGGGGGGGGGGGGGGGGGGGGCACACCTGGCCTAACCCGACCACAAACCTAAGATACTGCACAGTTGCCCGGACAAAGTCGCACTTGCCCAGATTGACCACCAAGCTGGCCTCACTGAGCTTCCGAAACAAGGCTTCTATGTGCTCACAGTGACTCTCAAAGTTGTCATCGTAGATTATAACGTCATCTAGGTAGACAGTGCAGTTAGGGATGTCAGCTACTAACTCATTCATAAGACTCTGGAAGGTTGCTGGGGCATTTTTAAGGCCATATGGCATCACATTGCAACGGTAGGTGTTCCCATCAACCACAAACCCGCATACCCCCTTCGCCCGCTCAGACAAGGGCACCTGCCAGTAGCCTTTCACTAGGTCTACCTTAGTTAGAAACTGTGCCTTACCAATCTTGTCTACACTATCGTCAACACGGGGAAGGGGATAAGCATTGGTGGGAGTCAACCCGTTCAATCTCCGAAAGTCAATGCAGAAGCGAACCTTCCCGTCAGGCTTGGGCTGCAGAGTGACAGGAGATGTCCACCTAACTGCCCCCTTCTCAATCAGCCCCCGTTCCAACATATACTCTAACTCCGCTCTGAGGGCTGGGAGTTTAATGGGTGGAATTCTGTAGGGTAGGGGGGGGTGATCTCCCACGTCCACGTCATGCACCACTCGAGTTGTGAGGCCTGGATGCTCTGCAAACACAGTGGGGTATGAAGCAAACATGCGCTGCACGGCTGCACGCTGTTGCTCAAGGCAGGTGCACTAGAGCATCGTCAGCCACCTGTCTGGAGTTCCCCGCCCACTGGTCAGCAGAGACATGACACTCCCAGTTATCCTCCACCTGGGCTTCACTGTCCCTCACTCCTTCTCCTCCATGACCGCTGCAGGTCAACACAGGGACAGCGAGAGGCTCAGGGGGGCGCCTCACAAACTCTTTCACCAGATTCACATGGCACAGCTGATTCTTTTTATGCCTATTTGGAATAGCCACAAGATAGTCTAGGTCAGAGATATTCTTTACCACCTTATAACGACCAGCGTACTTGGCAGACAACGGATGACCTGGCAGAGGTAACAGAATCAACACCTCCTGCCCCACCTTAAACTCCCGGAGTTTTGTCTTCTCATCGTACCTGTCCTTCATAAGTGCTTGCGACCCTACCAAATTCCTACCTGCCAACTCTAGGCTTCTCAGCTTCTCTCTCTACTCTCGAGGACATACTTTAACATGGAACATGGTTTTGCTGTGCCCTCCCAGATTTCTCTAACCATGTTGAGGGGGCCTCTGACCTGATGTCCGAAAACTAACTCATTGGGACTGAACCCTAGGCTTTCACCAGGTACCTCCCGAGCAGCGAATAATACATAGGGCAACCCAAAATCCCAATCCTTGCCATTCTCAACACAGTAACAACGCAGCATGCTTTTCAGAGTCGAGTGCCACCTCTCCAACACCCCTTGACTCTCTGGGTGATAGGCTGAAGAGACAACTGTACTGATACCGTGCTGCTGCATGGTCTGTATGAAAAGGTTAGAAGTAAAGTTGGACCCTTGGTCTGACTGCAATTCCTGCGGGTACCCGTACCTAGAACAGTACAATAGCAAGTTACGAACAACAGTCTTAGCAGTACCATTTCGAATGGGGTATGCATCCGGATAACGAGTGGCAACATCCATGATTGTGAGGAGGAACTTGTTGCCTGCACTAGTAGGGGGTAGAGGGCCAACCATATCGATTATAACCTTACTGAATGTTGGCCCGATTACAGGAATAGGGTGTAACGGAGCCTTGGGAATACACTGGTTTGGTTTACCTACTGTCTGGCAGGTACTGCACATTGCCACCCATGACGCCACATGTGCCTTCATACCTGGCCACCAAAACAATTTCGCCAATGCTGCTACCGTCTTACGTACACCCAAATGCCCTGCCAACGGTTCATCATGCGCCAACCTCAGTAGGCTATCACGGCACACACTAGGCACTACCAACTGGTCAACCACTCTCGACCCACCCTCCCAACTCCGTCTGGGATCTAGAAAACGCCTGTACAATATGCCCTCCACACGAAAGAAGTCCCCTGGCTTTGCATCCCCGTCCTCATCAAGTTCAATCGCACCGTTACTACACTTCTGAAGCTCAGGATCATCTATCTGCAGCCGACAATTATCTGAAGGAGCCAATCTATCTAAGTGCTCCCGGAGCAACTTATGGCCTCCCCCGATACTGGACTGTTTGATCCTCTCTTGCTTAAGTGTGTAACGTTGCTGTCTCGGAGTTTTCTCACGCCCTACCTCCTCACCAAGTGTGACAGGTTCTGGGGCCACTCCGGACCTAAACATTGGTGCTAATACTGAGTCGCCAAGAAGAGCCGCTGGATCAAAACTCACAAAACTTCTCCCAACTTTAGCTTTCTCCTTCCGACCGTTCCTCCGTTGGTCTAGAGACTGAGGAATAGGCTGTGACACCTTAGATGCACGAGATCGGGTGACAACACACGCCATCTGCTGTAATTGACACCTCTCGACCAACTCCTGCCCCTCCCTACTCACGTCGGCCGCCCTCTCGGCAACGACTAAGGGTGGAACCTCAGAAGTAGGCCACCGCAAAGTCGTTGCCGAGAAGAATGTCGATGCCCTCTACTGGCAGTTTCTCTACGATTCCAACATCTATCTCTCGTGTGACACCATCAACCTCCAGCTCCACTCGAACCAACGGTATGACCGTGTAGCATTAATACCCTGCACCACAACTACCCGTGCCGCGTTTATGGTTGGCCTGTAAAGTTTCATCAGAGTCTGGGATGCACCTGTATCACGCAACAACTCCAACCCCTGCTTGCAACCAGCCCAACTCACGCAGCCACGCCCTCTATGGTCGCAAAAAGCATCGCGGAGAGGTTTCGAGCCTTCCGGACACTCCTTCACTGGCTGTGCCCCCGCATCTGACATATCACCCCGGTAAACGCAGAAGACCTCAGAGACACCCCAATGTTGCTAGCCAAAGACACGACTGCTGCAGGTTGGTTACTAGGGCAGGAACGTGCAAAATGCCCCTTTTTATGACACTTAAAACACTCTACTTCACCCTTGGACTTCCCCTGAGGTGGGGAAGGGCCCTGACCTTTCTTAAACGGGACGGTTTTTGGTTTGTGATCAAAATTAGTATCATTGCTCTTACTTTTGTTATTAAACGTTGCATCACTGACTCGGGGGGGTGGAGTGTTGCGCCCCTTGTTAACTGCATCGGTCCGTTGTGCAGACCCGCACCCACGAATCAGCGATAATCTCAGGTCAGCCAACTCAGCTGCCTCTTGTAGAGTTTTAGGATGTTTCTCTTTGAGGTTCAAAGTCAGGTCGCCGCCTGTGCATTTAAAAAATTGCTCTAGAAGGAATAACTGCTCAAGCTCTTCGAACGTCGTCACCTTCTCTGACCTCAGCCAATTTCTCAAAGCATCAGACAGTTCCCGGGCATGTTCTAGAAAAGTGCACTCACGACCATTCGTAACACCCCGAAACTTCAACCTACTGTATATGTCTCTGGTTGTAACTCGTACGCCCGCAGAACAGCTTCCTTCAATACCTCATAATCGATGCAAGACTCCAAGGGCAACGCATCATATGCCTTGTCCTTTGCCAACCAACCTAGAGGAAACAAGGGCTGCCCACTTAACCTCGGGCCATTGGTGCTCCCGGCACTTCTTCTCAAAACGCAGGAAAAACTCGGTGACACCCGACTCGTCAAATGCAGGGACTAACTTAAGAAGGTGCGATAAAGACTGATCAAGACCTCGATTCCCAGAACCGAGACGCTGCCCTGTCGACTTCACCCGAGACTTCTCAAGCTCTATGTCTGCACAGTACTTCGTAGCCTCAACCTGAAGCTCAGCCTCACGTATGGCCTTTCTCTCCTCAGCCTGAATCCTAAGCTCAGATTCCCCGTGCTGCTGCTGCTGCCTGAGCTCCGCCTCATACTTTCGTTGCTCGAGCTCAGCCTCATGCTTTCGCTGCTCGAGTTTGGCGAGTTCGAGCTGAAACAACATCTCGGAAGACAAACCCTGAGGAGGGGGTGCTACTATTGGGGACCCACCCCGTGAATCACCTAGAGGCATACCCAACCGCCAGCGGGCATCGGCCTGCGGGAACGTACCCGGTTCCGGAGCCCGAAAGGGCGCCATGATAGGAGTCGAGTGGAATGGGGGCTGGGCAGAAGGTGCCCCAGCTCCCGCTCCACCCGAAGCCCCATGCACCCCACCGAGCACCCAGGCAACCAGCTCACCTCTCGACAAACCGCTAGTACCGGACAACCCTAAGACCGTGGCTACACACTGCAGTCCGTACCGGTCTAGCCCCGACACCCGATCCGCCGACACAGGCTCCTCCAAAAAATCCGAGCATCCTCCTCATTGTTCACCACCCGAACGCCGTTAGACAACTCCACCTTCTCCACCTCCTCGCCTGCTTCCCGTACTGTGTCCTTACTGTGCACTGCTCCGTCGTTCGACATAGTGTCCACCGGAAATCCTCAACGTTTATAAAAAAAAAAAGTACCTAAACTCTCATGTAGCACTATTCACTCAAAAAAATGCTTGAAGACAACTCAAGTGCTATACTACGTTGCCAAAAAAAATTCCAACGTGTCCAAAATATTCCTCAAAAACAAATGTCCACTGCCAAACTGTGAGAAATAACAATCGACCCCCAAACGGTGATTACAAAAAAAAAAAATCTCCACAAAACAAATCCTGCAATTATTTCTTAGTTCACTAAATCCTAGACTAAGGTACTAAGATAAGATGGCAAGGTCGCCATTTGTTACGACCAGGACTACGAATAAAACAAGGGCACTCAATGATTGGACTAGTAATAGGGCACTATGCAACAATGGTACGCTTGATCCAAACCCTCGAACTTATATGCCGGCGAACAAAACACCTATACCCTCCAGGGTTAATCTGCGATAGCGGGGTATCCTTAACTGGGCATAAATGTACTCTACTTCAGGCTAACCTGCACTGGTATAGCCTGATAACAAACAAGATGCAAGTTACGTTAAAATGCATAAAAAGGAATCTACGGAAATATCAATTAAATCACTGCAAGATTTAATACAATAAAAAGATGCTTCAATACAGTTACTCTAAACAACAATAAACTCTTCACTCCTATCTGAAAGAAAGTGAAGTATAGTCCTACAGCATAGACCTGGAAACTTCTGAAGAAAGTCTGATGCTCATAAGATGCTCGTACTGATTTAGAACTATATAAAGGCAGGAGGCAGGACACCACACGTGTAAATCGAATACACTAAAAGATAGGACATATAATGTTAACTGACACGAGAATACTATAAATGCGCAACGGTAGCAATGCTCGACACTAAAAGAAGTACTTCCTCATCAACGAAACAGTCTGCTATGGTTGTGCGGCTCAGCAACAACCTAGACTAATAAATGCTGTGAATAATAATGCGCACATATCAAAGAGCTTATATTAAATACTAACAAGTGTCTACTCGATTAATAATGTCTAGCTGGGATACTCTAGGTAAGGAACTGGGGTTGAGCAAGACAGGCTCGTAGCCTAGCGATGTCCTTAAGACTGCATCCTTTAAGTTACGTTAATTGACTAGGGGGCTCTCTCGATAGATCCAGATCACAAGTATCTGGTTCTATCCTGGCGACCCTCTAAAGACAAGCAAAGAGGCAGCAAAGTGTGGAACTGGTACAGGCCAAAACCCTCAGTCAAAACAATGCTGCACTCGCAAAGGACGCAACCGAAAAGACAACCCAGGCTACCACAGGACCGGTCGAAGTCGTGTAGGTATAAGCAAACCGTACACACATCGGTGACAACGACTGCAGTTACCTTATCCCAGTCTAGCATTAAATAAAAGAGCAGAAACACTAAATCAATAATGGAGACACACAAAGTTCTTAACCTATACTAACTAAGAACCCTCAAACCTATTCTAAGTACATGTAAATATCTCTGAGGACGGCGCATGCAATACAATGGGCCGGCTATGAAAACCGTATGCAGAACCCAAGGGGAGTGTTGTGCAGTTAATAAAAGTTAGAGTATGGAAAGAGAGAATCGAGTGAGAGAAACAGTGATAAAGGTGGTGATCGGGAGAGAGTATGCAAAGGGATGTTAGAAGCACGTGCAACAAGCCTGTCCTGACGAGGACAGCTCCTGGGGACCCTCATGGAGGAGGTAAGTTACACAGGAGACCGCAAAGGCGCGATGGTCGGCCAATCACGGGCCGAGACGTCACAAGACAGCAGGCGTCATAGGACACAGCCAGACACGCCGTCCAATGGCGAGCGAGAGGCAGGAATGCACCCGTACATACAGACACTTACTACCTCCTCGCTCTGAAAGTCTTTCTCATTCACACGCTGGTACTATTATCACTACTGTTGATATAAAATATAACCCGTTGTCACAGACGAAAACAAAGACCACCACTGGACTGTCTGTGACAATGCGTTTACTAGGAAAGAAAGAACAACATTCTCTGATAACTGTAGCCCATTTCGATGTCCCTGGCGAGCACTAGTGGCCAACGAGAGGCGATTCTGCCAATGCTGCTAGACGTCACACCCCGCCCAATATATGGGACGCTCAAACATTATCCAGCTCCATATCTGACAAGCCAGAGATGACGACAAGACCCCGCCACACCTAACCATTCCACCAGAAATGAAATTAAAGCTCAATCTTAAATAAAACAACATATTAGCATAAAGAAAATCTTACACCCCCTCCCAAAACACAATAGTATAATTTAGCCTGCTATGCTCCCTGATCGAGCTTCACAGAGCCCAGCTCTACTAATTGAAAGACATAGTTCCAACTTAGGACTTTAGCTATAACCTTGGCAACTTACAATTAACCTATCAATAAATAAAGAGTTTTTAATGTGATTTATTGTTTTAATTGAATTTTAATGTTGTTGTTTGACGACTGCTTCGACAGGGTCAAGCCTGGTTTTTCCCCTCTCCTTCCAAAACCCAGGACACCTGTGGTGATCTACGACGGCCGGGGATCCTCCCCCCCTCGACAAACAGTCTGCAATCACATTCTCACAACCGGCAATATGGCGAATGTCTAGATTGTAATTCTTGCAACATGAATGACCAACGTTTCAGCCCATCATATTCCGGTTTTGTGGAAGTGGTTCAGGAAATTTAAGGAGGGTGTGTGGTTAGTGTAAATCACCACGACTGGCCCTTAGGCAGGAACATAATACTTCAAAGTGCCTGAGCGCCACCACTATTGCCAGCAGTTCTTTTTCCACCACAGAGTATTTTTTCTGAGCGGAATTAAACTTCCTTGGAAAAGAAACTGACTGGATGCTCCAAACCTTCCTCGTCTGTTTGCATTAAGAACGGCACCAGCCCCTACAACTGCTGGCAATCTGTTGCCAGCTGAAACGGTCCTTTCTAAGTCAGGGGCCCTGAGGATTGGGTGATTGCATAGTAGGTGCTTGACCAGCGAAAAAGCCCTTTCACACTCAGGTGCCCACTT